>JAKSZT010053820.1:5164285-5587445 GCA_026826555.1 Tolypeutes matacus
CCACAGACACCTGTGGCAAGGTTTGACTTGGGTAAACATTACCTCATGGAATATCTAGAATAGGCAAATACATAGAGACAGAAATCAAATTCGTGGCCATGGGTTGGGGAAGAAGGAAGTGGGGAGTGACTGCTGAATGGCTGCAGAGTTTTATTTGGGGGTGATGAAAAGGATTCAGAATGAGATAGAGATGGTGGTTGTACAGCACTTTGAATGTACTAAATGGTGCTGAATTGTTCACTTTAAAATGGTTAATTAATGTTACGTGAATTTCACCTCAACTAGGAAAAAAGAACAAAGGCATTGTTACAGATAATACAAAAAAGGTAAGGGTAATAATTGAACATTATAAACAATATAATGTGTCAATATGTTTGTCAGCGAAGATGAAATGGATACTAAATTGTAACTACCTCATGATTCCATTTATATGAAAATTTGTTTTATATATTTATGCGTGCATATATGATTAAATTGTTTAAGTGACAAGAAAAAGGGGCCCTTAGACTCAGAAGGATTGGGATAAGCTCTTCTAGTCTAAGCCTCCATTGTCCTAATGATAACAGGAATCCAAACAGGAGAAATTGCCTGTCAAAAACCACTCAGCTAGTTATTTGTACTGGGACACAGGTCTCCTCACAAGAGAAGATGAAAGCATCTTTTTCAATGCTTTCACCCAAAAGTCAAGAGGATGGAAAGGGACTATTTACGAAACTTAGACATGCAAATTCTCGGTTCTGCTTCAGGGATGGCAAATTCCAGTTTACATGTGGACCAAAGGATTTTCTACTCATGTGAATATTTTATAGGATGGGTTTGTCAACAGCCACACCATTGATATTTTGGGTCAGATAATGATTTGACCACGTGCATTGCCAGTATCACTGACCCACCCAAGTCATCACAATAAGAAATGTCTCCAGACGTTGCCAAATGTCTGTGGGGGTGGGGTGGGGGAAGGGACTACCCCAGTTGAGAATTACTGCTCTAGGGCCAACTACTACTGCTTTACCCATTGATTCAGAATCCCAGGAAATGATCTTGGACACTCAGCCGCCAAGCATCCTGCTGACCCAAGAGCAGCCCCTCAACACCTGCTCATGGGCCTTTCTCACTCATCCTCAAGGGCAAGATGTTATTTATCTATAGCCTCTGGGAAAGAGTGTAACTTTCACAATTCAATCTCTTTTTTTCTTATGAATATCTTCACACTTTTTCACTTTCAAAAGATACTTCCTGATTTCCAGCCCCTCAATTGTACAGGTACTTGGCTTTTGTCTATTTTTCTATTTACCTGTTAGCTTTTTAACTTTCCATGGCAGAGTTTCTCACTTTTTTTTTTTCTCTTTCCATTTTTATTGCTGTTTGTATCTATGTGTGTGTCTTCCTGATTCCTTTTTGGTGTGGATACCTGCTTTCCTCTGCCTATATCACTATCTTTCGACCCATGTCTCTATTTCATTTTATAATTAACCTTTTGGTGTCTATCTCCCCAATCCCTATCATTTTTTTGACAGCTTTTTGTATTTCTGGGTCCTTCCTTGCCTTTTCATGTGGCAGGCTGCCTTTTAGTCTGCCTCTCTCTGTATTTCTCCAGCTACTTTTTAATGACCCCCTCCTTACTTTGGGAGGATATTGTTGTGTTTTTAGGATATTTCTGTTGTGACTGCCTTTCTCTCTTTGACTTTTTTCCTTTTCTGCCTTTCTTTCGAAATGCTTCATCTGTACTAAGTTCCTATTGGGCTTTCTTGCTCTGGGTAGGAAGTTCCTCAGACATGTAATAGAAACTTTTAGTTCTGTTGAATGGTGAACCTTACCGGGAGGACGATGGACTTTTCAATTAAATGCTCAGGGGCAAGTCTGTTTTATTTTATTTCATAGAATTGAATTTTTTGCAAAAAAACCCTACACATACATTTAGAATATTAAGTCCAGCAAAGGTGAAATATTGGAAATCTGTATGATAAAAATATATTTAAAATGATTTCATATCATAAGCAATTCTTAGAAAAGTAATTTGTAATTCGTTCTTGAAAGTTACTCTTTTTCTAACGCTAAGTGGAATGAATCAATGATTTGTAGAGACAGACTAGATGGTTCAGGTGAAGTTCAGGAATAAGGAACAAGGCCAGCATCTGGCTATTTGCAAAGCACCTACCTTCTGCTTTGGTTCATGAAGAATGCCTTTAATAAGAATGAGGCCACCAAGTGGTTCAGAAAGACAGTGAAAACATCTGATCTTCTCGTCCTTGCAGAAAAATGAGAATTGTAATAAACTTGCAAAACAGATTGGAATCCATCTGGTGTAGCCAAATTAATCCTCCTTTAATGATTGTTTATACTATGTATCCAGAATCAAAAGCAGTTATTGAATTAATCAATTAAAATGTATAATCATTTTGATTATACAGAATAAGAGGGAACTGTAAACTAGCAAAATTTATTCTATAGCAGAAACATGTTAAATACATACATCTTAACTGGACCATATGCAAATTAATCAAGTTATATATCCAGCTTTTTTGGTTAATTGTGGTACAGAGACAAGTAATGGCTGATGAGGCTGGGGTAGCTTTGTGAAGACAGTTATTGAGGCTTCTGAAACCAAATTTAAAAACTTGAGAAAACCAGGATGGAAATTAAGCTGGGGAGGAAAACAAACAAACAAACAAACAAACAAACAAACAAAAAAAACAAACCTAAGTAGGGGAAGGAAATGTTTCACGTGCATCTAGTTTAGTATAGAATTCTTTAGTTCCCTGTCTGAACTTCATTACCTTTAATAATACACCATTAAAAACGCAACTCTGGGCCAGCAGTTATTGAATACTTACCTCTACAGTCATTGTGCTAGGGTTGGGGAGAAGGATTTTGATTGAGACAAGACCTCCACCCTCACAAAGCTCTCTGCTGATTAGGAATCATATATTGTCAAGTGCCACTGCTTTGGCTAATAATGTTTGTACCCTGAACAGAACTGATGACAAGTGGCAAACACTGGATGAGTGTCTAACTTGAGGCTGCCTTAGGGAGAGGGGAAAACTGGTCATTCCTCTCATTCTGATAATCACCCTTTGATATTTCTTAAACGTATTACCCATTCACTAGGACCAAGTAACACCATCACCTGGCTTCCAAGCCCTCCCTCTTCCTCTGCTTGAATGCATTCTCCATACTGTGGCCAATTCATTCTGGTGCTTAGTGAGCATTAGCACCACTCAATTGGTTAAAACCAGTCAATGACTCCTCATTTCTTCCAGGATAAACTCTGTGTTTTGATTCATGGCATTTGAGGTTTTTCTGCTCAGTTCTTACCTTGAGAGGAGGTGTGGTATGTAGTGGTAAGAAATTAGACACTGACCCTTGGGTTCAAATTCCAGCCTCCCCTCTTATCCATCTTTGAGTCCCAAGCAGTTATTTTCCCTCTCTACTGCTCAGTTTTGTGGAATGGGGATAATACTCTCACCCACTTCAGAGGGTGTTGTTAGTGAAAACTAGGTGATTCCAGGATGCTATTAGAATAGCACCTGGCAAATAATAAATGCACAACAAATGTTAACTACTGTTTTTGCTTTCACCTCTACAGACTCATCCCTTCACCTGTCCTTCTCTCATTCTCTACTGGATTGTTCTGAGGTCCCAGAACCTGCTCATGCTGTTTCGTTTGGTCACTTCACTTGTCTAACTCCCACTTGACCTTCAGGACTCAAACTTTCACCTTGGCAGGAAGCTGTGGGCTAGGCACTCCTCTCATGTGCTAGGTTTACCTTTATCATAACATTTCACACCTTGTATTTACCTGTTTACTTCTCTGTTCTTCCTACCACACTGCACATACCTTGAGGTTAGAAACTGCCTTGCTTGTGATTGCATCTCTACCCCTGGCTCAGAGGAGGTGTTCAATGAACTTCTGCCGGCTGAATAAATCTAGAGTGAGAATCTACTGAAGAGCAAACTAAATGTAGCTCGTATTACCAAAATGCTGAATGCTGAAGACTTGTGTTTATGAATCGTCAGGAGTCTCCCAAACCACATGCCACACAACGCCAACATCAAATAAGAAAGACGGAAAGCAAGTCTGATGTATGGAACGCAAGCTATTATCACACATGCAGTCAAATCTAGCAATATGCTAGTCTTAGTAGACATGATAATATTTTTCTAAGTAACCTAGTTTGGTTTATTTTTCAAAGGGTTTAAGTGTACATTTTGATAAGTGAGAGTTTAGAACACATGATAATTTCACATTTATTAAAAATTGAGGAAGCGGATGTAGCTTAAGTGGTTGAACACTGGCTTCCCATGTAACAGGTCCTGGGTTCAAACTCCGGAACTCCTACAAAAAAAATTGAATGTAATTATTAGAAAAATAGAAACCTCTGGGATTGCATAGAATTGACGTTTACAAAGCATTCACTTTGAATCTAATAAATGAAAGTTAAATATTAGGTACCATTATTATAAGCTATTCTAAATGATTCTATATTTTAAGAAAATGCTATGGAAAACAAATGGAAGATTCATTTAAAAATTAACCCTTTTTCTAATGCCATATAGAATAAGATGATCAAATCATATGAAATCTAAAAGTCCCATCTCAGATTTACATAGCACATTAAAATAAATAGGGAAAATTCACATGCTCAACATCCACTTTAACTGTTTTATAATTTTAATAGGCCCCTTTCCTCTTATAAATGTATGCTTTTTTTTTTTTTTTTTTTTTTTGAGGTACCGGGACTGGGGATTGAACCTGGGAACTCATATTGGGAGGCTGGCACTCAACCATTGAGCCAAATCAGCTCCCCTGAGTTGGCTCCCTCGTCTGTTTTGCTCGTTATTTGCTTGTTGTTTGCTCATTGTTTTTGCTTGTTTTTTTTTTGTTTGTTTGTTTGTTTGTTTTGTTTTGTTTTTTGCTCTTTGTTTGTTTTTTTCTTTAGGAGGCACCAGGAACCGAACCTGAGACCTGGGAGGCGGGTGCTCAATTGCTTGAGCCACATCCGTTCCCTGCTCGTTTGTTTTTGCTCATTGTTTGCTCATTGTTTTTGCTTGTTGTCTGCTCATTATTTGTTTGTTTTTTTTAGGAGGCACTGGGAACTGAACCTGGGACCTCCTGTGTGGGAGGTGGGTACTCAGCTGCTTGAGCCACATCTGCTCCCCCTAAACTTTTTTTTAATGCAAACATATTTGTTTGGTTCACTCCATCAAAGGTAAATTTAAAAAGGTCAGCAGACACAAATTTGACAGAAAATAGGCAAAATCAAAATTTTATTCACATACAGTGGTTAAGAACAAGATATTGATATAAATTATTTTAAGTGAAGACTGTCCTTTTAATAGGCGTCACTGTCCAGGCTTGTCTCATTTTTTTCATTTTCACGAGGTTCTTAATATATTCCTTCCATTCTATAAAACATGCCATATTTGGCCTTTTCATGAAAATGGATCTGATATTCTCCTTTGATAGCCATTCATGTGAAAAGAACAGGTCCTATTTCTGTCCATCACCTACAAGTACATATTCATAGAAATCGTAGATCTGTTAGTAAAATATAGTTTATGCTTATAGAGCATCTTAATCTCAGGCACTTAAAGCATTTAGATCATTAACTCTATCACATGCCTTTCTCTCTGTACATCAAGAGACATACATGGTCTCACGTCTTAAATCCCAAATCTAAGTCAATCTAAATTATATGATTTCCATTTTCTACACAGGGAACAGAGAAACACAAAATGAAACCACCAGCCCAGGGACCATTAACCCAAATTAATCTTGGAGATCTTCTGTACCTTTTTACCTTTCTACTTATAGAGCCAAGTATTACCATTTTTAATTCAAAATAAAATGTTTCTTCTAGATATTTGGAGGGTGGTGTAACCGATGGAGCTAATTATTACTTGGCTTCTTTATAAAGAAACATATATTAGGCACATATATATTTATATACAGATATATATGCTAAATGAATATTAATATTGGGCTAATAACATTAGTGGCCTGAATTTAAATCCTGAATTGAAATATTTCCAGGAGCAAAAATTAATCACCTATGATGCCATTCATCTTGGTATTATCATTTCTTTCTTCCCAAATATGAAAAGGATTGTAAATTTTCTATGTAGACAGTCTTCCCATGGTGAAGGACAGTTGAATTTTACTTCACACATTAGATGCTTTAGGACGTGGAAGAAAAAGCTGATTATATAATTGCCGAATTCAGAAATCAGTGGCTCTTTTATATAATATTCAGAAAAATACCTCTATCACCTCCAGTTTCCAAAACCCCAAAGGGTTTTCCTTGTTTAAAGTAGCACTATGACTTATTGATTGGTTTGAATTTACTATTATCCTGTCCTGATGTATTTTCTGAACACAAGAAAAACAATTCTGAAAATAAAATTAGAGTATGCCAAATATTTCACAATGGTGAAGGAGATATGCAGAGGAGGGGGAGAAGCTGAGGTGGGATGTGTTCTCCATTTATCCCTAGTCCTATGTGCTTGGTGTGGTATAGGTAAGTACAATGAAAAAAAAAGAAAACAAAAACAAAGATGTAAAACATTGCAGGATTAAATGGAAGCCAGGCTGTAAACTGCTTTGTCATCATTTTGTTGTTTTTAGTTTTGTTGTGTTTTGTTTTTAAAGAAGTTACAACAAGGAGCAGCTAAGGACGTATAAATTGGCAGCAGATTGTGGTTTATGATAATGACAGTCCCCAGGGGACTTGGCTCTCTTGGTGACATTGAAGTAAATTGCATTACTAAAGATGTATACTAAGAAGGATGGATAATGAGTTGTATGGGAGAGGCAAGATGACTGTTTTATGGTATTGTTGACTATCAAAATGAATGGAAGGGAAGAAGGAACCAGGTGGAGTTATTTGGGTTAAGTTTAATACACTTTATGAATGACAAAATTGCCACCTCTCTCAGAGGAATAAAAACATTTAAAAATGTCTCAAACAATTGTTGGCCACTGGTTCAGTCCCTTTTTCTAAATTCTAGTTAACTTTCATTTATTCCAAATTGCTAATATCCTGTTAGGGGATTTCACATTTGCTTATATTAGGTTGGGTTAAAAATAACTTTTTTTTTGAGATGAAGAAAGAAGGAGGGAATGACATATCCTCAGTGCCATTTGCTTACTCCCACTTCCCCATCCAGGAAACAAACTTAGTTCTTACGTAAAACCCTGTGCCCAGGAAATCCCCAGAAGGTATCCAGGGAAGCTTCACCTAAAGAGTTGGCCTCTTGGCTTGACAAATCTCCCACTCTGGATGCGTTGCTTTCACCCAAAACTGCGATGAAAGCATGCATGCGTGTGCACACATGCTTGCATGCACACAGGCAGAAAGCTCTATCCAGAAGCCCTATGTCCATTGTTTACAGGGTGCTTACGATGCCATTTCCCCTAAGTTCCTTAAGCAAACCTTTGTTATTGTGACATATGATAACCAAGTATTATCAGACTTCCACTTCCTACCTCCTTAATTCTATTCCACTCGCACAAATTAGAAGGCAAAACAAGACAGATGATTTGGTAGCTTTAGAATCAGGAGTGAAGCAGGGATGGCGGTTGTCCTACATAGATGTTTTAATTCTAAAGGTTAAAGAGATTAGTGACCTCTATCCATGGCAGAGATCAAGTGTCCTGGCATCTCCCCCTGCCCTTCTGTTCTCTCAGGTGCCACACTGAAAGGGGATTCACTCCTAAAAGAGTGTGTCATTTTAAGTTGACTTTCTCAGAGCCGTGCTGAGTGCCGTTGCCAAGGCCAGGGGGCGTAAATTCATTCCTCCTGGTGGGAGATGAAGGGCTGCGGGATTTATGACTTATTCGAGTTCTCATATATCACCCCCTCTGTCGCTCGCTTATGATGGCCCTGCCAAAAGATAAAGAAGTGTAGGACGCTTGGTTCGGGCTGTGGTGACAGGCCAGGGACAAATGTCTCTGTTGGGTAAATTGATTTGAATAGCTCTCGTGAAATATCAGGGTAGACTGAAAATATGATTGGGTTTAATGGTTCTGCTGACTTCATAGACCGTCAGGATTCCAAATCCTGGACAAGTTAATTAAGCCTTTCTAAGAAGGGGGTGTGTATGGATATTTGTAAATCTATATAATTATTAATGTCAGTAAATAGCACCATGTAAAAATCCCAGCCTGTTCTCATATCTGATATACTGAATCTCCACTGAGTAGAGGAAATAGTATTTGTAATTTATGGAGTATTTATCTGGGAAAAACTGTTGAGGATATTTTTTTCTTTCTCCACCCCTCAAAGTCAACAAGCAGAGACCTCAAGGCATAAAAATATGTAATGAAAAGACAGAGAACAAACAGTTTATTCTCTCCCTGTAAAATTGAGAAGACATAAAACTTAATAACATGATGGAGTGAGGATTTTTGCTTTGTGTGACGATGGAGTTGTGTTAGGGCCAGCACGAAGAAGCACATTGAGGCAGTCAGGTGTAGGGTAAACAGTGGTGTAAAAGTAAGAGGATCTGTGTTCAAATCCTGACTTTTACAATTAATAACTGGTGACATTGGATCATGTGTTTAATAAACATTTTTTGAGAGCCTCCTAAATTTCGGGCACACTACCCTCATCTAAGCCTCAGTTTCCTTGCTTGTTATGTGAGGATAATTATGCATGGTTCTGGGTTTTTTATTTTTTTCTAATGAATATATGTCAGAGTTCCAGGTTTTTAGCAGACGCTTTCATCCATGGTTCTCATAGCTGAGTTTACGTAATCTTCAAAATTAGGAAAAGGGTTAGTCAATGAGCAGATCCATTGCAATGCCATAATTAGAATGGATAATCACATTTGTAGGAAAGGGGACTACTATGCTATGTGTAAATTATGATTATTTATAAAGTGTTGGATCAGGCGTCAGAGGAGATAAACTTAGTTAGTGTAACTGTGGGTTCTGGGGAACTTGAAAAAAATTCATCAGGGTCTCAGTTTTTCTGTACTTAAAATTAACGTTATTATAAAAATACATGACTGTGAACTTAACCTCTTTTTGAGGGTTTCAGTAAGGAAAGTTGAAACCATTTCTCTCCAGAACATTAAGCTTAAGGAGAAAGGTACCATATGAAATATAATAGAAGTAATATGGAAAGGAGTGCAAGCCCCTTAATCATTTTCACAATACAAAGGTGCTACTGCAAGTAATAATTCTACTATGAAGATATATATATATATAAATTAAATGATTCTGGGGTTAGCCAGATCTCCTAACGACCTAAGGTTTGTCATTGTGAATTGTGGTGCCACTTAGTAAGTGCATACTTTAAGAGAAGAATGGGAGAGGAGGGAAGTTTAGAAGACGAGTGTGCAATGAGGAAAATGCTAATGATATTCTGGAGGGGGCAACAAAAGGGAAAGGGAGAAAGCAGGAGAAAAATAGAGTGGAGGAACAAATTAGCATTGCAAGAGGAAATCAAATGGGGAAAAAGTAGCAAAGGGAATCTTCCCATTTATTTAACAAAAATGTCCTTTCCTCTTCACGGGGTGGCTGCTGCTTTGAAGGGAAAACGATAGTTGGGAGCCTGTCAATCTTCTTTACACACAGACAGCTCCCTGAATATTCTATTGGATCCCTACCATTTTTTCGTAAGAATACCTGGGAAATTGCAAGGCAGATAGTCTTGGCTGATGGCTCTTTCTCCAGGAAGCCGTAAATGAGGTGAGCTTGAGCCGGATTCTGGAGGTCACCCTTCAAGGTAAAAGTCACTGACGTTCCAGAGTGTGTTCACCCACAAAAACACTAGATGGCTACTTCAAACATGTGCCCCTATGATCCCATTTTAGAAATGAGAAAACTGAGGCCAAGTCTAGCTCTGTAATTTTCCCAGGGCCACACAGCTTATAAATGGCAGAGTCAGACATAAATTTCATTCTCTCTGACTCCAAAACTCATCCATATACCCACTGGTAGACAGCTCTGGCTAATGTCTTTTTCTTTTATAAAAATAGAAGTTAAGTATTTATGTATAATAAGTAGGATTATGTATTATGAGGCTAATTTTGAAATTTAGGGTGATCTTTGGTGAAAATATCCTTTCCTTTCTTTTTCATGCTCAATGTTGTTTTGAAAGCTAGAAAAAAAGATAGGGTAAGTGTGCCCTTGTGCTAGGAGTGGCTTAAATTGCTCAATCTAACAACGAAGTTCTGCCATCTGGGTTATTACATCTTCTCCTAAATTGATAAGGTCTGTCCTGCTGCCTTGGAAAGGGAGCAACTAGTGCGGGGGGAAAGAATGCAAAATGCAGAGAGGGTGTGTGTGTGTGTGTGTGTGGGTGTGTGTGTGTGAGCTTTTGCTTAATTATCTCTGTGGTAGAAGTCTGGCCAAAGTCAGAAATCTTTCTTTCTGCTCAGTGAGCAGCCCAATAAAGCTGCAGCAAGTGCAGCACAAACGAATGCCACTTCATTTTTTCCCCTCCTATTCAAAGGAAAGTTAATCAAGAATTCTTTTTTTTTTTAAAAATAATCCTGTGTTTATTCAAGCAGTCAGACAATGAAATAGGAATTAAAGAAAATGAAATGGTTGGAAATTATAACAAACAAACCCATTTTAGCTATTGGGGGTGGCTAGTAGGTTTGAGAGCAAAGTGAGCCTGTGGCATGAGTCTGGAAATTGGGAAGGATGGGCATTGATATGGGATTGGGATCACGGATTTTAGTAGGTGACGATTTGCTTGGGTGAAGACAATTTGCACTGTGACCCTTCATCCTATTTGGTGTTGAAAAGATTCCTGTGAGCAAAGTAACCGGAGATATGAAATTACAGACATACTCTGTTTTCTCAAATCCTTTATTTCTAGGTCGTAGAAACATGGCAGTAGGCTTCATGAAGTTGGTCTGGCTCTCAGCAGGCTGGGGGCTGCAGTGGGGGCTGCCCCTGCCATGCTGGTGTGCTGCTGGCAGGCGGGCTGCGGCTCGCTGTTCTCCTGCAGGAGGCAGCGGTGCCCTGTGGTTCGTTGTGAGTGTGGCCTGGCCACCTTAGCTGCTGGCTCGACAACACGTCAGTCAAAAAATCTTGTCTCTGATACCACGAAGTGTGGTTGCAAGAGACACTGAGTTTCAGTGACAGACATTTAAACCTACCAGGGGAGATTCTTTCCTAAATACAGTGTAGCTTCTTTACGTCATAATTTCTTAGTCTCAGCACTGTTGACACTTGGGGTGAACGATTCTTTGTTATGGGGGCTGCCCTGTGTATTGGAGGATGTTCAGCAGCATCCCTGGCCTCTTCCAACTAGATGCTGCGGCATCTACACCCCCTCCTCCACTGTGACAACCCAAAGTGTCTCCAGACATGACCAAATGTCTGGAGATGGAGATGAAAACGTGCCCCAGGTGAAGGAGCTCGGCTTCAGATTTCATGTCCTTTGAAATAAGACCACCGATTTTTTCAATCCTTCCTTCTAATTATGGTCAGTTAGATGAGAACTTTTGAGAAGACTTCCAGCATAAATCTCTAATTCTTTTTGAGAAAACAATTGGCATTTTAAGCTTTAGTGGCTGATTACATCCAAATGTGAAACAAGAAGCTAATGAAGGCAGTAGTTATATACACGTATTTTGAACCAAAGTCTCCTAAGTTTGAATTAAAGATTTCCCACTCATTAGCTACATAACTCTGGCCAAATTTCTTACATTTCTAAGACCTCCCTTTACTTATCTATAGGATGGGAGGAATAATAATGGTACCTTTTTCATCCTCTTGTGATAAGGATTAAATCAAATAAAGGAGTGAAAGCACATAGCACTATGCTTTGCACATACTGAATGCTCAATAAATGTTTTATAAATTAGTATTATTGGTGATAATATTTTTGAAAAATTAGTTGGCTCATTATTATGAATCCAATGTTTATTTTCTCTTTACCAAATACTTTCCACATTTTTTATCTCAGAAAGTAGAATCATAAGTGCAAGTCCCCCCCTACACCCACATACACCCCTCATGTCCTGATTTTCTTTTCCATGTTTTTTGTTTTTTGCTTTTTTGTTATGTACTCTGATTCTACACAATGTCTTTGGGAAAACAACAAACAAACAAAACAGAATAAAACAAGACATTCTAGTTAGCCCCACAGTTTTATCTGCTTCTGCGATTAGGTTCCCAGCTTTTCTCTCCAGTTCTTCCCTTCTGGAGGCCCCATCAGATGGAGTGCAAGTCATTTCCTTGATTTGCAACCCATGCACCAATGAGAAAATTCCTGTAGTGGCTTTTGATTTTATGCATCATTGGTTAGGCATCATCACAGAGCTAGATGGTCTCCATAAACATCATGGCATCTTTGAAATGAAAACAAAAAACAAAATCAAATTTCTTTTGGCCAGAACTTCATCAAATCTATGTCTGTAATGGCACAGAAATATAGGAGATAAGGAAATCGATTTTTTCTTTTTTTCTTTCCTTTTTTTTTTGCTGCAGAAGCAAAGTGACCTTGAGGAAGCACCAGCTCAGCGTTGGCTTTTCATAGTGTTGCCCACACCCCTCCTCCTTCACCTCCTCCTCCTCCCCACCCAGTTCCTCAACAACCAGCAATCACTCTGCCCTCCCATTCCAAATTTATGGCCGAGAACTTCCCATAAACAGAGAAAGCCAATCCTAATCCCAGGCACTGCACCTTCCTGGTTGCCAGAGGTATGACAGCTTGATGGGACCGTAAAGAATAAGCCTGCATCCCCACAAGTTCCATGAATCATGCCCTACAGTGATGGCTAGCAGGGCAGCCTGAGATGAATGCAGATGACTCAGAGCCCCTGAGGCAGGGGCTTCCCCTAAACCATCCAGAGCAAATGGTCCCCACAGACGCCCTCTCCATGACATCGTCTGACAGCTCCAAGTAATCTTACAAGTAAGAAGACCTGGCCAACTCGCACATCCACACATGCAGGTTTTTCAGTGATCTATGTGCAATGGGAGCCGTCACTCAGCTTATTGCTACTCAGACAATTAAGAGAGGTGCTTAAGTCTTCCAACATGGGGTAATGCTCCTATAAGAAAATTAGGAGAATAAGAGTGCCCTCTTCTCAGTTCCCAGATACATATTTTTGCCTCTTAGTGTAGCTGTCCTTGGCTGGGGCTTCTCAAGCTTGACAGTGCCTGGGATTACCAGGGCCAGCTTCCCATTCAGTTGGTTTGGAGTGGGGCCCGAGAATTTGCATTTTACACAAACCCCCAGATGCTGCTGCTGCTGGGTTTTCCACCACATTTTGAGTAGCGAGATCCTAAAAGGCTTTAGAGCTTTCTCTTCCTCTCGGTGAACACTTTGGTTTGGATTTAGTACTCACCCACATAATCCTGGATCATCACCTCATCCTTAATTACGTCTGGAAAAACCTTTTTACTTTTATAAGGTAACATTTATAAGCTTCTAGAAAATAGGACCTGATATCATTGCATGGCCATTATTCAGCCAGTTACACCTCCCTATGCTTCTTCCAATTACATGTGACTTGACTCTATGGGGACATAGGGTATGGTCTTGCAGTGAAAAAAAAAAAAGCTTGTAGTTTGAATCACACAAACCTGGGGTTCAACTCTTACAACCATTGTTCATTGTGTGGCCTGGATCTAGCTCTTTAACCCTTTGGGCCTAAATTTTCTCCGCTGTCAAAAACTTGATACCATTTATTTAAGAAGATGTTTTTGAAGATTATATGAAATAAGTTAGAAAAGCCAAATATAATATTAGACACAATAGTCACTCAATAAATTTTCATTCTATTCTACCTTGAACTATTTCTAGGTTGCTTATACTAAATTTGACAGAATTAGGCAATATGTGTGAGTGATTTCTTCTGCATGTTCTCAGGTCAGCCTTGTCTTGGTTTGAATTCCTTATCTCAGATACTTCTTTTCTGTGTGACCATTGATGTTACTTTTATCTCTCTAGGCCTCAGGTTTCTCATATGTTGTTTTAAGAATTAAATGAGTTACTACATGTGAAACACTGAGTACCTGTGACATAAGACATTTGGCACAAGACAAAAGAGTCCCAGCACATAAGTGTTCCTACTGTCATGATATGGATTTTAATTCATCTAGTTGTAGTTAGAGGGTAGGAAGGAAAAACAACCTTCTCTCAAGTTCCCCCCACCCCACCCCACCCCACCCCAACAACAACCTATTTTTAGTTCTAGTACAATATTTAAGAAGCTGTTTTCCTAGACCACTTTGTAGTAGTTCAGTCCTGGCAGGAGTTAAATAATTTTGAGTCATAACCTTGACAAAAATTAATTTGGGATGGATCATAAACCTAAATGCAAAAGCTAAAACTATAACGCTTCTAGAAGAAAATATAGGAGAATATCTTTGTGACCTTGTGGCAGGCAATGATTTCTTTGAGTGAATACAAAACACTAAATATGGAAGAAAATATCAGTAAATTGGACTTGATGAAAATTAAAATTCACTGCTCATCAAAAAATATCTTTAAGAACATAAAATAGTGAGTCTCAGACAGGGAGAAAATATTTTCAAGACATACATCTAACAAAGGATCTGTACCCAGAATTTATAAAGGTCCTCTACAAATCAATAAGAAGAAGACAAGCATTCAATAAAAAATAGGTAAGCGACTTGGATATAGACACTTGATAAAGGAAGAAATAAATGCAAACTAAATCCACAATGAGATATCATTTCATACCTACTAGAATGGCTAAAATTAAGAAGACTGTCAACACTCAATATTGGTGACCAGTACAACATCTAGAATTCTCATACATTGTTGATGGGTGTATAAAATGATACAACCGTTTTGGAAAAAAATTTGGCAATTTCTAATATAGTTAAGTATAAAGCTCACCTAAGACCCAGGAAGTTTACTTTAAGTATTTACTACATAGAAATGAAAACATATATCCATAACAAGACTTATTTTTCAATGTTCATAGTAGCTTTATAGTAGCCTCAAACTGGAAACAGGACACAAGCCTATAAACAAGAGAGCAGAAAAACAAAATATGGTTATTTATATGATGGAATACTAATAAGCAATAAAAAAGAATAAACTTGGCAACAACATGTATGCATCTCACAGACAGTATGTAGTATAGGTTAAAAAGGCACAAAGCACTACACACTCTGTAATTCCATTTATATATAGTTCAAGAACAAAACCAATCTGTTAGAAATCAGAGCACTGGTTGTCTGTGATGGTTGGCATTTGACTGGAAGGGGCATGAGGGAGCTTTCTGGGGTGATGAAAAATGTTCTGTATCCTAATTGAAGTGTTCGTAGTTAAAACTCATCAAATTGTATATATAAATTCATATATTTCACTGTATGTAAATTTTATCACAATCTTAATATATACATGATAAAAATAATTTGGATTATCCTTGAATCCAGGAGAGTATCTATGAGCTTAGACTATATGTTGCATACTTTTCCTCTACCGGAATTTCTTCTCTGCAATTGATCATCATCAAGAAAGCAGAGAAATAGGAAAATGGTAACAGTAAACAAACGCCCTTTAATTAATTATGTAAGTCTCTCAAAAGCCTGTATGTTGCCTTGCAGACAAATTCGTACATTGTGAAGTCTCTCCAGAGGGAGTCTCTTACATCTGTCCCATATTTCTGGGTGTCTGCCCTTTGGCCTTCCTTTCCCAGTCTTGTCCTGGGTTATCTCCTGTAGAATAGAATTGATGGCACTTTCCACTTCAGTTAAAATCTTCATTCAGATTTTTCTAAGCACATTATAAACTCTAATTCATTAACGTCCTCATAAATGGTAATGTCCTGTGAAAAAGAGAGGTGATGGCACCAATTAAAATAATCTTCTTATAAGTCACACATCAAATCAATGTCAGTGTTAACAGTTGAGCCAAGAATTGATGATTCCCAATTCCTCTTCCAGAGTGATAGCAGCACGGTGATTGACATTAAAAAGAAACCTCAGTTCAAACTTTCAGAATGTGCTACATGGTATGTGGCACATGGATCTGCTAACAGCACAAGAAGGAAACAGAAGAAGTAGATAGACAATATACACCACATGCCTTGAAACAACCATTATCCTAATTGAATTAACTGAAGTCCAGAGTAACCAAGCAACATGCCCAAGGTCACACAGCTTGTTCTGTCCCAGCTTTCCTGACTGCCAATGCTGAGTAATTTCCACTGCAGTATGTATGTGTCCCAGATCCTAATAGAGTTTTCTTATTCCTTGGATTCTCCTAAGTTTACAAAGCAGAAATATTTAAATACATTGTTTCATTTGGGCATGGGATTTAAAAACATATATATAAAATAAAATTCTTTTACAATGAAAGGTGTCTAATCATAGCCAACAGAGTGAATATTCTGTTTCTAACACCCTAAATGTTTTTTCTGCATTAATTCATTTAATCATCACAAAATCATTGGAAGGTATACCATTATTTCCCCCATTCTACAGCTGCAGAAGTTGAAGCACAGGGAGGTTAAAAAAAAAACAAAAACATTTTTGAATGAGAATGCAGGATGTCTGCTCTCAGCACTCACCCAGTAACCATTCTGATCTGTTACCTTTGTGTATTCATTGGAAAGGGAATTAAAATCTCAATGATGAATGCATATAATAATAGCTGATTTTAAAGGAGCAGTTGCCACTGTGCAAAATGATTTATCTCATTGAATTTTCTCAACTTAGTGAGACAGGTACTGTTAGTATCATCCCCAAATTACATATGAAGAAACTGAGATGTGCAAAGTTGAGGGAACATGCCACTGACCACGTGACTAGAAAGCATGTGAGCCCAGATGGCTGTCTTCAGGGTCAGTTCACAGTCCCTCTGCTTTCCAGCTTTGCCTGGAAGAGAGCAGCAATGTTGTAATAAAATGGTCTTTATTCAGCTCAGCTTTAATTGATGAGACACTAAACAGAGACTGCACTAAATAAAATTTTGTTGGGAAAAACCTTTATGCTTAGCTATTTCTGAGCTGGAAAGTCTCTCTGGTTTGATATAGACTGCCTTCATTTTTATGGAGTTGGCATCAAATTGACTTTAGAAAGAAATGGCTTTTCTCCCATATCTCCTAGCAGTGTGGCATGAGAAAGGTTTCTTGGAAAACCAGTAGTTCTCCAAGAAGGGATGCGTTGAGGAGAAGGCAGATCCCTCCTGGAAGAAGTGTCAATACTTGGGCAAGCGGATGGGGATGCTTGTTCTGAAAACAAAGCAGTGCTAGAGGATTGATTTTGAACGTGACCCAGGACTTGTTCCTCTATTCCCTCTAGCTGGGATGGAAGCATTTGCATCAGGCAAGCAGTGAGCATTCACATTGGTATCTTGGGATTGGATTAAAAAATGTTTTATGAAATTTTTTTGTGTTTGAACTGTACTTAGTGACAATTTTTAATTTATTTAATTGTCAATGCTTTGTAGGAGAGCATGAGGATTTTGTGTTTAAGGAACATACTCTTTAAGATTGAAGTAAGTGGTTTATACAAAAGTAGGAGTAACTGCCATGTGGCCATCCCTGGCACGGGTATGTCAATGAAAATTTGTAATGGTGGCTCTAAGGCATTTTGAAGAACTTAGATTCTATTCAACCAAAACGAGTTCTGTTTTTTTTTTTTTTTTTTTCAACATGAAAATCATGGGAATTGTTTCTAGGGAATCCAGGCCCTTATTAGGGACAGGAAATGGTTTTTAGGATAAAATTCAGATAAGTCTTGGGTTATCTTGTTACAAATAACTAAGGCTGATTTTTCATAGTACCAGCTTCCCAGAAGACCAGAGATTAGGGAATTGTCACTTACAAACTCCAACCCTGCTCATGTTGACCTTGGACTGGGTTTTGACTTAGGAAGAGCCATGGGCCACGTTCTCCACAATTCGTTGTCCCGATGATTGAGATGGAAAAGCTGGCCCCAGTCCCTTTTTTTACCCTCTGGTGCTAGCGATGAGCTCTGTTTCTCCCATAGGTAGAGGCTGGGGCTATCACTGTAGATGGCACGGGGCTTTCCTGGCTTTAAGATGGAAAAAAAGTAAGATGCATTCTCCCAAAGTCTTGTCTTATAGACTGTCATCATGGGGCTAATTGTCCCAATAAGTGCCATTCCCCTATTCTGGATGCACAAAATTCATCAGACAAGGCCAGACTCACCCAGCCCATCCATTAGAGGGCAGAGGCTGCCCACTTAGAGCCTACATCTGCCTTGTTTTCTTGCTTTCCTTCCTTGCATTGGCTCCCAGGCCCTGATGACACTTCTTTAATGTACATGAATGTCCTTACTTAACGGGAATGTACAGAAGCCAGTCAGCTTTTGAATACCAGCTGATAAAAGAAAGGGGAGCAGCAGGGAAATAAATCTAATTCTTTCAGAAAATGGTAAGATTCTATTTATTTTCTTGAATACTTCACTCAAATATTTTATTAAATTCATTCCTTCATTCAAAACTAGTCATGTTGCTACGACATGCCTGGCCTTATGCTGGCACTGGAGATCTATGGAGGAAGAAAACAGAGTTGGCAGCTCTGATGCAGATTACATCTAGTTGTGGAGACAACTGAAGCAACTGAATTCACTGAGAATAAGAGCTAAGTGCTTAATACATGCCAGGTGCAGATTTAAGGCTTTATGTATATTAATTCTTCCAACAAGCCTATAAGGCAGATCCTACTATGCCTGTTATTATCCCATTTTACAGATGGGGAGACTGAGTCACAGGAACTTTAGGTAATTTGCCCACAGGCAAGCAGGTCAAAAGTGACATAGCTAGGATTTGAACCGAGGGTTGTCTGGCTCCAGAGCCCATACTTTTAGTCACGGTGCTATAATGCATTGAATAACAGGTGCTATGAAAGCAAATAAAAGGGTTATCTACTTTAATTAGATGGCCAGGAAATGATTCTCAAAAGAAAGGTCATTAAAGCTGAAACCTGAATGATAAGAAAAAGTCTTCCAGATGAAGTGAGTGTGTGAGTGTGTTGTGTTTGGGGCAGAGTAAGAGCCTGTGTCCCTAATAGAGGAAATAGTGTGCTCCAAGGCTTTAAGAACGAGAGAGAGAGAAAGAGAGGGAGGGAAACAGAGAAAAAAGGAGGGTGAGGGAAGGTAGGTGACTGACAATCAAACAATTTAAGGGTCAGCAGGAGAGAAATGAGAGGTAAGGTTGAAAAGATATAGGATGGGAAAAGATCATACAGCATCGTATATGCCAATTTGGAATGGAAAGTCCTTGTAGATTTTAAGCAAGAGAATCACATAATTTAGATTTTAAAAAGACCACTCTGCTTTTGGGACATAAGACTTGGTGGTTCCTGCAGTTACTTAGGAAGAGGTGAGGGAGGCGTGGCCTTAGACGGGTGAGTGTCAAGGTGCTTTGTGTGGTCTGAGATTCTGTATCAGCCTTGGCCACCTTCTCCCACCTCATCCTGCTTATCTCTTCCTCTCCCGAAAAAAAACCTTTCACACAAATTTTTCCCGTCTGTGCAAAAGATCCTTCCCAGCAGGATTCCTGGTCGGGATATGCCTCTGGAAATGCTGAGAATCAAGGACACTGACTGAGCAAACCCCAACAGAGAGGCAAACTGCGGATTCCATGCTGAGCATTGGGAATCTGTTCCAAAGCCTTCGGACTAGAGCTGGCATCACTTGCAAGTATTCCTTGGGCACCCTGGGCTTTTTATTAACAGTTTTTATCTCCTTATTCCTTTATCCTTGGATACCTAACAGCACCAGTTTGGGCTGGCACAAAAACCTAAGATAATGGTCCCTTCCTTAGGGAGTCACCTTCCTACCTGCTGAAGGATATTGAAGTACAGGACAAAATATTGTGTTTACTGGGAATATAAACAGATGTGAGTTTGATTACCTTGTGTGAGCCACAGGGTTCAGTTGAATTGGAGGTTATATGTAAATACAGTGGTGGCTTGTGAGCTGCAGATTTCTGTAATAACCATCCCCAAATGCACCATGTTGGGTTAGTAGGTGGGATTCCACCACCCAATCCCCACTGCTGTGACTTTCTCTGGGCCCCTTCTGTTTCTATTCCTTAAGGACATGTAGAGACAGCTAGGCATTAGCTGCCTTTCTGTTTCCATTCTGCCAAAACAGAACTTCATGATCCTTTCACCTTTTTGCTTATTTGTAAGAAGACTACTTTTTATAGGATTTCATGACAAGTGGATCAGGGTAATGCTGTGCTTAGTTATTATAATAGTTGCAATTTATTGAGCACCTACTATTTGTCAGGATTGGGCTACTTGCTATACACATCACCTTATTTAGTCCTCACAGCAGTTAAGGGAAGGTAATATGGCTCCTACTCTACAGATGAAGAAACTAAATGAAGCTAATGCAAGCTTTGCTTTGTAATGATTGGGGGAAGTGAAGTAATTGCCTCAATTTACCCTGCAGAGGTCTAACCACATAGGGGGAATTGTGTGATGATCTGAATAAAATATTTTAGGAGAAACATTAGTAAAATGAAGACAGGTTGGAAGAGAACATGCAAAATGATTCAATTAAAAATATGAGATTTCTAACATACAATATAACAGGCCTATCTATCTTTCTCCATTGGGAGAGATAGAGCAGTGTTATTTGTTAATATTGTTATTTTAATAGAGGTAAATAAAGGGTGCTGTGGCAATACACGGAAGGACCCTCATATTTGGTCAAGGAAATGATAACTGGGTCCTGAATAATTCAATTTCAGGTTGGGAAAGGTAGACTAGCGTTTAGGTATTCTTGGCTTGAGGAATAACACGTAGAAAGATTCAATGACAGAGCAAGAAAGTGTGGGGACCTACAAGCAACTTAGGGTGACTAGATTATAGGGCACAGATTAGGGAATGATAAAAACAGGCTGGAGAGATGAACAGGGAGAAGATCATAGAGGAGCTCACAATGTTAGGGAATGTCTACCTTATCAGAAGGGCACTGGAGAAATGAAGAGTTTTAAGCTGTGCTGTGATATGATTTCATTTGACTTTAGTGTGTAGAATGAGTATGGCTGTGGGGCAGAAGTTGGTAGGATTTTTCGTAATCCAGGTCAGCAGCGATGGCTGCCTTAATGTCAGGGTGATGGGGATAGATTGAAGAACAGAAAGTCACCTGGAAGCAAGGGTACATTGGAATAGCTACTAATTAAAAAGAGATGATTTACTCTGTGCATTTACAGAGGACACAGTAAGAACTAACTTGTGAAAGTGATAAGGAAGCATATTTTCTAATACCATAGGGTGGCCCAAAAAATTGAAAGCAAAAATTTACCATTGTGAATGTATCCAAACATTTTATTTCAATTGAACACTTAATTTATAGTATTTTCTATGTGCTACAGATTAGGTGATAATGTATAAAGACTCTGAAACCACCCTTAAGGAGACTGCCATCTAGGAGATAATTAACAGCCATCTAACATGTTCATTTAATATAAAATACATGTTATCCATATAAACAAAGATCTATGGAAATTAATTCTGCCTGGGATGCAGGGGAAATATTAACTGAGATGCTGGAAACTGGTTAGAGGGAAAAGGTGTACAGTGCCTGTAGAACATTCAGGTGGAGTTATCCAGGGAATATTTAGAAATATGAGTCTGGAGTTTAGGAAACAGTCAGGGCTGGAGAAATATATTGGGGGTTTTCAGTATAAGCAAGGAACACCAAAGCAAGTGTCTACAGAGAATAAGCAGAAAATATAAATAAGGCGGATCAACAAGGCATGAGGCAATAAGGAATGGTGGGGACTATGGAGAGTTGGTAAGCAAGTGCTCTTTTCAAAAGGCACAGCTGCTACTCAACTCCAGCAGATCATTGTTATGCAGGAATAGTGTCCTTTTACTGACAGATCTCCGTATTTTCCAAATGAAGACAGGATCATGGATATTTATGCTATGTTTCCAGTTTTGAAAAAAAAAATTTTTTACACAGTATATCTCTGATCTAACTATGGCTGACAGACCGTCAGATTACTTTACTATGTTATAAAGTGATTGTTGAGGGTATGGGAGTGAATTAAATTCTCCCAAGTATCACAGGCTGTGTTCTTGCACTGACTGTATAGAAAAAGGAGGCAGAGTGAGCCTACCCCATATACACCTCAGCCCAGGCCTTGTGCCTGGTCTGAATTGTGAGTGGGGGGACATGGAAAAAAAAAAAAAATTCTCCCAAGTGAGTATAGCTTTGGTTTGCATATACTGGTAATCCTTCCCAAGTGGATAGCCGGATGTTATTCTATATGTAACCTCTTCTTTCTCCACATCTGAGGAGTCATGCTTCCATCGTGATGTCTGAGGAGGTCATGCAATACAGCATCCAGCAAGATACAAAAGGCAAAGAGAGAGAAAAACATGACGTGAACATACAGCCAAATAAAGATTTGGATGTTTACAAAGAGTAATCAAGTGGTTAAGGTGATAACTGTGGAAGCGTGTTCAAATATTGTGAGACGTGCAAGATAAGATTTGCAAGGTGAGCCAGGTGAAGGAGTTAGGTTTTTACTGGAATTGCAGTGGAAAGATGCACAATGACGATAACATCTGAAGAATGATCTGGCATTGTAGAAGCTGGCCCAGCCTGCTTTCTGGAGGACATCCAATCCTCATGAAGAGATCTGTGTCATCAAGAATTATCCCTATTTCTCTTTGCTAACCAAACTGGATTATACATAATTTCTCAGTGTACTTGTCCCAACTCACCATGTCACCTTAAAAGAAAGATGAGCAGTGCCCTTCCCCACTCACCCCCAGGTCTCTGCACCAGTGCAGCCTGCCTGATGCCCGAGTGGGCAGAAAGAGTAATGGCTGTTGTTTCAGTTTACCTGAGCTAATCTATCACACCTCACCCAGAGAGCCCAGCTCCACTGTCTGAGCATTCTCTGTCCTGAGGTGAAAAACACAAGAAACAAATAAGGACAGGATTGTTTGGAAATCCTCTTTAGCACTTAAACATGCTCATTTATTTAGCAAAATGTCTATAATTTTTTAATTGCTTGATTTAGCCACTGGCTATTTGGAATCTTCAAGGGGTCCCAGTCAGGAACAGTGTTTCCACATTACCTGCAAAAAAACAAGGCAGGCTTTTGATTACTGAAATTAATAACATGCAAGAATTTTCATTGCTAGAAGCAGGAAGCAGCTGGTTCCTGCAGGGGCCAGGCTGAATTCTCTTGCCAAGTCTCCTTCCATGCTTGTCCCTCCTTCCACACCTACACCCTTTCTTTCATTATGCTCCATGGATTCAATTCAATGAGGGAAATTATAATTAAAACATTTTCAAAGCTCCAGTTTTCTCTGTGACTGCCCGTTAAGATGTGAACATTCACAGTTCACTCCTTTTCCAAATACAGCACAATGACTAAGTTTCCAGGAATTTCTTCCTTACTCACTCAGGCCCCCCAGAATGGTATAATGTGTTTGAAAATAACTCCTTATAAGACAAGGGGCAAAAGAGAGGATAGGAGGTTTTCTCCTGTGGGGTGGGAGAGAAATTGCAATGATGACTAACTTTTCTCAGGGCATGACATACTTGTCTGGCGGTGGTGTGGAACAGTTGACAATGGTTTATGGCATTTCTGTCTTCCTTCCTTACCCATTAATTATTCATTCCTCTGGTACCAAAAGAAGGGTCTTGTTTTCCTTTTAGGTGTAATTAGAGTAATCAAAGGGTTTGTAATATGTGTGTGTTTTATTTCTCTGTCACTATTTCTTTTCTTCCCCCTAGAGCAAGTGAGAAATATAAAACACAAAACAAAATCCCTGAGTCTCTGGTTTTGTGAATTCTTGCAGGGAAAATTGGTTTTACCATAATAGCAATTGGCAGCAATAATTCTGAGGTGAACAACCTGAAATTACTCCCTTAAAGGCAATAATTTGTGTAGTGTGTGTTTTGAAAAGGTGGGGAGGAGTAGGTGATAATTTAGGTGAATTTTAACAGAGCTTATCTTTATATTTTGTGATAAATGAGGAAGCACACCATTGCTGTATTCAACTAAGGATGTAGATTTGCATTTGGTTTTGTTTCTATTGAATAGATTCTGCTTTGAATGACAAATTAAACTCCCAGCTTCCAAACAGTGAATTCTTTTGTTCAGAATTTACACATTCTTGAAAGGAAAGGTGCCCAAATGCAGTTATCCTTTAAAGGTAAGGAGGTTAGCCAAACAATGAATTGACAATTATTCTACCTTTTATATTAACAAAACCTTCTTCTTGCAGTACAGAATCCATAGGAAATATTGTTTGAAAGATATTTTGTCACACCTTCTCACAGGCATTTCCATGGTAACAAATTGGCGTGTCGCAAACAAGGTTGTGCCATCTTTGAACACAACTTGAATGGGAAGTCTGATGAGAGAGGGAAAAAAAATCAAGAGCAATATACTGCTTTAAGACTTAGCAACCTAGTTGTGTGTGTGCGCAAGATAGAGGGACTCCTTAAGTTTAACCATTAAGGAGCCAAATAAAAGAGTTTAGCATCTTGGAATAGTAGGCCCTTTTTGTTTATTGACTTGATGAGACTTTCATTACAGTAATAGTAATAATATTACTAAAAGTTTCCTCACTAAATCCATTCCTCAGAATGTATATTTTCTTATTATTTATCTTGTCCAATATACCTATTTCCTTGTTTTTATGTATCAACATATTCATAAAAACTATGTGTGTGAAGAAGTCTCTCTCACTTTATAAGTATTTTGATCATACATGGAAAGCTAAAGCAAGTGAAGATGAATTCCTAAGGAATTAGAAGGTAAATTGCTGATGAGCCATTTTAATTTCTTATAATCCTAGACTGTTTTCATCCGGTAGGGCCTTTTGAGTTCTCACCTAGACTTGGAGAATCACAAGGTCAAACATAGAGATAGTGGCACAGCCATCAGGAGAACCCAGGTCTTCTCTTTCTTAGTCCGGGACTTCTTCCTGAGCACCACAGTGCCAGCAGGGATGTAAAGTCTCTTAATAACACCCTAATATCAGAGGTCACAGAGTTTCTTCTTAATGTGTTCAATGAACTGTAAAAGGTATGGGGACTCAGAGAGTCACAACAATCTTCTTAGGGTGAAATCAGTCCCACCCATCCTTCCAAGAAGAACAGTGGGCCTGTAGGGAAAGGTGGAGCCTCCAGCTGATCAAATCCCCCCAGGTTATTTCTTAGTCTTCAGCTGGCTCCCTAAAACCCCTTTATCCTCTTCTACCAGCTTCAGGGACTGGACCCCCCATTCCTTTTTCTTTTCTTTTGTGAAAAGCTAAAAAGAAAATTCATAATGGGATAAATAAGATAGTAGACTTTATATGTAAGAAACAAACATTGTAATTAGTTGGTATACTTTTTATTTCAATCTTTTCTTAATTATAAAAGTAACATATAGCTATTTTTCTCTAAAAAAAGTTATCAGTAAAGGCCCTCATGTGCTTCCTCCTCAATCATATTCTCTACTCCCAAAGCCCCAGAGAAAGACTTATTTTGAAGTCTTATTTCAGTGTGGATCCTAGTTTTAAAAACATATATTTACTTCCATATATATATGAGCTATTTTATATAGTTTATTCAATTTAATTACATAGTAGAATGCTATTTGCATCATTTCATATCTTGCTTCTTTCTTTCAACATTATATTTTCCATGTCTAACTCCCTGATTGACTGGGTACATAGTAGCATTTAAGTTGAATCCTGAAAGATGGGTAAGACTGTGCCAGGCCAAGAAAGAAAGAGATCAAATATGCATTGTCACTGAGTTTCCTAAGAACATGGAATAGGCTGTGGAAAGTCAAGGTTGCTAGAATTTGTGTGTGTGTGTGTGGGGGGGCGATTGGTAAGAGATTAGACAAAAGATTAAATAAATCCAAATATGAGGACCATTTATCCCAGGCCAGAGAATCTGAAGTTTTACTGAGAGGCTAGGGATATTATAAGGAAAGTCGAAGTGATATAAAAAATATTTATTTCTTATGCAAGATAATTCTAGCTCATATTCTGTTTAGCCTGAAATATAAAGAAATGCTGATGGGAGAATAGACATGAGGCTGTGAACCTATTGAGGGATTGAAAACCACTCAAATACAGCCCAATCCCTTTGGAAATTTTTATCTGCTCTACATATCTTACTATCCCTTAGAGAATCCAAATGGAACAAAGACTTGGAAAAATATCTGCAGATCCCTGGCAGTAAAGTGTGAGAGATTCTCTTTTATCTGTCCCTAGTTCTTTTATTTTGTTCCCAGAGGCACATTTTTCATTGTATAAGTACACTGATTGTAGAATATACATTTCTTTTAATCATATAGGAAATGGTTTTGTCATAAAAGAAAAAAAATGGATACTTTAATTATAAGCCTGTTGGACAAAGGGATTTATAACTTCCACAATTACTGAGGTAATGTTTTCCTGGGGAAAAAAAAAAAACTACTTTGGGAGAGAAGGAGGGCCTGAGACTTTCAATGTCAATAACATTTGATCATAGTCACTTGCTGAGTCAAAGACAGCACTGATTTCCAAGTTGCCTGCTTAATTCTCTAGACCGTGCCTGCTACCTTATATTTATGTCTTAATAACATGTGCATATGTAACCTAGCTGTTATGGGGACAGTGGGAAGCATAAATTTGATTTTTCTTGACTTCTCCCCATTTAAAGTCTCCACTTGGTTGAATTAACATAGTATTTTAGCATTTAATTTCCTGGGGGTACCAGATGTTTTATTTTGTGCATTTGTTTTATTTGTGTTGTAGTTGTGTTGTTTAAAATGAAACTCAAAAAAGAGGAAAGAATGGCGCAACCCAATAAATATGTAATTTAATAATATTCAATGAATGCATATGCACAGTGAATGGAAGTTCAAATAAACATATCCCTATGAAGAATTGCTCGATGTTGTCTGTTCTCTGCTGGATTCTCAGTTATGTTATTCAAGTTGGTGGGAGGTTTCAAGGAAAAAGCAAGGAAATAACCTTTTACGTTGACTGAGTAACATGTTAATACTTGCAGGAGACTTACTGTGTTGTATTCTAGGGACTCTAACATGGCATCGTTTTATGTAATCTAGTTCTGTGGATAAGGGAAGGATGAATTGAAGCATATACCAAATTTCCTTCCAGGGCACAGAGCTCCTTTTTGAGAGGACTTTTGACAAAAATGAAAGGTGTTAAAGTTGCCATTGGAAATGGCATCAAGGAAACAGCAAGGTAGGGCAAAACTAGAAATCCATGGTCTGTTGTATGCCTCAGCATCTCTTCTCTATAACTGCTTTATTTCTCTTTCTCCCCTCTCTTCTTTGTTCCTCTCCCTATCCCCTCCTTTTGCCAAATTATCTTAGCTCTGTGATTTTAGTACTAAACCCACACCCGGGTGAAATAAAGACATTCATTCATTCAATAACTTTAAGCTGAGCTCCTGTTAACTGTCAGATCCTGGGGGTCCAGCACTGAATAAAATGGACAACATTCCTTGACTTTATGGAATATCCTTTCTGGGACATTAAGAGTGGTTGGGCAAAATAACTCAATAAATTATATGATTTTTTAGATGGTGCTAAGTACTATAGAGAAGAAATAAAGCAGGGAATAGGGATAAGGATTTGGGAGGTTGAAATTTTATAAAGGATGGTCAGGGAAAACATCACCTTTTTGATGACTCCTAAAGCTACGACTTGTTTCTTTTTGGATCTTTATTCTGTAATCATTAAAACTTCCAGGAGCTTTCCCTGAAAGGTGACATTTAAGTCCCAATATCCAGCCCTGGTATTGTAACACATTGTGACCACTTTATAAATTTTATCATAATGTACAACTATGAAGACATTTTACTTCTGACCCATACAGTGTGGTGGGTTTATAGCAGTCTTAAAATTTAAGAACAATGATCCCAGTACATATGCTTTCAGGACCTCTAGATCTGTCCTTGAACTCTTGTAGATGAAAGCAATATAATAAAAGAAAAGCAGTTTGATGACTTAGGAGAGGTGTTCAAGACTAATTGCATATGCCTGTCAACTTCTTTCCTTCCATCTCTAGCTCCTTTTCTTTGCTCCAGGCTTAGAGTTTGGTGTGTGTGAGTTTGGTGTGTGTTCCTTTAAGGAAACTACTGTCATACCAATTTAGGGAGAATGCGATGACCCTCTAATTGGCCATTGCATTGTATACAGACCTCCTGTGTTTGTTCTGGATAACACCAGGCACCCCATAAATTGGTAATTTGACTGCCAGTTTCCATAATGCCTTTGAGAGTAAAACAAACACAACTCCGTGATTCCATTATGAAACATTAATCTTCAGATGGTGTGGTAAAAGGAAGAGGTGAAGTCTTTCTACATGCCTAACAAAGAAAGGGACAGTGAGAGGGAAATAAAAAAATTAGGCAACTCCCAACATGTTGCTAAGTCACTTTTTGTCAGATACATGTGTGAAAAGAAACAAAATTTGATAGCTTTCAGTAACTAAAGATTCTTCAGTGCCTTTTGGAAAACACTGAGAAATATTCCACCCAGAGTCAGCACTTCTTCATAGCCTCTTTCCACATTTCTCTCCTCATTATTTCTTTATTGTACATCTTTATTGTTTTCCCTTTTAGAGACATTTGCATGAAATCAAGAAGGCTGGAGTCAAAAGATTTGCCTTTCCTTGCTATTATTCCACACCTGAATCCACAATCCGCCCCCACCCCCACCCCTCTTGTCTGTGTTTGTATTTCTGTTTTCTGATGGGGGATAAATCAACCAAAATACAAATGAAAACAACAAAAACAAAACCACAGTTTTAACATAAAATTCCGTAATAAAAATAATTATTATGGTTACCCCCACACATACATTTATTGTGGGAGAATTTAGTATCACTGCTAAGCTAGAAAAAAAGGATCACAATTATTTACAAAAGTTTGTTTCAGTGCCCCTCTTGGAAAGCATGTAAACATGTTGGGGAGTCTTTGGCACATAGCAAGCGCATGGCTTGGGGCTCAGGTTAATGACACAACAGTAGTGTATTAGGGACAACAGGAGATTTCCTCTTGCCCTAGAACAATTTGTGTCAAATAATTTCTACCTATTCACATTCTAAGATGATTTATTATTTTTAAGGTTATTTTATTTCTTCCTTGAAAAGACTTGAGAATCTTTAGTGAGTAGACTCCTTGAAACTCCTACCAAATATTTCTAGGTATGTTTTTGTTGGTTTCTTAGTTGTGTTATTTTATATCAAATATCACAGAGGGTAACTATTCCAATTCAATAAGAGAAACCCATTAAAAAACACATAAATAAATAAAAGTCACCTTGTTTTCATGTATATTCATTAGCAGTTGGCCCAAACTTTAAATTAACAGTGAAATGAACTTTAGATGAAGGGAGGATGGATGGATGGATAGATGATGGATAGAAGATAGATAGATAGATAGATAGATAGACAGATAGATAATGAAGTAACCGCCATTATGATTTCCAGTCTGACTTCAGAGCAAATCTTGACAGAGCCTTTGATTATCATTCATCTGAGACATACTCTTGTATGGGTAAGTGCTATTCTTGAGTGACTGGTGGGCTTCTGACACTTTTATTTATTTAATTTTTAAAAACCTTCTTAGGCCCAATGCAGGCTACTAGGGAAAAAAAAATGTTTCTCTGACTTTTCTGAATGTTTGTGAAGCTAGTAATATACATAAGTACCCATATATGATTCTTCAGAATAGTCTGGATAGGTTTCAAGTCTCAAAGAATCCATTGAGGAAGAGTCTAGGCATCCCATATTCCCACTTCTGTCAGGGTAGTTGTCAGTGGCATCCTGGCCTCCAAAACCTTCCAGGTTTTGGCAGCTGAGGGGACGGTGCTTACTGCAGATACTGTACTTTTTTTTTTTTTTTAACCATTGGGTAGATCACATCCCTCTGAGTCTCAATACCCTCATTCAAAATTTGAATAGGCTGCAATTAAAACTATACTATAGTCTAGAATATTGAAGAAAATATAACTGTTTTGGTTTTAAAACATGGCAAAAAGCCTCCCTTCTAACACAAAATTGGCTGTATTAAACTTGGATTTCTCAACCAGTCTGACCTACTTGATTATTAGGCTTATTTCATAGGGTAGTTGTGAGAACTGTGTGAGATAATAAGATAATGCATATGCAAATGCTTAGTAACTGTCGAGTACAATACACATGCTAGTTATCGTTGTTGCTGGATTGAAAAGTCCATTCTGGTGGTACCATTCAATGACAGTGTGACTAAAATGATGCTCTCTTATACTCCGAGGCCCCACCTGCCATCCCACCCTTGTTTTTCCGTTGTGGTCAGTATGTGTTGACATCTTACCATGAGACTATATGTTATTTTCTAAGCTGGAAGTCATGCTACCTGCAATCAACAGAATTTTTTCCTCTTCTGGGGAATACTCTGGACCATAGAAATGATATCAGGAAGCCCAAGTGTTAATTCTACAGATAGATTTCAGAATGCAAAGAAAATATTGACATGCCTTTAACTATTTCCCATAGGAAGCTGCTCCAGATGTGTATCTTGGAGATAAATTGGCATTTATTCTTCTTACAGACATTGCATTGGACAATGTAAGAAAATTGCAAATTAAATCAGCATTTTTCTCCTACTGGGTGTGAATTAAATCAGTGTTGAAATGGGAGTCCTAGTTAATCTATGTGATAGAGGTTATGGGAAACAATGTTTGGTGGCTTAGGTCTTTAAAGAAATTGGAAAAGTTTTTATAATATAGAGAGTGTTAACTGCAGCCTTTGCTTCTTAGTTCCTTCCCTTAGCAACTGTTCCTAACACTTCTTTAAAATCTAAGCCAGGGATGTATTAAAGTGCTCTATTTCCATTTTATTCCATCCTATCTACACAATTGCCGTTGACACTCATTCATCTCTTGTACCCATTAAATACTAGTCTTTTGTAAGGTAGCTTAGTAAAATGGTTAAGAGAACATTTTCTCAAGCCAGACTGTTCAAATTCCAGCTCTGTCACTAAACTGGCTGTGTGACCTTGGGCACATTATTTAACCTCTCTGTGCCTCAGTATTCACTTCATTGGAGAGTTGTTAGGAAGATTAATGTGTTAATCTCTTTTAGGTGTTTGAAAGAGTACCTGGCATATAGCAAGCACCATATAATTTTTTTTTTTTAATACAGTAGGGTTTAGTGGATTACCTGCCTTTTACTGACATCATCTAGTATATTACCTTCCACAGAGTAGGTAATCAATAAATGTTTGATGACTAAATAAATCAATAAATTGGAGTGAGACAGAGGATACATGGGTTCATTCCAACTTCACTACTAAATAGCTATGGGATCTCATCTCTAAAATGAAAATAATAATACTTATCCAACACATTTTTAAGTAATTATAATCATTAAAGTGGTAATGTACTTCCAGTAAGTTTAATATGTACATGCAAGTATTACATTTATCATTATCAAATTGCTAAATCAATTGCAGTGGGAATACGCTTAGTTAAATGGTGAAGATTGGATAGACATACCTGGTCCAGAGGTTGACAGATATCAAGCATATTCAGACCTAGAAACTGGCAGCTTGTATCAATTCAAGGGTATATAGGAAAGTGTTTCAAGTCCCCCATCTCAGGGAAGAGGGAGACTTCTCATTTGTTTACCAGGTCAACTTAGGTATATTTGGCCTCTTCTTATCATGAAAAGGAAGGTGAGCAAAACTTAGGAGTCTGGTTTTCCTTTATCACCTTCCTCTACCCTCTTGGGCCAGAATCTGAGAACTGTGGTTTGGAGCTGTTTGCTTTGATGCTGACGGATGTTGCAGCCTGTAATTCCTGGACAAAACAGGGCTCCTCTTCCTTTGCTGCTGGTATATCTTTTTGTGCTTATGAGTCTGACAGGCAAATATATCTGAGGCATATCTCATATGCTGATCTGCGAGGGAGATAAAGCCCCTTGTTTTGCTTGACTGGAACGAAAAAAAGCAGGTGGCAGAAAACCCTGCATTGATTTCTACTCCGGCTAAAACTGCCTGGCTAAGATAGGTTCCTCCTTGGGCATACTCCAGCCTCTGTCATTTGATCATTTGCAAATCCATTGAAGGGAGGGGCATGTTTCCTCGTCCCTCAACACCCCTACTTTGTTTTCTGAGTTCATAGATATTGCCATTATTTTGTGATGGAATTTGTGATTAAGAAGAGTGGAAGTCAAATAGTGCCAGATCTTAAAACCCTCACTTTATTTGTTGTGTGATCTTTATGCATTTTATTTTTATTCTTTGATTCAAGAGTCCCACCTATAAAGTGGTTTCATTTCGGTTAACCACCAGATTTTTTGCAGAATAAAATCATTTTCTTGTTGAAGAGAGAATATGTAATTGTACACATGGGGCGGTAGTTGGGGGTTGGGGGGGGGCTCCAAAGCAGCCTGTCGGTACATTATTATTGTGTTTTTTTTTCTTCATATTTATCATCATGGTTTAGATACTGTGATATCCCAATGAGACTTAAAAATCCTCGAGTAGGTACTGTAGAAGGATATAAAGTAAGTGTGTCTTACCAATCCAGTGGTACAGAAGAATGTGGCTGGGATTCCTTCTTTCTCGCCTACAATTTTGACTTTGGAGATCTATTTTTGTTACTTTCTTCCCCTTTCTCATTCCTGACGATTATTAATTGGTTCCAATGGTGTATGTTTCAGATCTTTAATTAAGTCCTCTTTCTATCTAATCCTTGCCAAAACATATTTTTCATTTTTCTTCCCACAATGCTCAAATGTAAATTGATGCCAAAGGCTTGCTGTTTGATTGCATTCTGTCCAGATTCACCTGCAAAGAGGGCTTGGACAGTAGCATTTATTTCAGGTAGCTTTACAAAGACCCACTGTCTGCCCTCCATGTGTATGGCAGAGGGGAAGGAGGAGAGGAAAATGTAGTAGACGTCCTTCACAGGGCCTTAACTAATTTATGAGGGAAATGGAAAATGGCAGATCAGATACCACGGCCCTTTGCCAAACTGAGCAGTGGTAGTATTAGCTGATTCATGATCAATAGATAAGATCTGGTAAGCAGGGCCCTCTGAGCTCTGCCCCTGTACTAGCTAAGCACCTCTTGTGGCTTTGTGGTGAGAGCCAAGCAAAAGGGAAGGAGTATTGCCTTATGGGAAGAAGCACAATCTCTGGAGATGACGTTCCTGCCTAATCTGTCATTCAACTCTTGATTCCCATCTCTTGTTTCCTACTCATTCATGGTGTTGCTTCTTAGATCACGGTGACTAGGGACGAGGAAATGGTGGTGTACTAGTTACCTATTGCTGCTTAAAAAATTACTCTAAAAGTTAGTGGCTTAACCCAACAAGAATGTGTTATTTCACAGTTTCTGCAGGTCAGGAATCCAGGAGAAGTTTAGCTGAGTGCTGTGGCTCAGAATCTCTCTCTGTGCTGCAAGTAAGGTGACAGCCAGGGCTTCAGTTATCTCAAGGTCTCAAGTCGGGAAAGATCTGTTCCCAAGTTCATTCCCGTGGTTGTTGGTGGGTATTGGGTCCTTGCTGGCTGTTGGCTGGAGACATCAGTTCCTTGTCACATGGGTCTCATCACAGGATGACTGATAACATGGTAGCTGTCCTTCTTCAGAATGAGAGAGCAAGAGAGGATGCCCAAGATGAAGTCACGGTGTTTTTCAGCTTAATCTTGGAAGTGACATCCTATCATTGCTGCCACACTCCATTCATCCCTTAGAAGTGAGTCAATAAGTCCAGCCCACACTCAATGGGAAAGGATGATACAAGGAATAGATACCAGGAGGCAGGGATCCTTGGGGGCCATATGACAAGCTGCTTTCCGCAAGTATAAATAGCATGTTGGAAAGTCTACACAATAGGGTTTGCTGAGATGGTATATGTGAAGTACCACCATCTCCAGCAGAGTGCCTAACCCATAGTTGTGCTCAAGTACCTACATGCTTATGAAATTCTCCATCTATTTTATTTAGAAGATGAGAGTCTTCCTTCCTGTTGCTAAGAGATTAACTTTTGGTGATATCCTTTGTGGACGATTCCCTTTTCATGTTTCACTTTTCCAGTTACCATAAATTCAGTGGAATGCATTTAAATCTGAAATAAATCATTAACAAATAAGTGTCCGTGATTCAGTGGCACTAATTAGTTTCACAATGCCATGAAACCATTACCATTACCTATTTCCCCGTTTTTCATCACTCCATATAGAAACTGAACCCATTAATCAATAACTACACATTCCCCCACCCCAGTCACTGGTAACCTCCAATCTACTTTCTGTATCTATGAATTTGCCTATTATAGATATTTCATATAATTGGATAATATTTATCCTTTTGTATTTGAGTTATTTCACTTAGCCTAATATTTTCAAAGTTCATCTATGTTTTAGCAGGTATCAGAACTTTATTCTCTTTATGGCTGAATAATATTCCATTGTATGTATATATCACATTTTGTTTCCCTACTCATGTATTAATGGACACTTGGTTGTTTCTACCAGTATGTGTAATCTTAACTATATACCCTGAAGCACTGGGTAGATAGTCACAGAGTACTCTCCTTTAACCTGAGAAACTATGTTTATTAACTATTTCTTCTGAGTTTTTCTATAGTTAAATTCTTGATCCCCATTACAGAATATGGTAAATTACCATCCTTGTCAAACCCATTGTCAAAGATATTTATGAGGCTTCTGTTTCCACATGGGTCAGTACAAAGAGTGTTTTACATGGTGGGTGACCTTTATGGAAATTATAAGGATAGTTAACAATGACCCAGGTGTAAAATTGAAAATTAAACTACAACTGAAATGAAATGACCTGTAGGACTAAACAGCAGTTGCAATGCAGCTCAGTGCCTTTCAAGTGGTGATATAGTATGAGAAAAATTCCATATTACTACACAGATAGGGCATAGAATATGACAATCATATGATTCAGTGTGATATAATACTGCACTACTTGTAGGGTTTTGCTCCATTTACATTATATCCATGAAAAAGGACACAAACATCTGTCAGGAAGAGTGCAGCCCTATTGGTCAAGAATATCTGGGTAGGTTTTCCAAGGCTGAGAAAGCAGGATTTTTATTTAATTTTAATTGTTTTATAGACTAAGATGCTAGCTAGAGGGAGTTACTTAGAAATGTATGTAGACTTATGTAAACATTCCAGTGAAACTTGGTGAAAGCTGTGTTTAGATTGGTTGAGATGCCAAGATAATGAGTCTAAAAGATTATTCCCTTCTGGTGTGCTTTGTTCAAAATGACACTCAAAAGGTACCCAGGATCTTGGCTGCCGCTCTTAGAATCCAAGGATCTCAGGGTGAAATTTTACTTCAAAGATCATAGAATTCAACCAGCCATAAAGGGATTTTTTTGCCTTTTTTTTTTTGGTTAAACTTATGACCACTTAAGCTACTTTAGTGGTCAAAGTAGCATCCAAGGGAGGACAAAGAATCTATGTACTAACCAAAGGGAAGCCAAACTTTTAGCAGTGGACCCCTGGGATAAATACCCTGTTTTTCACTGCTCCATTGGAAATGAGTGGCAGAGGCCCATTTCCACTGTAGATACTACCTAGTGATATCACATCATAAAAATCCACCCAAGCTTGCTCTGCATACCTTCCAGAATCACATGGAAAATGTTGCCGAGCCAATTTAATTATTCTCCCCACCCCCCATGGCTCCCTGGTTTATTTGCTCATTGTTTTTTTGGCTCCTGGTCTGCTTGTTGTTTTTTTTTTTTTGGTTCGTTGTCTGCTCATTGTCTGTTTTTTTTTTTCCTTCAGGAGGCACCAGGAACTGAACCCAGGACCTCCCCTGTGGGAGGCAAGCTCTTAAGTGCTTGAGCCACTTCCACTCCCCCCAATTATTTTAATTGAGCCATGTATGAGGAGACTAAATAAGATGAGGTTTGTTTCAAAAGTATACTTCCTAAACAAGTAGGGGGAGAAGAAGTAGTAAAATAAAATATTATTCAATTCATTGAATGTAGTAACAACTCAGCTCCAATTGTTAATGTCTCTCCCTGCTATATAATTTATAGTTTTGCCAGATTAAAAACCCCTTTGGATATAATTTTATTTACACCTACATATATATTTCTAAGAGATGAACGACTGTTTCTGGGAACACTTAGAAGTAAAGAATCTGAGTTGTTTTACAGTAGTGCTATGAGTTAGGCAAATAAATTCCTCTCTTTGAGCCTAACTTCCAGCTCCTTTAAAGGAGAAGGCTAAACTGGATGATCTATAAGGCCCCTTCCAGCTTTAATATTCTATTGGTCCATGATTCTTGGGTAGGGATACTAGAGATGATGAAAGAGAGGACCTAACTTTTCTCTCACCAATCTTTATGATTCATTCATGACATTATGTATTTGTCCTTGAGTCAGAGTGCTTATTCTTTAATTAGAGAAGTTGTAGGTTTACGGAAAAATAATGCATAAAATAGTTCCCATATACCACTCTATTATTAACACCTTGCATTAATGTGGTACATTTGTAACAACTTATTAAATAACATTTTTATAATTGTACTAGTAACTATAGTCCATAGTTTACATATGGTTTCACTGTGTTGTACAGTTCCATGGTTTTTTATTTATTTATTTTTATTCTAGTAACAAATATGCAGCTTAAAATTTCCCCTTTTAGCCACATTCAAATATATAATTCTGGGCTATTAATTATGTTCACAACGTTGTGCTACCATCACTGCCATCCTTTACCAAAAACTTTTTCATCAACCCAAATAGAAATTCGGTACAATTTAAGCATTAACTCCTTATTCCCTACTGCCACCCCAGGCCCTGGTAACCTATATTCTATATGCTCATTCTAGTTATTTCTTATCCGTGAGCTCATACAATATTTGTCCTTTTGCATCTGGCTTATTTCACTCAACGTGATTTCTTCAGGGTTCATCATGTATCAGAACGTCATTCTTTTTTACAGCTGAATTATAATATCCCATTGTGGGTTTATACCACAATTTGTTTATCCATTCATCGGTTGACAGACAAGTGGGTTGCTTCCATCTTTTGGCAATTGTGATTAACACTGTTATGAATGTTGGTATGCAAATATCTCTTCAAGACCTGCTTTTCACTTTGTTTAGGTGTATTTCTAGAAGTGGGATTGCCAGGTCATATGGAAATTCTGTATTTAAATTTCTGAAGAACTGCCAAACTGTCTTTGCTTTTTTGCCATCTTCTTGGTAGAAATGTCCACTCAAGCCTTTTGCTCATTTTTAAATTGGATTATTTGTCTTTTTATTGTTGAGTTCTAGGATTTCTTTATATATTCTAGATATTAAACCCTTACCATATTTGTGGTTTCTAAGTATTTTCTCCCAATCTGTAGGTTGACTTTTCATTTTCATGATAAAGTCCTTTGATGCACAAACTTTTTATGTTTTCATGAGGGTCCCATTCATTTATTTATTTTTCTTTCATTGTTTCTGCTTTGGTTGTAAAAGCTAAGAAACCATTGCCTAACAGAGGTCCTGAAGATACTTCCCTAAGTTTTTTCTATGAATTCTATGGTTCTGGTTCTGGTTCTAGTATTTAGGTCTTTGATCCATTTTGAATTGCTTTTTGTATAAGGTGTGAAATAGGGGTCTACCTTCATTCTTTTGCATATGGACATACAATTTTCCCAGCACCATTTGTTGAAGAGACTATTCTTTCCCAATTGAGTGGACTTGGGACCCTTGTCAAAAATCTGTTGGCCATAAATGTGAGGGTTGGTTTCTGAACTCTCAGTTCAAGTACATTGGTTTATATGTCTGTCCTTATGCCTGTACCGTGATATTTTGATTATTGTGGATTTGTAATAGGTTTTTAGATCAGGAAGCATGAATCCTCTGCTTCATTCCTTTTTTCAAGATGGCATTGGCTATTTAGTACCCCTTACCCTTCAATATAAATTTAGTGATTGGCTTTTCCATTTCTGCAAGGAAGGCTGTTGGAATTTTGATTGGAATTGCATTGAATCTGTAAATTGCTATGACATGAAATGTCCTTACATTTATTTGGGTCATCTTTTATTTCTTTGAGGAATATTTAGTAGTTTTCAGTGTACAAGTCCTTAACATCTTTAGTTAGATTTATTCTGAGATATTTGATTCCTTTAATTTTTCTTATAAATGGAATTTTTAAAAATTTCTTCTTCAGATTGTTCATTACTAATGTATAGAAACACTACTGATTTTGCATGTTGATCTTGTATCTCAGCACTTTGCTGAATTTATTAGTTCCAGTAGCTTTGTTGTGGATTTTTCAGGATTTCCTGTGTATAGGGTCATGTTATCTACAAATAGGGAAAGTTTCAATTTTTCCTTTTCAATTTGTATGCCTTTTCTTTCTTTCTCTTGCCCAACTACTCTAGCCAGAATTTCCAGTATAATGTTTAATAATGGTTGTGACAGTGGGCATTCTTGTCTTCTTCCTTATCTTAGAGGTAAAACTTTCAGTCACACTGAGTATGAGGCTAGTGCTGGGTTTTTCATATATGCCTTTTATCATATTGAGGAAGTTTCCCTCTACTTTAATTTACTAAGTGTTTTTATGAAGAAACGGTGCTGGGTTTTGTCAAATGCCTTTTCTGCATCAATTGAGCTGGAAGAAGAAGTTGTCAGGATCAGAGCATCAAACAGTTGTGAGTTTGTAGTAATCAGAGTCATGGTGAAGGCATCATTGAAAGAACTATGTGACATGTTGCAGATTAGTATCTACTTCTACACATAAGAAGCTAAAGCCAAGAGAAGTTAAATGGTGTATTAGTCAGTTAAAGGGGTGCTGATGCAAAATACCAGGAATCTGTTGGCTTTATAAAGGGTATTTATTTGGGGTAGAAGCTTACAGTCAGAAGGCCATAAAGCATAAGTTACTTCCCTCACCAAAGTAACTTACTTTTGGTTCAGGCTTCCTCTTCCTCTTAAGGCTTTGTGATTCCAGCTTCTTCCAATATCAGCTGTAGGCTGGGGTAAGCCTCGCCTCTTGTCTCTCTCCCAGGGCTCATTTCTCTCCAGGCTCAGCTGCTCTGCTGGCTCTACAAGGCCAGCTGTAGACTACCAGGCTAATGACTTGTCTCTCTTTCCAGGTCCTCTGCCGTGTCTAATGGAGCCTTCTCTCTTTCCTCATGTTATCTGCTTCTCTGAGTATTTACTTCCCGGGGCTCCAACATTAAAACTCCAAACTCTGTGTTCTCTGCCATGGTGTTTTCTCTGTGTGCCCCTGTCCACTAAGGGGGCAGGGATGCAACGTACTACTGACATGACCCAATCAAAGTCTTAATCATTATTTAATCAAGTAAAAGCGAAACCTCTGAATCCAATATAATCTAATATGCCCAGAGGAACATACCAGTTTACAAACATAATCCGATATCTATTTTTGGAATTCATAAACAATGTCAAACTGCCACAAATGGTTTGACAAAAGAATGAGAGGTGGAAATATATTTAAAATTCAGAGCTTCTGTCTTCAAAATTAGTCCTCTCTCCACCTCACCATGCTTTTTACACTGGGTAAAAACACTACAAATCTATGTAATGTAGACTAACTGGAGAGCTGCTTAGTTTAAATAAGTAGAATATGTAGGGTCGACAATATTAAAAGGAAATTCAGATTTGCTTCTGGCAAATTCATTCAGAAATTAAAATCCAGCAAAATAAAAATAATTTCCCCACTTTACAGATGGGCCAATAATGGCCAGATACAGTTTATTATTGATTCTCTTGTATATTTTCAATCCTACATAAATTATATTTCCCTTTGAGGACTGAGGGTTGTTATACAATATGGCTGCCATTTGCATTTATAGCATGGAAAGGGCTGAGGACATTCATGGAAGATTTTTTTCTTCCTCCTTCATTTTTAAATGGCCAGCAATATGTTCCATAGCAGCATCTCCAAACAAAAGATGACAAATTCCCGTCTATTTTCCATCTGTGGCACTGTGTGGGATGTTGTACTAAGTTTAAACTTGGTGTTTCTAAGGCACAGAAGTTTTATTCCTACAGCGTTGTGGAGCTCCCATAAAAATAACAATTCCATTACCAGTCACTCTGTTAGGAGTATTGGCAGATTTAAGAAGATTTATTTGATTTCACTAAAGCTATTAGCCTGAAACTCTGATCTGTAAATCTGGATGGGAACTACACGAGGGGAAGAGATGTCTGCCCCAAGCAATGGCTTTTGTACATTCTCGAAAACAAAGGTCATGTAAAAACACTGGATTGAAAACAGAGCCCTAAACATGAAGCAAAGGATGAAGGGAACTTTATTGAACTGGGGCAATGTTCCAGACATTCTGTTTGACTCTTTACTTATGTGCTTGAAACACTGAACTGGCCTTATTTCATTTATTTTCCGTGTGTTAGGGGCGGGGGGAGGGTTGCTGCAATGCAAAAATCGATTTTTTTCTTGTTTTTCTCTTTGCAATCATAGGGTAATGTGACATTTGCTATGAAGTGATGTTTCTTTGAGATCCCAGTAATATATTTTGTGACTGGTAGCTCTCTCGAATTTTGAGGCAAAACTAAGTAAAAGTGTAAGGAGGGTTAGAAAAAAATCACTAGGGATTTTACATAAAGTTTTTTTAAAAATCTCTTTTAGAATGGGGAATTATAAATATCAGAGTTGTCTCATATGATACGAAGTATAGTGGCTCCTAGAGGGACAGCATGAGCGAGTCTTTTGAGGTGATGGACCAGTTCTGTTATCCAATTGTGGTGGTTACACGTGCTAAAATTCATGAAACTGTACACCCAAAGGGAAAACAGTCAGTCTTACTGTATGATGATCTGAAAAATAAAATGTTTAAAAATTCCCATAAAAGGTCAATAAAATGATGATGGATGTCTAACCAAAGTGTTATCATTTGGTAATATCATATACTGACTATTAAAGTCTAATGACAAAAAGAGAAATATTGTCACTCTTCGTACTAGATAAAATTACCATCTTTATACAGATTTCTTAAAATTGCCCGGCATCTATAATAATCCCTGCTTGTTTCATTGCCTATGGTCCATGCTGTTTGAAAAATCAGGAAAAAAGACCTTTTAGGATTCAAGGTGATAGGTGACTGCACCTGTTGTATCTCCCGATGAATCAAATGTGGTGACTTTTGTTGGCTCTTATCCTTGTCTTTTTCCTGTCATCAATTCTCCTATTGATTTTTTAAAAAAACAAAGGTCAAGCACACGTTTGTAGGTGACACCGATTGCTTTAACGAGTATGCCCCTTCTCCTTACTGTTCTGATTTAAATCCCTTGTGGCATTTTCTGCTGCATGTATAGTGATAAATGAGGTTGAGAGTGACATAGAACTGAACTCAGAAGTAAGTTTATAGCACTGCCGGGGACCATCTGTTAATGTAAATGTTTAAGGGAAAGTGTATTAAGGCTGAAGAGCTGACGAGACATTTTATTTACATCCTGCCTTTGGGATTTTGCCTGGCTCCTGCCTAAATCGAGAGGTTCCTGGTTAAACTTTGGAAGCCTGGTTTTACCCTTTTAACTGCCTCTATCCATTTTCTGGAATGGAATCCTATGCACTGTTTGAATTATTTATGTTGAAGAAACTGGGCTAGCAGTTAAAATTAGGACTTACGTTTTTTTGTTGGAAATTTAAAAGTATTTAAATTAAACACATTTACATGGCTACTTATAATTTATGTTACCTTCTGTTAAATGGTTAGCTGTTCTGATGAAATTTGTTGTTTTTAATATTGGAAAGCTAAGTGTCGTCCTTTAGGACTATCAATGTCATTCAGGATAAGAATAATTTATGACATGAATGAGCTAGTATCAAAATCACTATTAAAGCTATTTGAATTACATTGTAGTTTTCTGGTGATCTCATAATAGAAAAGTTTAAGGGTACCCATTTTACTCTTAGCCCTGTAAAGTGCATTATTGGAGAAGAGATTTAAGTAACTTGTATTTTTACTGTTCACAAGAAAGTGTTCTTCTTCAAAAAGAGAAAAATCAAATTCCACCACTAGATACGAATCGATAATTTTCATCTCCAGCTTCTACTTAGTAATTTAATGGCTTGGACGCCTTGATTGTGTTTTACATGCCAAAGGAGGCCTCCCCTCCCCCATTCACACACTCCAAAGAATAGCAGAAGAGGGAACAATGAAGAGAATCAGAGGAAGAGGAGAGGGAGAAAAATGGTCTGAGAAAAAATAATCTGAATATAAGAATAATTAAAAAACTGAGTAAGGTAATTTTCCAGATAGGATTCTGTTCCAGAAATCTCTGAATATGATAAGGTGAAAATGATTAGAAATTGAATGGTTTCCCTCTGGGTGGATAAAACTATTTGTTCAGCTGGAATGGTTCTGATGATCTTGCCTCTCAAACTTATCTTTTGAGATCAGCAAACGAGTCCCATTTTCTCATCTCTCACTTGAGCTTGCATTGATTGATACACAATTAAGATCACTAAGAAGTGCTGGTAAGATCTGCGATCTCCAAACCCACCCCTGATATTTTTTCTCTCCCTTTCTCGCTCTTTTAAAGACCTTCCTCATGGCTCTTACACTGTCAACTTTGGTTGCTTGGTGTTGGGGAAGAGAGTTTTTGGCTGGATGATTGGAGACAGGATATGGGGGATGCAGAATTTTGGAGTTTCATGAAAAAGAGAGAAAATTGAAATGAAATCATAGTCTCTTTGACTGGATGTCACTTCAGGATTAAAAGCTGAACACTGAAACGAAGTGATTTTCCCAAGCTCAAAAACCTGGTCGGGGCAGGAGGTAAACCTAAATCTTTACATTTCCAGACCATTTTGTCCACTCTACTACGCCATCACTCCTTCCTGTAATTTGGGATATTGCACTTTCTTTGTAATTACTAGAGAGTGGGTTTTAGTCATCCCTTGTATCTACTCTAGGAACTATATGCTTGTGAAAGCTAAAAGAGTAACATGGAGTAACATCCAATCTTGAATCATTTCTCCCCTTTTAAATTGAGGATGCATGTTGCAGAGTTTAAGTTTGCATAGGTAACATGGAGATTCTCAGTTACTCAGTTGAACACTTTGCACTTGATTTAATAGACATTGCAGAATCATCATATCTTCTTGAGCTACAATGTCAGCTTTTAATGAAAGACATATATAAGTTGAAAGCTTGTCCTCAACTCTCAAGGACTCATGGAGCAATTTATACTCAACGCTTCATTTGTTGTCCTAATAAATTTAATTAACTATAAAATGAAAAATATTGAAACAAGTGTGGACTTCTGTATCTTTGCAATGTAAGTCTAATACTTCATCTGTAACCCTACAAAACGTTAGATGTTCTCCATGGAGATGAACAGGTGTCTGGTGAGCCATAGGCAAAGTTCTCTCCTGTGGTTTACTGGAAGTCTCGTGAAAATTTGAATGGAAATCAGAGAGAAAATAGGTCTTAGTTATATAAATTGGCTATAAGAGTGCACATGAGGAAGAGTTCACATACCTTCCCTGAGAAATTAATAGTCTAGAGGGAGAAATAAATATTTATAACAACAACTAAGCAAGTCTTGTGACTTTGTATGAACAAAGCACTGTGGGAACACAGAACCAATAGAGCCAGGTGCAGGCAGGGAAGTCTTCACAGAGGTGGTGACATTGAGGTAGAGTCTTGAAGAATGCACACGTTTTCCTGGTGCAGAAAAGGTAGAAAGGCATTCTGTACAGGAATTAAGGGTAAATCAAATATCTGGTTATTGTTTTGTAAGACACTTAACCCAATTCAGTCCCATGTAACCCATCTGAAATCAACTCTCTCTTTTCCCTTCATGGCTTGACCAAATTCTTTTAGAGAAGCATATGCAAAACTCCTTGAACAAGAAATATCAGGCAAACACCCTCATCTTAATGGGAAAAAACAACAACAAATGTTTATTTTTCAAAACTTTTCCGGAAGACTCCTCTGGAGAGAAGATGAAAAGATGTTTTCAGCTGTGCTTGGGAAGAACGTGGAGGGTTGGGTTGCCTGTGTGTTTTAAGAAATAACAGCTACCCATTACCTGGTTAAAGCAAGACCAGTATTCTGGCAAGTTAGAGCAATCTCAGAATAAGTGGAAACTGCCCAAGGCTAACTACCCTTGTGTGAGATGGTGAGTTCCCTCAGGGATAATCAAGTTTTCCTTTGTTTATGGAGAGAAACAACATTAAGTCAAAAGAGAACAGAGGGGATTGCCAAAATCTGTGTACACCTCTTTCGATGTCTGTTGCAATATTTCAGATATTTCACTTCAACCATTTGGACTTTGAAGTGCCTCAGCTTCACTTAATAAGAAAAACTGTTTGTACGTCTCGTATTCTGCTCACCAATTTACCCTTCTCCTTGAGGTTTGACATAAATTAAGGGGAGTGTTTTACCACCTCCTGCTAAAGGGGAAAAATGCCTGTGTTCCACCCAAACCTCCCCTAGTTAGCAACATCCATTCCAAATTCAGCCAAGGTGAAGAATGATCTGAAAGGTTCGAAAACTTTGAAGATCCTCTGCCTTTCCCTGAAGTTTTACTTATCCATGTGTATGTGTATAATGTGTTCTTGAACATTTTCTTTTACTATAAATTATTATACTCTTTAAGGAAAACACATTTCTAGGAGTTTCCCCATGACTTTGGCTTAAATCAAGAAGTGACTTAACAGTTCCTTAGATATAGTGTCCTTGGAAGGAAAGCCTGAGGATAAAACATTCAAAATTTGTATAAGAAAAAGGATAAGCTACTCATTTAAATGCAAACAGATTTTTAAAAATCTGTGTTGGCTTTTATATTCCTTGATTTCTCTTTGTATTATTAACTGTTTTTGTTGTTGTTGTTTTAAATCATGTTGACAACGTGCCCTTCCCATAAAGAATGGCTTTTTGGAATTAAGGCAGTTTGAATCATGTTGCAGCTATTTTATTATTATTTTTTTAAATCTCATCTGATTCATGTAATCCTTAATGACTCCGGGATATTTAGGCCATTTCAGTGAGAATTAGAAAGTAAGACCATTCTGCACAGCTAATTCTTTTTTGGTCACGAGCAGGTGATAACCCCAAACATTGCTTCGAGATTTGTGGCTAATTATCAGGCCCTTTGTGGGTAGGAGATGGCATTAGGGTCTGGAAGGGCCAGAGACATTCAGCTGTCTTTTATAATCTTCCTTATCTCCCACCTGGTCTGCCTCAGATGGGAACAATCGATAGAGGCTTATTGAGCAGCTGCCCTGTGCAAAGCAAGGGGGTGGAGAGATGGAACAAAGAGGTAGGTACCCTGACCTCAAAGCGTTAATTTATAGGAATGGTAAGATTTGAGTGTCCAACGGTATACTAACAATTTAAATACCAAATGAGTAGCACAGAAAATAACTTCTTCAGTTTCAAAGAAACTTAGTTGACAATAAGTAAGGAAGGTACCTTGGTAAGAAAGTTATTTGCTTTGAGCTTCAAGGATGAGAAGGGTTATGTATGATTTTTCTGTAAACCTACAATTTCTCTTATAATAATAAAAAAGGAGAGGGAATCAATTAATAAGAGAGGAGAAATAAACTGTTATCTATGGAAATGGCATCGGAAACAAAAGCCTATGAGCCTAATCCCTACAGATAAGGAATTTTATCTCTCCTCCTTATTCAACAGTTATTTCATCAATGAATGAGAAAGGCCAAGCCTAGTCATGAGGACTTGCTTTTTACTTTCTGCCTCTTCAATTTTTCAAGAAACATTAAACTAACACCTAGGAATATTTTGACATGCTTAGAAACCTTTTCAAAAAATAACTCTTGTTCATGGTAAGACGTTACTAAAATCAGATTTTTTTTTTTCCCATGGAGATGACAGCTGTAGAACTTTTCATTCACACCCTCAAACTCGTGCAGAGAGCAGCCAAGATCTTTCCATCTTCAGCACGTTTCAGCACCATTCAGGGGACTTGAAAGAAACACAGCAGACTCCCTAGAGGGATCTCTCAACCTCATCACATTTTCCTGGCCCATTTCAAGAACACTTTTTTGATTGAATTAAGAGAGTGCCTTTCTTTTTCTCAATTTGAAGCACAAACCAAGAAGGAATTAGGTATTATCTTGTGTTTTTGAAATAATCATAGAAATCACAAACAAGTACTTCCTTGAGCCAAGCCTCTGAACTGACACACTTTGGATTCCTGTAATGGTGAAACTCTCTTCCCTTTGATATCTTAGAGTGCCTAAACCATCATATCAATTATATGGAGGTCTGACTACATTATAAATTCAGAAACAATTTTTCTTTTAAAAAACAAGAAATTCTGGCCAAGGACTTATGCCTCTCCTGTTTCTAGATTGGATAGAGTATTAAACAATCCTATGTGAAGAAAAGCTACCTTTGGACTTTGCTTCCCAGTTAATGTTATATGGTGATTAAGATAGCTGAGTATACGTCTTTGGATGTGTACTGGATGAAACAAAGATATCCAGGCATTTGGAAACTCTTGCATGCCCTTTTAGAGAAGAGGATACTGTCCTGGCTACAGTGCATTGCAAATCTTAAGACATTCCCTCCTCCCCCTGCTCACCTATGGAATTACAGTCTTCCAGTTACATTCAAATTCTTGGTTTTATCTTTGTCTTCTCTCTTCTTTCTTCTTTGCTTCTCACTTCACTTATCTACCCATCAAGTTACCAGGACCTTGAACACCTTCTTTCACCTGGCTCTACATGCCTTCCTTGATGATTCCATTCTCCTGTCAGCTTCTGCTATCACCATGGTTCCATATCTGGCCCCCAGCACCCCTGCTCCCCATCACTTCTTTTGGTCATTCCCTCCACTATTCAAAGTCTTCATTCCCGCCCCTCCACCACTTGTCAACAGAGGAAAGTCCAAACGCTCTAGGCTCTTTTGGAATTGGGCTTTATCCATAAATTCCATAGTACATTAGCAGGGATTCAATAACAGAACGCGCAGATTACAGAATCAGGCCTTTGGCACTGCCCAGGCATGCATGCTTTAGAAAGAAACAAAGCCTTTTGTAGGAATTGAGTGATAATTTCCCGGTACTTAAAGCCTGGAATTTTGAGCAGGGACATAAAGTCAAGACTTAGAGATAAAGAACCTAGAGGAGGAAGCCAAAACCTAAGAGCATATAAGCCATATGGCCAAGAACATCATGGGTTCCACAAGAAGAGGTCCCAGTCTTGCTAAACTGTGACCCCAGATTTCAGCCTGAAGACGGCCCATCTCAGCCAAGAAGGTGGCCCAATGCAGGCTGAAGGAAATAGGCACCCTCCCTCCTCTCCTCCTAATGCAATTTGTCTTGATCAGTGTCATTTCTGAGTCTGGGTGTGCTACGTGTCCTAAAAGCACCAAGCTTATTGCCTGGGACATAGTCACTATTTGAAAACTGTGATCTTGAAAAAGGCTGAAGAATACTAAGGGCATTTGCATAAGACCTTGAATGTCAGGATAAGAAGTTTGCATTAATAAATTAGGTAAGGGGACACTCCATACTATATTCCTTAACATACCTTTTTTTTCTTTACCTGCAAGAAGGATTAATAGCAGTAGCTTTTTACAACAGAAATATGAGTTGTTCTGGCTCAGATTCAGCCTCTGATTCCTTAGGAAGTTTTTCACACCTTCTCCCCTATTCCTGCTTTCCAGCTGATTTGACAGAAGGACAGAAGGATTGAGAAATCAAGTAGCTTATCTGAGAAGTTCCCCATGGGGCACTTTGTCCCTGGTGTCCCTGCTTGCAGCTTATATAATGAGGAGCATTTTGCCTACTGTGAGTATTACTGTAACAGTGATTGTTGGAGCCAGTGGGTGATGGTGTCAGGACAATTGTAGCCAGGTGATATGTGATTTTAAAGACCTAGTTAGTGCCCCAGGAGACCTGCAGGCATGGCTTATTCTATGCATTTGCAATCTCACTTTCTGAAGTGAGGGAGCACAACTTACCCAATAGGAACGCAAGTGAGTGATTGAGGCGGACAGTGTACTTTGGGGGAAAATACACTCCAAATGAATGTTTCTAATATGGCCCTTTTTGTTGTGTTTATATTTTTGTTGGGTTTCTTTGTTCATTTAAAATGTCATTAAACTAAAACTATTCGACTTGAACATAGTTTTCTCTGAAAATCTTAAAAATACCAACAAGTTTTTTTTTTTTAAAGGCAATGAAAGGAGAATGAATTACCTTCATTTCTTTCTGTTTTAAAAATTTTTTTTTCTATTTTCTCTACTTCAAACTTGAAATGAAAACTGTGAGAGATTTATAATTTGTGTCCCAACTGTAGCCACCAATCCTAACATATGGGGAATCCATTTGAAAGTAGATCTCGGTTAAATATTAGGACACAGGATTATGCCTACAGAGAAGATCAGACAGAAGTCCTTTATTTTTTCTCTCTAACTTCTTTTTGTTTTTTTTAATTTTAATTAAAGAAGTTGTGAGCTTACCAGTCATTTATAACAACATGCAGAATTCCCATGCATTACCCCACCACCAACACCTTGCATTGTTGTGAAACATTTGTTACAAATTATGAAAGAACATCATCAAAATATTACTGCTAACTATGGTCCAAAACTTACCTTTGGTGTATTTTTCCATAAAACACCCTATTACTAGCAGCATGTATTAGTATTATACATTTGTCATAGTTTATGAGAGAATGCTCTCATATTTGTACTGTTAACCACAGTCCATCATCCACCACATAGTTCATTGTGTTATGCAGTCCCATGCCTTGTACATACCATCCAAAATATACACTCAGTGGCTCTTGGTTTTGTCAGAGTTCTCCTGTCATCACCTCAGTCAATTTTAGAATACTTTCCTTACTCCAATAGAAAAAAATTCCATACAACCCTATTATTGACCCTTAGCATTGATGCAAAAATATTACCATATCACTGTTAACTATAGTCTATAAATTATGTTAATTGTATTTCCCCTTGTATCACCATTGTCTTAACACCATGTAATAGTGATGTATATTTGTTCTAATTCATAGAACATTATTGTATTTGTACTCTTAACCACAACCCTCATCTACCACCAAGTTTGTTATGTTACACCATCCCTAGATTATTCTCTAGCTTTCTTTTAGTTGACATTAATATCCCTAGACTGTCCCTTTCAGCAACAATAACATTTATAAATCAACCATGTTAGTTATACTCACTCTAATGTTTTACTATCAACTCTACCCATTTCCACACATTTACAATCAACCTAATGAAAAATTCTGTATACATTAAGCATTTACACCCCTTCTCAGCCCTCATATTATCTCCTGGTAATCTATACTCTAGATTTTAATGCCACGCGATTACTCATCATATGTAGTCATATTAGTGAGACCATACAATCTTTGTCCTTTTATGTGTGGTTTATTTCACTCAACATAATGTCCTCAAGGTTCATCCATGTTGTCATATGCATCCCAATTTCATTTCTTCTCATAGCAGCATAGTATTCCATCGAACGTATATACCACAGTTTGTTTATCCATTCATTAGTTGATGGACACTTGGGTTGTTTCCATATTTTGGCAATTGTGAATAATGCTGCTGTGAGTATCAGTGTGCAACACTTTTTTAAAATTACAAGATTAATTATAAGATTTTTACATTTCAAGCTTTTTGAAAAATATTTCAAATTATACTGAAGAATATCAAGAATATCTCTGCCCATCCCAGATCCTACACTCCTCTCAAGTGGGAAAAACTGTTAACATTTCAATGTGCAGATTTTCAAATCTTATACTCTGCTTTTATGGACAAGAACGTGCACGCACCCACTTACCCACAAAAGGCTTTTTTAGTTTTCGTAAATGAGCTCATATGATAAGTATATGTCCTGGACATCAGTCCCTGTCGGTGTATGTAGATATATATGTAGGGACCTTTTAAATTCAAAGTCAAATACAAATTGAATATTTGCTGGAGATGCCTCCTGAATTTGTGAATTCCAGATTGGTGTGAAGAAGTGACTGAAATTAGCAAATGAGTTTCTACCCCATCTTTGTGGCTTGGTTCCCTGGCTGAATGAGTTCCTAAGCTGAGAGCAAACTCCCACCAAGCTCCATTGTTCTTCAAGAACTTGCAAAGTACAGACCCTTTGGGCTTCCTTCTTCCCAGGCTTAAAAGGATAAAAGAAACATTTTCCTCCAAGGCCCTGTCCAACCTGCCCGACCTGTCTGCGGGGGTGGACCTCTGCTTACTGCTGGGCTTTGCAGGACTTGGCGTCGAAGATTATGGCGCACCCAGGAAACCAGAGAGTGTTGTCTGGATTCACTTGCTCATTCAGTCATTCACATATTAACTCAACAAATACATATTGCCAGTTTACCATTTGGCAGGCACTGTGCTAGAGATAGAATTGTGGAACAGACATGGACCATCCATGGCCAAAGGACATTGCACATCAGTGAAGAAATACAGATGGGGGAACAGGACACTGTAGCAGAGGGCGTTGACAAGTGAAGCTTAGAAACTCTGGAGACAGTGAGGGGAAGGTTCCTGAACCAGGAGACAGCTAATCTAAGTACTGAAGGATGATTAGACATTAGCCAGGTGAAACAGAGGCGTGGAGGAAAGGAGTGTTGCAGAATGAGGAGGCAGCATGGCGAAGGTCCACGAGTGCCTGTCAGGGACTGGCAGAGTGGGGCCAGGAATGTCTGGGAGAGGTAAGCAGAGATCTCATTGTTCCTGAAGCCATGGAAGGGGATTCAAACTCTAATCTGAAACAAGTGAAGAATTTTGAGTGGCATAGGGGAATGGTTAGGTTGATACGATAGAAAATGAATGAAACGGGGGGGAGAGACCCTGGATATGGTTGTGGACACTGGGGTGAGAGATTTTGGCAGCTTTAACTAGGAAAGTGATTGTGAGGCTGGACAGATGTGCAAAGTTCCAAGAGGTATTTCTTGTATCCTGTGAGGAAACTTGTGCAATTGCATAAACCGTGGGCAAAGAATTAACTCTGACATTGCAGAGATTACATGAATGGTGCAGAGATTAGAAAAATATGTCTCTGGGGATTGCTACATGGGTGCATTACTTTTTTTGTTTGTTTTCAAGAGAAAATTGCACCCTAGACTGGAGCTTGCTCACCCCATCTTTTGGACTCAGAGTACAGAGCCTGGTCTATTTTCTACATGACTGGGCTTTACTTCAGAACTGACGAGTCATATATCATTCTGATTGATTTTCTTCTTTTTTTCCCTTTATTTCCCTTGTCAAATAAAAGGGTATGTGTGTGAGAGAGAAATAGAGATTGTTATGAGACTACATCATTTCAACTCAACCCAAATATGCAATTATCAGGAGCCCAGTCCGGCTCTACCATCCTCCTCCTCTTGTTTTGTCTCCTCAGAGCTGAGATAGAGAAAAGAAGTGTTGTTTGAGATCAGCCAGTGGGTTAGGGGCAGAGAAAATAGATAAGATGCCCAGGATTGAAATGCCCTGGTCTCTACTGGAGGGAATGGTAAGTACGGGTATACCAGAGATATGGAACTGCCAGCCAGTGCCCTGAGCAGTGGGGTGAGGTTAAGCCTGAAATTGCCAACCAAAGCTTTAATTACCTCCACATTCTTGGGTTTGTTTTCATCTATGTCTTTTGTTTTAGTTTCTTTTCCTCTCAGAGCTAGTCACTCCAAAGGCATGGGAATAAACTTTCCCAAAGCATACACAGCAATTTGTGCTAAAGTAGAAAGACGTAGAGTGAAGATTGGTGTGTGTGTGTGTGTGTGTGTGTGTGCGCGCACATTTTTAAAATAACCCTTTGTGAGGACTATTGGATTCAGGAAAGTGGATAAAATTTTATCAATAATGAAATACAGCATACTTATTCATTCTACAGTCTTTCCCCTCTGAAAAGTCTTTTATTTTCTTTTCAAGTCCTATACAACTCTTATTTTCATCCAGTTCACCCTTATATTTCTAAGAGATTAGGATCTTCTGGCAAAACAATCTTTTCCTACATATGTGTGTTCTTAACCCTCAAATGGGCATATGCCTGTTAAGGTTTTAAAGGAATTCTGAGATTTAAAAAGTAATGATAGTAAAAACCCATTGGAAAGATGGAGATGTGCAAGCCTTGATGATGAGCTCATCTTGGACAAACCTCACTGAATTCCCTCTAGATCAACTGCTGAGGAAAAAAGTACTGCCTAGGGTTAAAGGCAATAGAAAAGATTACAGACATAGAGATAGTTGAACATTTTTAAAAAATTATTTCTGCGCCATCCAGTTTGGCTTCAAAAAGATGGTGTGGTTGTCGTGGTGTATGTGTGAATGTGTGTATATGAAATGGGGACAAACTACCAATGCATAAATATGGACAGGTCATTTTGTTGAATGTAATCGGACTCCTGAGTATTTGGAGATAAGAGGCAGTCATAATTTTGGGCTGCCATGCTTTATGCTAATGTGGGCATCCTCTGTTGTATGTTTCTGCTGAGACAGCTGCTTTATTCCTTAATTTCCCCCTTAATGTTAGTGGTGGGGAGCTGGGTACCTACAGTCAGCATTTACCAATAACTAACTGACTTCTATCACAATCCATTATAAGTTATTATTCTTTTTTAGCACTTGTTCAAATCTACAGTTTCTTTCTTTCCTCTGTGTTCTGTAAAATGTAGTTATAGACTAAGGTCTAAGTTAGCTATGCTGCTTCCCTCTTATAAATCCAAATCTGTCATTTGCAATAAGCTAAACTTTGCAGATGTTAAGCCCTTGTAACCCTTGCAAGATAGTTGTAAGTACGATGGAACTTCATTCATTCATGCATTATTTCACGCATGCAACAGATATTTACTTAGCACCTATTTTATACCAGACAGTGCTCTAGTTATTGGAAATAAAAAGATGAACAATACATACTATTGGGTAGAGATATTTTTACCTAGAATGTCTAGAAAATACTAGTCAGATTTGAGAAAAAAATACCTTCTTCATGTTAATTTAAATATAGATTTTTTTCCCCAATTGTCTATTCACCTGCATTAGAACCCTAACAAAGTTTTATTTTCATATATTTTAGTTTGCCTTCTGAATTTTAAAAAGAAGTGTTCTTGTCTTTAGGATGATAATTTTTTAGTACTTTCTCTCTAATGCCTTAGGAAAAGCATTTCCTTCCTTCTCACAGATGATTGTTTTGGAATTTGAAAATAATCACCAGAAAGCTATATGTGAAAATTTTGTTAAAAGAATTTCCATTCATGTGGACAAGCAAATGAGTACTCTCTATTTTGAATTTCTACAAATTTCCCACCACCTATCCCAGTTTTACTACTTTCATGATTGGTTGAATTTCTGTTTCTTTCTCTATTTCTTCCTTAAATTGTTAAGTTCTCTCTCAGTCTCTCACTCTCTTTTTTTCCTCTCTCTCTCTCAATATGTGCTTCTTCTATGTGCTTGTAGGAAAGTGCAAACAAATGCTAGTGTCACCTAACATAGAGGGGATGGTTTTCTTATCCCCTTACTTGTGTTCTATCACTAATAACTATGGACATTTCTTAACTTCTCCGACCTATGGCTTACTCATAGAATTATAAGTTACCTGTGAAGATTGAGATAATTTTTGAAAAAAATTACTGGCACCATACTTGCCACCTATCCCATGCTAATTCCCACCTGTCTTCTCTAGGTACCTGTGCCTGAATCCCTTCTGCCTGTTCCAGGTTCATGCTGCCATGTTATGACTGATGCTGCCCCCTTAGATAGATCTTCATCTCCTTTCTTGCTGGAACCTGTTGCTCAAGTTTCCTAGCTGGCTTTCCCTACTGGGCAGGTAAAAATCCTCTCCAGATAAGTGTTAGTCTCTTACATTTATACTCTTCTGCCACCCACAAATCCAGTTCTGATAGTTAAGTCAGTGTGCTACCAAGAAACATAGCTTTTGAGATCGCTCTGCTGTATGGTGATAAGCTTGGCCTTATGACAGCCTTTAAGTAATTTAGCCAGGGTGGCTCCTGGCCAAAATGATCTCCTCTACCTTCTGCCATGGTGCCTGGAATTTATTCAACATAGACTCACTCTTTGGCTCTTTAAAGTTTCTAGACTTTCCTTCTAAACCTAAAATGTTCCTGGTTAGCACCTTAAATCATCATCAGTTGGCAGCTGAGCTGGGCTAAGCTGAGCTGAAGATCTTGCAGAAGTGGAGCAAAGCCTAAAGCTGGAGAGCAGAGGACACAGGACAGGGAGAAAACAACAGAAGCAAATTTATCCTTGCATTGCAGCGTTGTCAAGGGCCGGCCTGCTCTAACCCTAGGAGTTTGGCTGCTGTAATAAACCCTGTCTTTGTGTACTGTGTTTGAAGAGGAAGTGGAATGATCATTTTTTGCCTGCCTCCCAAGGGTGAGTATGGCCAACCTGGTGCCCTGCTGTGCGTCATGAAGCATTATTGGGTGAAAATTAGGGAATGGATTTATGTTGAACCTTAGGAAAGGATATCTGACTACATAGGATGGCTTGACGAGTACAAAGCCCAGAAGGAAGAGGGCAAAACATCATTGAAAGAGTAATTTGTAGCTGAAATGGATGAACCAATAGCCATTCCCTGGCCAAAATATGTGTCTCTGATACACCTGTCCTTCCTCTTTTCTCTAAATTGGGTTCAGTGGATATGACAGGAGTGAATAGCTCTCTTATCCAATCATTTCAATAAACCCATTAGCTCTTCACAAGGTGAAGCTTGTGTGTACTTTTCTTTATGCAGATGTAGTGTCCTCCTTACTCAAAGCGTTAAGTAACCATAGTGCTAAGATACAGAATTCTCACAGTTTGTTCTCCATGTCAGAAATGCGGCACAAAATCCCAACAGTTGGCTGCAAAGCCTGCCCTTAAGATCAAGCAAAGGGTACATGCACAAGTTCTTAACCAGTGCTCAGCAGGTTGCGTTTATATTACTTCCCTAGAGCTGCCTCCCAGAAAGAGATCCCTCCACACGGTGTTGTTAAAGCCCCAGACCTTTGGAGGACTCTCCTGGGTGACTCTCTAAACCAACATTGCACAGCAAACTGGAAAGATGGGCCCTTAGCAAAGTCACCTGGGCAGAGGACGGCCCATAATATTCATTGTAGCTGGGATTTACAATGCTTTACCCTTGCTGAATTAAAGCACTCCTAGCCGCCCTTCTTTGGATGTACCCTGCCTTAGCTGATCTCAGGTTTACAGTATCAATACAATTTCAATTAGCTTTATTTATTTTATGAAAATGTATTTTTCTATTTTAAACTATTGTCCAGTGCCCTAGAAGTACATTTTTATATTGCATATGCTTTTAAAAAACTGTTTGCCTTGCAGTTTCATTTTGCTTGTAGCCTCCTTGCATTATTTTCTCTAATTATATGTGTCATCCTTTGGAGTTAAGGCAAGTATTATTTTTTTCCTTACTGGGTGATATCCTAGGGATGGAGCCCTTGGCATCACTCTGGCTCTGAGAGTGTAGTGAACACTTCCACTACTCTTGCAAAGTTACTGAGACTGGCTAATTTAGATCCTTTCTCTAATTTAAGTTGCTTGCATCTAACTCGACTTGAGAGTGTCTGATACTTATGCTCACAGAGCCATTGAGTTTTGAAGCCGAGAGCAGTGCTCCCTACTGAGATTTTCTGGATGCTACAGTGGTGCCTGTAATAGGAAACAAATTAGGGTGCTTTTAGCAGCAATACCAAATTATCTTCAGGTTTTGATGTTCAAAGGCCAGAAGGATAAATAGGTTTTTATCATGTATTTCTCTTGTTATCAGGGAGGAAATTTTTTTTCCTGAATCTTCCTGCTACCTCCCCACACTCAGAAGAGATCCCCTCAGGGTCACCCCTAAACTAGTCACTGGCAAAGACAATGAGACTGCCATGTTAGTGTACCTCAATCATAATCTATTTCCTGGGGCTGGGCACACCCTCTCTAAGCTCAATTCCTGAGCAAACCCAGAATTTAGCTAGTTAAGAAAGTGGAGAAAAATAGATGTGGAGTAGAGGGGACAATAGCATTTGCCACAGGAAGAATCATGAGTGAACTTTTAGGTCATCTGTGTGTCATTTGCAAGGGTCTGAGCAGAGTTTGCTATCTAGTCTGAGATCTTTTTCAAATAACTATGCTCTTCTTTGTTAGATTCAATTTTGTACCCCAATTCTTTCACCACATTTGGAAGGTGAGGCCTCAAGGAATGTAAAGGAGTTCTCGGGGAAAATGTAGACAGAGGGGTGTCCCTAAAGGATCTCTCATCAATGGGGTGATCATATAATTTTTCATTTGTGACCAGGATACGTTGAAAGTAGAAGACAGCATATAATTTTGAAAAATTATACCAAGTCAATAGGTATAAATTTGTGCTGTCCTGGACAAACTAAAAGGTATGGTTACCCTATTTATCAGGTTAAAGCAAGTTTTATACACAAAAATTTATTTTAGCAATGTCACAGAGGACATAAAATTTTCTTAGGTGGAAGAAATGCCACATTTGTTTGAGCTCATAGAAAATTCCAAATGTTACATGAAAATTCTTTTATGTTTAATGTTGTGATATATTTATCTCATAGTGGCTTTTTAACCATTGTACAAGTCCTTGTAGATCTTCTGGCATGGATTTGGAAAGAATATTACCATATATGGGATAAAAATGTTGTCTACTGGTTTCTGATGACTGGAAATTTATAATTATTCATCTTTTATTTTATCCAATTGCTGTGCTATATCTTCCTCTAATTTTTTCCTAACCTGTCAAGGTGTAGCCATTGCTGATATTTTTGTACTAAAGATCTTTCTGGACTGTCTGCTGATGGAAGCCTCAAAAACAGCTTTGTGTGTGGTAATAACTCAAACAAAGAATAATCTTCCATAGATGAAATCCCGTTCAATTTCATAAACAAAACATATAAGTGGTTATGCCAGGGGATAGGGAGAACCAGTGCTTTTGCCCTGAAAGAGAACATTCCAGGGTGCTTTCTCACCCATTTGCAGTTTAATTTTGCATTTGCTCCAGTGCTTACAGAATAGTCTCTACCTGTCAATCACAATAAAGGAAAGACTTTTTATTTAAACAGAATACTGAATCTGTTTCAGTACTGCAGCCAACTGTCCTATGTGACTGAAAGGAGAGGCACAAGAAAAGAAAGAAAGAAAAAAATAAAGAGAAAGAAACCCACCTAAGCACCCTCACATCTCTCAGGGATAGTTTCAAACTTGAAGCTTGACATTGACACAGGTAGGGGCTTTACTCTGAAAGGCACAGATCACACTCCTCTTCCACTCAACTGTGACTAAATACTAATATAAAAATTTTATGAATAGTAAAGAGATTTGTGCTTTTCTAGTTTTGTAATCTGTGGTCTTTCTTTCAGGCTACCAAAGAATAAGGTTCATTTTTTCCTAACTTTTTCTTATATGTCCAGTGAGACCTTTATTAAATGATCCAATTAACTATTATTGATACTAAGACACTCCTTTGAGTTCTCCCTTAAGCTTATGTTGTTAGATCTTCTGCCCTAGAAACAAATTGTTAATGAAGATTAGCTTTTATTCAAGAGTTACCAGAAACCTCATGTTTCTAAACAAACTTCTTTTGTCTTATAAAAGGGATATTTCTTGATCTGCAGATCTGCTAACCTGTGGATTACATTTGGTCTAGGCCACCAGTGGGAGTAGGTTACCCCCAGGCCTCAATGATCGGATTGTCATTTAGATGGCAAACAGGGCATGAAAACCCTGTCACAGATATCTATACCCTGAAATGGGGATATAAAACCCCTTATCTCTGGGAATAATCAAAGGTTGCTGGTTGAATCATGCCTTGTTTCCAGTATTTCTGAGTTTATAAGTTGTTAATTGCTCCCAAGGAGCATTCTATTTGATCAAATACATCAATCTTTTTTCTTTTTTTAATAATAATTTTTTATATTCTTTAAAGATACTTAGATTACATAAATGTTACACAAAAAGTATAGAGATTCCCATATGCCCCACCTCCCACAACCTCCCACATAAACATCCTTCATTAGTGTGGTGCTTCACCTGCAATGGATATACACATCCTGGGGCTTTGCCACTAAGCATGGACCATAGTTCACATTGTAGACCACACTCTCTCCCACACAGTTCTGCATGTTATATGCTGATATAAAATGGCCTATATCTGTCATTCCAATGTCCCTCAGGATAATTCCCAAGACCCGAAAAAGCCCCAGTATTACAACTGCTTTTCCCTCTCCCTGCCCCCAAAGCATCCAGTGGCCACTGGCTCCACATTAATGTTGTGATTTCTTCCATTGCTTGAATCACAATATGTCTATAACAGAATACCAGTAAGTCCGCTCTAGTCCATAGCCCTTCTCCCAATACTGAGGAGTCTGGGGTGGTGATGTCCACTCTACCTCCAAGTGAGAGAGAGCTTATAGCCCATGGATAATATGGATGGGATTATCCTGCCTGCAGCTGCAGACTCTCTCCATTCCCTGGGATGGTCGTTGTCTATCATCATCTCCCCACAGGTGTCCTGGGTGAGTCCATTGAGCTGTAGAGTAGGAGTTGCAGCTCCACTGAGATTCCGGGCCCAGCTGGCACATGGACAGCCCAAAGACTCCGGTCTGTGGAAGTATACCTACAAACTCCAGCATCACATATAGGTTTGAATAGAAGGGACAGATGGACCATGTTAAGGGAAGACGTATTTGAGTCTAACTCTGTCACTCTCAGGAGCACATTCCAAAGTAGGGCCCACTGATAAGGCACGAAACTCTGGAGCTATCCGCCCTGATATAGGACCTGGGTGTCTCCAGAACCCTCAGGGGCCCCTCTGTTTGGGGTGATATCCACACAAATAGATCAATCTTGTGGATTGATGTGAACTTTGCAACAGCAGCGCCACCGCTAAAACATCCCCAGCAGCCCCTAATTAATTACATTGGTTTCCTAAGAAACAGATAAGAAAGTGTGTACAGAACAAACTTTATACTCTGGTAGAAGATAAAAGATCCACCTTTCTAAAATCCATATGCTAGAAGAGCTGGATGATTCTAGCCCCTTACTCTTGACACACAGTCAACAGCCTGGCCAGTAGTCAAGTAACAACATAGGAGCGGGATCCAGCAGTGGTGGTTTTCTATGGCTTTGCTCTTTAGAGCACTGTACTATCAGACTTATGGAATGAGTCTAAAGTTCAGCCACGCCATTTATGTTTAAGAATTGTTGCTTTCTTTATTTCTCTAATCCAACCTTACATCATTTCTGAGGCCCACCTGCTAGACTGGCAGAAAATCCATTTTGGAGATTTACTTTTCTTAAAGCGGGTTCAAGATCAATTCCCTAAGCTTACGTGATGGGAGAAAATGTTGGAAAAGAGAAGAGTTCTGAGTCATCCTTATTGTGGCTCTTTGAACTCTGGATGCTTCAGTTATAAGCACAGTTGAGCTCTCTATCTCAAGCTTTATCATTGTAGGTGGGTGCAGTGATGTCTTCCACGGTGGTGCTCCCACTGACTGCCAGTCAGCTTCCTGTGAACAACGCACTCATCCTCAGTGCTTCATGGAAGCACCAACTTCCCTTCTTCTCCTGGTGCAGATCCTTTCACCTCTTGCACTAAAAGCCCTTGTCTCTGCAGCCCTCCACCTGCCCCCCCCCCCCACATACACTGGAATCTTTCAGCTTAATCCCTCCTCTTTGGGCATTTGGGAAAAAGTAATGGCCACTATTCCTCAGGTTGGAGAGGATAAAGAAAATGCTAGCACAATTTAATTTTTTTCATGATATCTCACGCTGTCATATTTTCCATCCAATTAAGAGGCAAATGCTGGGGAGAAAGTACAAGAAGCAAGAAGTCATTTAAGTAACCAGGGCCAAACCCCCTGGACTACTGACTCTGCTCACTCTGGCATGCTTTGCACATGGGATGTCTCTTAGAATTTAGGGTTGTCATTCCACTCAGAAGCTATTTACTGAGGACCTGCTATGTGCAAGGCAGTGGGGAAAGGTAGTCTTATTCTTCAATGAGTGAACAATCCACAGAGACATAAAGAACAATGTAGACATATTTATGAAATGTTATAGGAGCTAAGTGAGGTGTGATAATTCTGTGAGGGAAAGGGTTGGTGGTAGTCATAAAAGTCTTTACTTAAAGATCATTTTTTAGCCATGCCTTCAAGGATGAGCAGGATTTTGTCAGGAAAATTAGGAGGAGGAGACATTCTAGGACATGGGTGAGAATTTTATGGGAAATTACGTGGTAAGTGTGAAAAGGGAGTTAATATACATGGCTAGATTATAGAGTGGGTGAAAAAATAATAGATGAAGAAAAGGTAGGTTAAGGCAAGATTGCAAAAAAATTAAAAGTACTTACTCTGAGTCAGTCTTGAGCAAGTTGCTTTTAATACTTTGTCTCATCAAATTTAAGAGATAACTACCCTCATTACCTAGTGGATGAACTTGAAAATCAAAATATGTAGATAACTTTTCCAAAAAATTCAGATGGTAGCTGATAGAGGACGGAGTTAAAGCCCAGGCCTAAATCCCAAGTTCCTGTTCTTCTCATTATACTGGGTGGCAAGAGAAATAGTGTGCTCTTGAAGTCTTTGAGAAAAAAGAGTGGTAATTTTATGGTCCAGGTGGAGAATTGGATAGAATTCAAACACTGGATGTGGCCATGGGAATGCAGGAAGGAGTTGATGATGGGCTATACAGGAGGGATCCTGGTGGAAAATAGGCGACAAATTTACCAAAGATTGTTGATGGATTCATCAATCACTGGTTGAAGGGAAGGAAAAAAGAAGAGTATTACCTCTAAGGTTCCTAGTTTAATAGCTGGATGGTATAATTCCCAAAGGTAGGTAAGAGATAGGAACAACATATTCTGGAGAAAAGATAATGAGTTCATTTTTAGCTACTTTGAGTTTTAAGTGCCTAGTGAAAGACATCCAGCAGACAGTTACAAATTTTGGTCTGGAGTACAGGAGGAAAATTGGGGCCAGCAATCTAGTTGTGATTCATCAACATGGTAGTACAGCCAGAGTGACCTTTCCTGAAACACAAATCTCATTTCTGTCACTCCACCACCTAAGTACCTTCAACAATTACTTGGATCCCTTAAGAAAAAGAAAATGACTTCCTACGTGCTTAATGTGGCTGGCAAAGCACTGCATGATGTGGTCCCTGGTTACCTCTTGCTACATCCTGCACTACTTTTTCTTTCAGGCTCTGTATTTCAGTTCTCAAACCTATGTGGGAGTTTCCTTCCTGGTTCAGTTCCTCATCTTACAATGTACCCCTCCACCAAAACACATACACACATGCACACACACAAATGCATGCCCACACCTGTGAACACACTAGTACAGACACACATGTGCACACATACCATCACCCGTGTATGCATGCATGCACACAACATGCACACATGTTCATGTACAAAACTCATATCCCAAACACACATGCCCAGGCACACACATGGACACAAAAGGCACACATCAACGTGCACACATGCATGCACATGCATTTACGTACACACACACACACATGCACCTGCCACCTAGCTGATTCCAATTTATTCCTTAAATGCTCAGTTGAAAAATCTTTTCATAAAGCAGGTTTTACATTATCTCGCACTGGAGTAAATTCCCCTGTTACGTCTATGTCATAGCATTTACTACAGCTGCGTTAAGTAATTTGCTGTTTAATGTTTTCTCTCCTATTAGAGTGAAAGTTTCATGTCAACCAAAACTATCCACACATTACCCTAGCCTCTACCACTCTAATTGTCATGAAGTGGCAAAAAGATTTGTAGACTACAGGCATGCATGTATGCATGAATGAATGAATAATGCACAAATGAATTTGTGAGTGTAGTTGAGACGTAGTTTGTACATGTTGGGGGCGGGGGGAAGGGTAAAGGCAGAGTTCAGGAATATCTTTGTTGTTCCACAGTGAACTTCCAACCCAATTGCTGTCTTCTCTAATAAGGATTACTGATTTGGTATACTTTGATGTCTTTTCTTTCAAACTTCTTGACCTCTAAGAAAGAAAGGGAATTTTTCGTTTATACCCTAGTTTAGGCTGAATGGAAAATATGAGAAGAAAACTAGGCAGTCCTTTCTATTAGAGTCTGAATCATCCATTAGTTGATACCAGTATCGGAGTAATTGGGTTCTCATCAAGACTTCTCATTAGAGAAGGTTACTTTTCCCTTTTACCTGATTGCATGGAGTTCAGAACATTTAAGATACCATTACTTTCCTATTTATCACCTAAAAGACTTCATCTTTCCCTTAGTTATCACATTCTAGTGTGTGTGTGAGTGTGTGTGTGTGAACTTTAATCTTATGATAAGGTTTTATTTTCCTTGAGTAAGCCTTTAGCATCTGCTCCATCCAGTATTTCAAAGCCAAATTTTAGTGAAATGAGAAATTCATCCATGAAGATTTAATTTTGCCAGTGCTTATTCATTGCTTGGAACATTTAAGAAGTTTTTATAGTATTTCATGTCTGGGCCCAGTTGCTCATTTGGCCAAAATGCATTGAGATCAAAATAATGGTTTACTCCCCATTTAAGTAAAATAGTTTTACCTGTAACCACAGGAATCTTTTTATTTAATCCCAGGCAGCCACTTTTCAAGTATATACTATTGACTATAAGAAATAGTGGATGAAAAAGAGTGTCTTGATTATGGCATAGCTATGCCACTACTAGAAAAAGTAATCCACAGTCAAATCTATAGCATCACTTTTATTCAGAAACACCATTTTCATGTCTTATGCATGGGTATCATCTCTACAAACAATCTCCAGACAAAGAAAGAGATCAGTTAGTCACACATAAGTTTTCTACCTTTTCATAAAAATGTCATGTGCAAAACTTTTGTGTATTAGACAGGATTTTCTAGGGAAACAGAACCAACAGGAGAGCTCTGTAAGTAGCATTCAATTTTATAAAACTGTCTCACGCATCCATAGTGATGCATAAGTTCAAATTCCGTTGGGCAGGCTGCAAACCAGGGGTTCTGAAGAAGTTCCTTGATGAGTTCCCCAGGAGACACAGGCTACCTGAAGTCGAGATGGGAACTCTCTCTCTGAATACCGAAATCCCTTCTCCTTTTCAGGCCTTCAACTGATTGGATGAGACATCACTCATTGCTGACAGCAATCTCCTCATTTGACTGTAGATGTAACCAGCCATCTATGAAATCAACTCACTGATGATTAAAGTCCATGAAATGCCCTTGTATTACAATTAGCCCAGTGTTTGCTTGACCTGGTCAAGCTAACACATTGGCCTAACCATCACAGCTTTCTAAACAAAAGAGAGTAGAATTTTCAAATGGCTTCTTGACATTTTTCCTTTATTTTACTTACGATTTCTTTGCTAAAGAAATATGGATCAATAAATGAAAATGCCCATCTCTTCATACTCCAGAAAAGTATTCCAATACATATGAATAATTTCCTTAGTTGGAGTTTTTTTGTTTGTTTGTTTCTAAATCAATTTTATTGATATATATTAATAAAGGATACAATTCCTCCAAGGTTTACAATCAATGGTATTTGCTATAATCACATAGTTGTGCATTTGTCACTTCAATCTTTATTAGAGCATTTTCATTATTTCAGTATTAATAATAATAATAAAACAGACAAAGAAGCAAAATTCCTCACCTCTCAATCTCTCTATGCACCCCCATGGTACATAGTTGCTGTTTCTGGCTATTCTATCCAAAGTATATAATCAAAGGCTTTTAGTATAATCATAATGTTGTACATTCATCATCTTAAAAATTCTAGAACAATTTCATTACTACAAAAAGGAAGACTTTGAACCCCTTAGCATTCCTTCCTCACACCTACAAAACACCTAGTTGGAGTTTAGAGTGGCCTGTAACCCCATTCTCCTAGGGCTCCTCTGAGTTCCACCCAATTGAAAGATAGGTGCTGGAGTTATAAACAGATGGTGATCCAAAATATAAGTTTTATCACTGAATTGTTTCAAAGTGGGTTTTTTAAGTTTCCACCCCTTCTTCAAGTACTCCCTCTGCCTCCTCTTTCCCCCACCTTCTGACCTAGAATCTAGTAGAGCTGGTCAAACATAAGACCTCCCTCAAGTATGGAGAGAGAGAGAACAAGAGATGGAGAGAGCTGACATGTATTTGGTATTTGTTCACCGGCCACCTCCAAAGTCGCCAAATAGAAAAGTCCCTTATCTTTCTTTGGGAGGAATAAGTGGAGGTTAGAAAGAGACTAGAAGTCATTTCTCCCCGGCCCCTACTTTTTTTTTATCTCTTAGCAAATGGAGTGAAATATCTCATCCCTCTATAGGAACCTGTAAAGATTGTTAAAGAGTTAGAGCTACTTAAGTAACTATCAGAAAAGACTGTGTCAAAGATAATGCAAGAACTAGGTTTCCAGTTATAACTGATACCAGAGAAAATAAAAAGAGTAATATGCCAGGGGACAGATCCACCATGGGGCGTGTAAGGGATTTAGAATAAGTTATTTCCTCTCGATGATATGTCTGTTCATTTCTTTTTTCTAGCTTTCTTTCCTCTCTATAATTTATCATCCCATCATCATCAATTTAATTCCTTTTCTATATTTTCTTTTTCTAGCCTCCTAGATATTAAGCACCCAGAAGGCAGTGGGTAATTTCTGCCTTTTTCATTATTGTATACCAAGCAGCACATAATAAGTGTGCTAAATGAATATTTAGGGACAGACTGCTCTTCCTATAGTTTTACTCTTTTTGAATTAGCCTCTCCCTTTTCTCACTTCCACCCTTGTTTAATCCCCTGCAATATGGCACCATAGACCTCCTTTCCATGTGTCCTCCATGTGAGTATATTTCAGGCCTAGAGTCTCTACATGGGCACTGAAGATGGCATGGCACCATAGTTCACAGTCTCTAACACAGTGGTCCTGCATGTCTGCATGGAGGGAGGTGAAGAGATAATTTGGGGTGAAATCCAACTCAAAAGCTGGGAGTGTAAGATATTTTCTTGGGAATAATTCTTTTTTCCCAGTAGAATGAAAGAGAGTATCCAAAAGAACTTCTTTTACTCATGCCCAGATTCTTCAGATGTGTTCCTTTTCTTTGATGTTGGTAGGAAAATACTAGATAGTAGTATTTTCTAAATACTAGATAGCATTTCTAAGAAAGTACATACAGAAGAGCAAAACAAAATGGAAAGCAAGAACAAAGAAAACCAAACAAACAAAAAGCAGTGTAATTGAACTACAGTAAAATCTATTTCTATTTGAACCTGCTACATGATTAGTTTACCACCTTCTCCTCTGAAAACATCTTATATTTAAAAATAATTTAAAAAACATAAAAATGTTTAATATCTTTGCAAATTCGCCATTAAATGTGGGGATATCATACAGAATTCACCATTAGTGAATGTATTTAGTAATTTACTTCAAAGAGCCTTCTTTAACAAGGGCAATTAAAAGGTTTATGGTAGTCACCAAATAGAATCTCTTTATGCACAATAATTAGGCACTTTGAGAGAAAGTCAAAAGGTGTGAGCTCTTATAATTAAACAAGTTTACTTAATGTAGTGTAGTTTTTATATCTGTTCCCAAATAAGAACGTGTACTGACATCTAAAATTTAATTGTAATAAAAAGTATAGATGGATGGGTAGAAAGGTTGAGAGAGCAATAGATAAATGCATAGAAAAATTGATCAAATAATTTTCCCATGAAGATATAGGAAAATAAGAAAAAAGGTACTAAAAAGAGAATAAGAAAGGAAAATAATGAGCCCCTATTCTATGACTGAATTTGCTACTAATAGCTGGCATTATTCTGTTGGACTTGAGTTCAAGTTTTCCTCAACTAAAAGACACTATAGAGGTCATTTACTACAACTCTCTTATTTTATTATTTCTTATTTATTTAGTACAACAAAGGTTCTTAGAGAGCAGGAATATACCCACTTCTAAAGCCAGTATGAGGTCTTTTCTGCTCTGTTTGTTATATATCTTCAAGAATGATCGCCAGTGTCAGTGAACTGACAGAAGGAATTCAGTCATCCTTTAAACTACTGTATTTGTTCCTTCCCCTGCAGTTTACTGAGGGCCTTATTACAGAGCAGGCACTGTGCTAGGCATTGGGGATACAGAGGTAAACCAGCAGACCAAATCTGACAATGCATGAGTACAAAGATACACAAAGGAAATGATGATAGACTGTCATCAACATTTCAGTGGAAATAATTGGGAGGTCATGATACATGATAACTGGTTTGGAGGAGGAACCTTTGTATAGCGTGGTCTCCTCTGAGGACGGTGAAGCTAGATATAAAGGCTGACAAGCAGCCGGCCATGTGATAAGTATACGGACTTTGATGGTGGACTAATGCTTGACAGGTTCAATAAAGAGTAAGGTGTCAGGGGCAGGAGTATTCTGAGCAAAAGAGGGATAGCAACAAAATGACAAAATTGGTGAGAAAATTGGCCCGAGTCTGTGGAGCATTGGAGGCCATGGTAAATGATTTCGCTCTAATTCTAAAAGCAATAGAAAATCATTGGTGGTTTTTAATCAGGGGAATAACATGATCTGATTTGCATTTTTAAAAGTCACTTTACATGCTTTATGGAAAATGGATTGTAGGGGGACAGGCTATAGGGGAGAGGAAGAGGGTGAAATTACTTAGGCTTTTAGTAGTGAAGTTAGAAGTGAATTTGAGGTTGTGCCAGCAATATTTGCTGATTATGTTGGTATAGGAAGAAGGGGTTGGGTTAATGGAAAGAGAAAAATCAAGGATGTCTGCTCTCTTTTTGACTTTAGAAGCTGAATAGATGTTGGCATCATTTACTGAGATGGGAAAGACTGGGGTGAAAACAGAAGTATGTTTTGTTAGACTACATTTATATTTTATTTGACTTGGGTTGTTTAATCTTCATAAAAATAGGTTGTCTCGCCTGAAGCCAAGTATATTTTATTTTTGTCTGGACCAATATGAATATAACAAACACAATAATAAAATATGGATGATATTGTCTCTCAACATTGCAAACAATCATTTCATTTTCATAGTGGTTGAAATTATGGTGATAAAATTTGTGAATATGGAAGAGATAGTGAATATGTATCACTATATTGTAAATTGGGTGTGTGTGTGTGTGTGTGTGTGTATGCATGTAGTAGTATATCTGAGGACAGGATGAGCCTATGAGCTTATAAAAGTGGGTGACCTTGGAATAGGTAGCAGTTTAAGATATTTTCAAGTTTGATATTTTAGAAGACACAGTAATTTTTCCCCAAACCATTTTTTTTTTATTATGGGTAAAAATCAAAATTCTCACAATACATACAAACATTTGCAAAATGATATATAAATATATATGCATATATGTGTATTTGCTTACAAAAATGTTATTTATATTTTGTGTGCACACTCATGGAATTATAGACAGACAAATTCTCTTTTGCTAAGAATGAAAATAGTCTATTATGCATTCATCATCAGTAAATGCTTTAGAGAATTTGAAGAATACATTCTTTTTTTAAAAAAAAGATTTATTTATTTATTACCGCCCCCCCCATTGTTTACACTCCTCTGCTCTCTGTGTCAGTTCATTGTGTGTTCTCTGTGTCTGTTCATCTTCTTCGAGAGGCACCAGGAACTGAACCTGGGACCTCTCATGTTGGAGGGAGGCACTCATTCTCTTGAGCCACATCCACTCCCTGCTTGTTGTGCCTCTCGTTGTGTCTCTCATTGTGTCTCCACATTGTGTCAGCTCATTGAATCAGCTCGCTGAGCCAGCCTATCATGCCAGCTCACTGTCTTGCTTGTCTTCTTTAGGAGGCACTGGGAACCAAACCCAGGACCTCCCATGTTGGAGGTAGACACCCAACTGTTTGAGCCACATCCACTCCCCAAGAACACACGCTTACATAATGCTTTCGTACTTTGCTACCTGGATGATATAGTGAAGCATTCAACAAAAAATCATGTATTAGTCAGATATGTAGAACATCAAACTGAAAGGTTATTTATCAGCTATGAAGGGCTTAGTTGCTCTTATATTTCTGAAATTAGAGAAGCCTATCTGGATGAATACTTGAAATCAAAACTAATAATCAGCAATATTAAACTGTCCTCATCTATGATAATGACATTACATTACAATAATCATTTTCTTGAATGGTATCAATTGGGATAAAATTTTCCCTAAACTGTATCTATTCTCTGTTTCTAGCTTAATGCAGCACAATAATACACATACCCCAAAATCACTTAAAGGGACAAAAAAAATATATATATTATTTTCTATGTTGGAGAAAGGGAGGTAATTTGTGGTGGAAAGCATAGGGAGAAGTGGGAGGATTACATTCTTCATCCTACTTTATATTCAAAGAGAACCAATGTGAGGGCATCCTTGTTAGTAGGAACAGGAAACTTAGGCTAAATCCCTAAGTTTCTGAGATTGACATCATTGAAGTTTTCTCATTTCCCCTGTTATGGCTTTAAAAACTAGCTCTTGGGTAGAATGAAAGACATAATTTCTCTTTGTGTACAGAATATTATTTCAATGCCCAAAGACATTATTGTTTTATATAATAGATACTCAACAAATTGGTTTTAATTGACTTTTCCCTGCTGGTTGCTTATTTCCCAGTCTTTTTCTGTTGAGTATCAACAATAGCATGGGCTGGTTGAACCTCATGAGTGTCTGTCTATTGATATGTTTAAAATGGGTTGCCATGAGGTTTTACTTTCAGAAAGTTTATCTTAGTTTACCCAGAGGTGATGATTCATGAACGAAACTTAAAAGAAATAGATAATTGCATCTCCTTCTAATGTATTTCCTTCTTTATTTAGGTAGTATAAGCACAGATTTGGGAATAATATTCTCCAAAAGCCTGGGGGAGCAAAGAAAAAGTCCTCTGCCAAGGAAGAAAGGTGTAGAAACTTGCTAAGGAGTAACTCAGGATCAAAATATTGGCAGAGCCCTCTTTTTAATGCCATGCATAAAACAAATGACCATTTAAACAGATTTCCCTATCCATGTGGGAATTTGACAATTTTTTGCTCTATCTATGATGAGATCTGGCAGGGTTTAGTGCCCTGCCTAGAGCCCCAAGGTTAGTAGTTTTTTGTTTTGATTTTTTCCTTTCCTTCCCTTCCCTTTTCTTTCCTTTTTCTTTTCTTTGCTTTCCTTTTTTTCTTTTCTGAATTCTTTAAAAACTTCTTTTAACATCTGTCTGACTTTCTCTCATTCAAACATTATGTATTTTTCAAATGACCATTTTAGAAATTGCATCCAATATTTTTAATATTAAATCATGTGGTTTCAAGAAAGAAAGTATGGGTAAGGAGGCAGGAATGAACTATGCCAGTGCAAGCAATTTGCCATCAGAAGGCCAACTAGACTATGGCTGCTACCTAACCTTTCTTGAAACCAGCAAGAAATCTTGAGTTAAAATCTCATGCAATCACTGTCCACTGGGGAATCTCAACAGTTGCTGTCTTTCATCCAAGCCATTTCTGCTAGACAGTTCAAACTGACAGCGGCCAGTGCCAGCTGACAAGGCCCACAGTTGCAGGCCTATCATCCCTGCTAAAAGTTGTACTAACAAAGGTTTTGAGATAATATAATGTAACTGGGTAATTTCTTGTATTATGAGAAGACTCAAAAGAACACTGGAAGAAAGGAGAGCTTTGGAGAGAAAATGGGCAGCCGTCAGAATGATTTTTTGAAGGGAACAAATACAAGGTAATCTATCCTCAATGTTCTCAACATCCTGTTCCCAGTAATGGAGCGAGTATCCAGTATGTGCATGACTAAGTTATCTACTCAAAACTTTCAAAATCAGAATTCCAAAGTAGTTATGGTCCATTTTAAGCAATATCCACATATACAAAAAAAACCTAACATAGTCCATTTCTGAGTAATCATTTAATTATGGTATTTTATCATTGTATTTTAAAAAAATACGCTGAGTACATAAAAATGACTAAAATATCAACAGATTCTTCCTTCCTACGCATAACCATTAATCTTAAATGTTCCAAGAGAAAATGTTTAAAGAGTAACCCTTTGCAGAACTAACCCTTCTCTCTTGAGTTCCAGGCCATTCTTCCCAACCTCCTACTTTATTTCTCTTATCTTACTTGTCACCTTGCAGTTATGAGCATTCCGGAATGTAGGAGTGGACTGGTAAGAAAGGGAAAGAAGGATGTATTTTGCATTCAGTTGTGAATCAGCTTTGAAGTCTGGCTGGCAGCAACATTGTAGACAATGGATCTTTCAGACGAATAGACTGTTGTCTGTTCTTTCCTTCTGTAATTTTTGGCAGAGTTCTCTGTTATATGTCTGGTTCCTTGAAACTTTAAATGAATAAAGTAGGACGTGGTATTAATGTAAAGGATTGACATATTTTCTTGAGTTATTCAACAGACTATATGTACAGAGAAGAGCAAAATAAGCACTTTCAGATTTGTTGCCTGCACGTATCTGGGTTTTCAGAGTTTAAACGTGAAATTCAGTAACAGGAAAATCCAGGCTACCCTCTGGATTCTGTAAAGTTTACTTTCTTGAAAAAAGATATCTGGTTGACCACAAATGGATAAAGTATGAGCAATTGCATAAAGCATGCATACTTGTTATCACATGGATCATAACACAGAGCAAAACATGCAATGATAGAACGTAAGGTAAGTTTCTTGAGTTGAAATGTCATGGGATTTAAAGTCAAACTAGGTAAAACTTTAGTTATACTAGAAAAGCAATGATGAAAATGAGTAGGTAAAAATGTAAAAGACTTGAAATCACAATATCCCACCTGGAAAGTATAGGCATTATTATATAAATTCACATGGTGCAGTGGAGTGAAAAATTAGTTGCTCTCAATATAAATGTTTCTCAATCTCAACACATTTGAAATTTTGACTTGGATCATTCTGTGTTATGGGTGTCTCTCTAGTGCATGATAGGATGTGTAGTAGCCTTCCTGAACTCCACTCACTAGATGCCAGTAATGACTTCCCCTTCCTGTGCCCAGTTGTGAAAACCGAAAAGCTCTCCAAGCATTACCAAAAATCTCCTGGAGGGCAAAATCATCTCTGATTGAGAAACATTCCATTGCAGTAGACTGAGTAATGGCCCATATTAACCAGAAGGAAGTTCTAAACTAAAAAAAAAAAAAAAAAAGATTTACTGCCTGTAACGAATCCATAGGTAGTATTCTAGGATAGTCTAACTTGGGACCTCATGGTTCACTGCGCATTTGAAAGTTTCAGCCATGTGAGCAGATAGGAATTAGGCAGAGTGGCCAATTCCCAGTGTAACAAAACTCTCCCATGAATTATCCCCCCTAGACTTTGTATTTTCAGTCTTTCACTCTCCCATTGACCTTTTTTCCTAGCCTATGATTGTCTCCTTATCCTAAAGCAAGTAAAAACTTCTCTCAACTAAGATTTAAAATTACTATCTTTTCTTTGCCTCACGACTGCCTTCTTAGAAAAGTATTTGGTACCTACTTCCACCTCCTTACTGCCTTGCTTTCTGGAACACATCCCAATTTGCCTTTTTTCCTTACATCACAACTACAAGTTGTCCCCAGGATGCCATAATCCAATATTTTAATGTTCACATTAAGTGTACTTTTCCCAATCCTCCTCTTCTTTGAAATCCATATGACCTTTGACTCTTTTAATTAATGGTTCTCAAACTTTAGCATGTATTAGAATCTCTGGGGGGCTTGATATAACCCAGATTTCTGGGCCACACACCCAGAGTTCTTGATTCAGTAGGTCTGGGGTGGGGACTGAGAATTTGTGCCTCTATTAAGTCCTAGGTGATGGCCCTGCTGCTGGCCCTTTCATCACAATTCAAGAGATATATCTTGATCATTGTTTACTTGATTGTTTCATTTTGACTTTCACAATATCATAGTTTCCTATTCTTGATTCTCATTGACATTTGGTCATATATTCTGGTTCCTTCTACTCCTTAGCCCTAAATCAGTGGTTCTCAACTGGGATGATCTTGTTCTCCAGAGGACATTTGACAATATTTGGAGAAATTTTTGATTATTAAAACTGGTGGTTGGGGTAAGGGTTGCCACTGTTATCTAGCAGTTAGAGGCTGCTAATCCTCCTACAAAGCATAGGACAGCTCCCCTAGACAAAGAATTATCCATCACAAAATATCAATAGTGCCAAGACTGAGAAGTACTACTCTAAATTTAGACCTTCTCCAAGGAGAATGGCACTCTTTTCTTCTCTTTTAGTCTATACCTTCTCTCTTGTCTATAATAGACATACTCAGAGATTCAACTCTCTTCTTTTCTCTAGAAATGCCTCTCTGAGGTATATCTTTAAATTTGGCATTCTTTTGAATTCCAGATTTCCAACAGTCTGATGAGTATCAACTAGATGAGCCACCAAAGTTTAATGTGCCCAAACCAAACTGATCCATACCTTAAGAGATTTATTTATGTCCAATAATGGAAATAATAATTTGATAATTCACCATGGGAAAATATTTTGATGTCAGCTTTCTCTAATCCTTCTCCCTTCCCCGTATAACCAGTCAAATGTAACTGATTGGTGTGTCTCTACACTGTAGATCTTCATAATGTGTGCAATTGCTAGGCAACAAAAATTATTGTTTTTAAAAGAGAAGTATCAAAATCAGATATGGTTCAGAAATACCACTCTGGCAGCAAATACAAGAAATTCACAGATATTCAGGGAAATCACAAGAGAAACTCGTCATTCCATATGAGATTATCTAGTGTTTTAATTGTCCAGGGAGACACATGTACCATCATGCCCAGGTAAAACCCAAAATTATCTGCCTGTCCAGAGTTCAGTCCAATATCGCTTGGAGAAAATACTACTCCAATGCTTTGGATAAAGAAAACATATGAGGGTGTTATCTTCTCACAAACATGATGAATCTTTTTATTAGGTTTGCTATATAGGAATCCATATATTTTTATTTCTTGATAGAATGCCATGTATGTTGTTCTTGGTTCTAACACTAATTGCAATACTAATAATAGCCACCTATATTTGAACACTTACCAAGTACTAGAACAAGTACTGTGACTGCCAACTTATTTATAGTAACCCTATAGGGTGGATTCTGTTACTGTACCTATCATGCACACATGGAAACTAAGAGTTAGAGAGGATAAGGAATATACTGAAGGTCAGATAGTTCATAACTGGTAGTTTTAGATATGGTTCTCAGAACCTGGCCTTTGTGATAACCTGACCAATCCTCCTCAAAATCTAAGACCTGGGTCAACAAGAAAGAGCCATCCAGCTCAGTCCTTCTGTCTCCAGAAAATGGTGAGTTTGGCTCTTCCTTAGGGAGTACTGTGGGCCTGCTCACTAATGGAAGGAGATGCAGGGGAGACTCTTCTTTGAGGGAGCTCATTAGGGAGATATCTGCAGAACTTTAACTTGCTGCTGCATACCTTTCTCTTTCATTTCTAGGCTCTAATGGAGGGAAAATTACCACAGTATTCTGTTCTTCTAGGCTGACCCCACTACACACACCACAGTAATAAAGCTTTGGCTGAGTTACTGTTCACATGTTTGGAGACTCATTGACATTGGGGAAGGGGAGAAGGGATGGGGAGCAGCGGGGGTGGTGGTGGTGTGAGGCTTAGCCACAGTTTCAGAAGGGAATGGCTGCTTCATTGTAAGACAAGAGAAACGGACTCTTTTCTGGGGTGGACATTGATTTGATCACCGCTGTCGTTATCCCTACATTTTCCCCCTTAATGATGTTTCTCTGGTGTGTTAAAAGTTTTTAAATGAATGTCCCATCAGAGATATGAGAGAAGCATCATTTCAAATGCAGTAGTTACAGAAGTTTGGGGAAATTTCCTTTTCACCCTAACATCCTTTTGTCAGGTAACATCCTGTTAAGACATAGCAAAAGATATACGGGGTAGAAAGATCACGGTTACTAGGAAGATAAGAGTTTGGGAAGGATGGAAATTCTCAGATTCTGTTGTACTCAGTCTACTTTCCTCTTTAACATGCTTTTCCAAAGACGTCTGCAGTCCCCCATCCCACCACCCCTGGTGCTAACACTTATTGAAGATGAACGGATTGGAGCATTTTCCTTCTATTATAAATTAAATATGGTGTATTTTTTTCTTTCCACCTAGTATGAATATATTTAATGTCTTGTCCTTTTCCCAGTGTTCCTCTAAAACTGGAAAGAATAGTTTAAAGGGTAATTTTTTAATGGGGGCAGAAGTGGAGAGAATGAGGAAGGAAAGTTTTTCTTTTCTGTTTTTATTTCATTTTGTTTTGGTAATAATTTGCATACCTTTATTGAGTAATTCTTATAATCATTCATTCAGCCAAAAAATATTGGGTGTTTACTCTTTTCTAAGCATTGTTCTAAGCACCATAGGTATATTAGGAAACAAGACAAACATGGTCCCTCTCCTGCAGGTTACATTCTAGCAATATTGGTAAGAAAGTAGTCACATGTGGTTCAAAAGGGTTGCCCATATTTCACACATATTCTCTACTTTACGCTACCCTCCTTCCAATATTTTACATATTACAAAAAAGATTTCAAATATATGATTTTTTTTTTCTTTGAATATTCTTTGTGTTGGGGAGAACTTACAAATAAGGTAATTGCAGAGCATATAGAATGTCTTGTTTTTTAATATAATTGCAAAAATATGAGTGATGAAAATTATCACAACATGCTTATATTTAACTGCTAAGCTGGTAAAAAGAACTAGACACAAGGCCAAATTCTGTCCTAGATACTTGTAAAAGAAATACTAATTTGCAGTTCCCAAAGGATTTTACATTTCCTGGAATCATGGATTCTGTTTTTTGACGTGTGCCCAAAAAAGACCATTTTTAAAGCTACACAGGCAGATGTGAGCAGTACAGAGGGGATGGTGGCAAAAAACAAACAACAACAACAACAAAAACCTACTTCATGTCTTGGGTAACCTGTCTGTCTCTTCCAGCATTTGATAGAATTCAGTTATTAGCCTGTCAGCACCAAACAGATTAAAAGAGGCACTGTCTCTCAAGATGAGTCTTTAAGAAAAGGAAAATAAGAAAAAGGTGTGGTTGGGGCTGACAGAGAAGTGATCCCACCAGGTTCTGGACTATGTTTGGAGAAGAAATAATATTAAAGCCAGTGTGTGTGCTGAGAGATTTTATGTGTTGGAGGAGGAATGCAGAGGTAGAGATTAGCAGTGAACAAGGAAAGCTTTCTCCTGGAAGTTGCTGAGCAAGGGGGCAGAACCATTTCAAAGATGCAAGGTATAAATTTTAGTGAAAGAAGGTGGGCCTGACCCGTGCTGAGACTCTAATAGTTCAGTAGAGAGGCGAGCCTTGTCCCAGGGGGGAGCACAACCTTTCTAAACCATCCACAGGGAAAATAAAAAGAGTCACGTCTCTTTTCTCAACAAACCATGTCCTTGTTTTAAGCTGGTTCAGTTTTTGAGCATTTTTGTTACAGCATCACAACCTGGTCTGCTATAATGGACAAATTTGATTAGATACATGTGTTAGGGGAAGTTTTATTTTCCTTAAAGAATAAAGGAAAGAGTTTGTGCAATGTCCATATCCCTCCCTCACATTGCAAATTAACGCTCCCTGTACCCACAGTCTTATCCACCGGGTATGGTTTTCTCTAAAACAAACTGTTTTGTTTTATCTTAGTGTTAGAAGTCTTAATGTCCTCTTTAAAAACGCAGTGCTTATAACGTCGTTGCTGTCTCGACTTTAATACTCAATTTATTTAAATCATATATCTAGAAACAAAATTTCATAAACCACATATTCTTTCTTTAAAACATTCAAAAGATGATCGATTCCTCTTAAAATTTTAAACGTCAATTCCAAATTTTGTATGTCTGATTTTTCAGAACATTTCAAATACCTTAAAATAAAGCATATGCATATTTTACACTTAAACTTTTGTACTTAAAATTAAGTCTATACGAAATAGTAGGTTTAATTTTTTTTTCATTGTTTCTCTACGGGCTTTTATATTTTCCTAGGAGTATATATAAAATACTATACTTTCAAAAGTCTCACTTTGAGGCATTATATGACCAGTGTTCATTACTAGATAGTCATAGTTTATGTAGCCTTATTAAAATATATGTTTAAAAAAACTTTTTAAAAGTCAGGGACTAGCTGGAGGTTTTGCTTCCCATGAGATGAGGATGAATTCTAATATTTCTGTCTCCTTTTACCATGTTAGACTAATGTGTTATCCTAGAATGTTCTATGAGCTCCTTTCAACTAGATCATTCTGTGTGACACAGAGCTGAGCAGCTTCTGCCCTTGGTAAGCCTCTTACTTTTTTTTTTCTCCAGGACTGTTTGATTATTGTATTCACCCCTCTCTACCTATTGAACAGCAACATGACCATCCAAATATTTTATAAGCAGGCATTTAAGTAATAGCTAAAACAAAACCTGCATGCACATATATTTTAGCACTCCCCTACTTGTTGAAATCAATAACAATTATATATACACTATTGTGTCCATATTTCTTTTATATTACTGCCATCTGTAATATACTTTATGGAAACTTCTTTCTTTGGAGTGTTACTATGAATCTTTCACAAATTTACCTTGTTTTAATCAACAACAAGCATAATGAGTAATATAGTTGCTTTTATCAATTTTTTTTAATGTTTAGATTATCACCAATTGTCCAGGGGAATCGCCTTTCAGAACATTCCTGACATTTGGGGGGCACATCTTTAAGTCTTTAAGTTCTAACAATAATAAGAAGTTCTAGACTCATGGAGATTATTTCCTTTCCCAAGATGTGAAATTAGCAAAACTCCAGAGAATCTTGCACACATTTGTGTTGATAGTGGGTAAGGGTGGGGCTATTCCTGCCATTTTCAATAATAACAGAGCTGGCAGAATACATTTCTTTCCAAGGCCATGGGTTCACACTGATGTTTTCCATGATAAGGGCATAACTTCAGGTGATTTCCCTTAAACTGGTTGCTGAGATTCCAGCTTATGATTTTCATCCAGGTGATTACTATATTATAAATAGCGTTGGATGTTCATAGCAGGTGCCTGTAGAAAAAGATTATAGAAAAGCAGGTAGAGTGTGTGACTATGTTCACTAAGTATGAAAACATGCCCTGGAAAAAAGGCTGAAGGACCTCCTCTAAAATTGACTTCTCCTCCTCCCTATGCTTTTTAAATTTTTTTTTTATTTTCTAACCTTTCTTCTTTGAGCATATTTTATTTTTGTGATGAGAATGCAAAAAATGTTAAATTTAAAATTAATGAAAGAAGATGGTCCAGTAGGAAATAGCTCAATGTGTTGTTCAACAAATACACTGAATCTTGTATGCACAGTATATTCATAAACGCTCCAAAATTGCTTACTCTTCATTAACTGGGTAATATTTTGCATTTTGTGCCCATACTTCTCCTATAGGAAGAAGAGGATTCTAGATAATCTTATGGTATCGTATTTCTACTTCACTGCATTGCTCTTTGGGGGTGGGGGGAGAACAGCAGAAGACTTGTCATTCATGGCTGCTCTACTGTGAGCATTATAGGTGGAATACAGCAAAAAAAGAGAGGTACAATTCCAGGGGAATATGGGCTCATAGATCTTTCAAAACAAAGTTAGAAGAAAAGCTTTCTCATGGTTGCTGTAGCAAGCAACACTTTTAACTGCCTTAGAGTCATCATTGTAAGGGGATTGGAACCAGAATCCAGAAACAGGACTATATTCCAAATGGCTTTTCAAGGCAGCTGAGAACACTCATTCCCATGTCTCTTTCAGTCATATTAATGCACGTGTCATAAAATAACGGGATTAGGAATGGATAACTGTGGTTATGTGTTGCAAATCAAGACAGCAACATGCCTCTTTGCTATTATGAAAGATGCAATTGTGAGTATATAACTTTTACATGAGGAATCAAGTTTGGATGTTAGGCAGAACTTTCTAGATACATGTCTACCTTGCAACCCTTCCCAAGTAGCATCTGTCTCAACATTCCCAAATTCAGCTATCACTTCCATAATTCCTTTTGATCCAAGTGGAATTTCACTTCCACCATTATTTTTTCTTTGCTGGTTAAATCTGTTTTGATTATCTAGTTTTGTAAAATATTACACAAGATTATCACCAAGAGACAAAGAGGCAACATGCTGCTTGCGTTGTTTTCTTTATATCACTGAATAACAGATGCTCAGTGACAATTCACTGACAGACTTTGAAAGAGCCGAGCTGATTGGTCACTGAAAGTGATGTGCATTTGTTATTTACATAGTGATTTGTGGACTGAAGATCTAGGAGTAAAGCTTAAGCTTTATGCATAAACTCACAGTTAATTAATTGTGGTAATGGAAATTTAAACAATGTTGTTACAAGACTGGTGTTTTTAAATAAATCACGGTAACTGAAATTCTTGCATATTGAAACCAAGCGCACACCGCATCAGACTTAGTGCCTTATAACACCTAGGTTGAGTGTTTTTTGAAAGGAGAACTATTGATGATGTTCATCTTTCTTAGGCAACTCATTTCACTGTGGCTTTTTGCCCTGAAATGCATTCTGTGTTCTGGTGAGACGTTTTGACCCATAATGGCTGAAAAATGTGTGTAGGTGGTCACGCATAGAAGCAAAAGGAAACTTTCACTCTGGTTACTAATATGAAAGTTTCCCAGAGTCTTGGAGCACTGGTAGAGGAAACAGAATAATGAGTAGCAGACAGGGATTGACAGGAGTCTCTGACATTTTGAAGAGAATCTGTACACATCATTGCAGCCCGAAGGAGGCTTGGCTGGAAGATACTGGTCAGAGTCGTGTCCTGACTTTGGATGACTTGGAGAGACTGGCAGCGCTATTGACATGGTACAAATATTGGGAGACTTTCCCTTTGGAACTATGCTATAATGGCCCCATATGATGCTGATTCCATTAGTGTTCCTATGTCCAGATACTAAATGGGATATGCAAGTAGAAGGATTGGGAATACTTTTTAAAAAGAGATTTTAATATTCTTTGGAAATTTAACTAAGATAAATATTTGTGTTAGTTTTCCGTGGAACATGTAGTACTTAGGTTTATCTCCCAGCTCTTTGAATTATTAGCTGTTTGATCATACAAATACACACATTATTTGATCATAATACATTCTTTTGTTCATTCATTGGATATTTCCCACTTGTCAACTGTCCCAGTTGCCAGGCAGTGCACCAGGTTTTATGCAAGCAGGGCCAAATCACTTTACCTCCCCAAGTTTCTCACCTGTGAGTTCAGAAGTCTGAATTCTGTTCAAAATAACACACAACTCGTTCAAAAGGAAGCTCTGTTATTTGAAAACATTTGTTTTCCTCCTGTTTTTCTTTGAAAGCCAGGAATGACTCCAAATAATTTCACGGAAGTAATGGAAATATACTTTTTAGCGATAAAGTTCACAATTGAGGAGAGAGTAAAATACTTTTCAAATTTTCTTCACCTGTTCTTCACGCCACCAAACACAGGAATAATGAGTATGAATAATTTAATTTTATTCGTGGTGCTAATTAGAGGGTTGATGCCTTATGGAAAAAGTCCTTTGGTGTACTCATCTTCCTCCAGTTGGTGTTCTAACTAAATGAGTCTGATTGGCTTTTGTGTGTGTGTGTGTCTGTGTGTGCATACGGTGAGCACATGTGTGTGCCTAGGAAAGAAAAGCCCACACATCCTTTGTCCATTTTTCCTCTGAATATTTACTGTCAAGATAGGTTTTCCAATTTTCCATTGTTTGCCCTAAATTGTATCACTCATGTAGAGTTTAGAGCTGGTCTGTCTGCTAGGAAATGACTATATAATAGAAGACACATATAATAGTGCTATAATTCACCCAGTTATGCATTCCTTTCTTCAGCAATAGGACCAAAAATGAGTCAATATGTGTGGTTTTCAATTAAATTCATAGGACAGTTATTGAGTGATTAGTGCGTGCAAGCTGCTAGACAGAGGTTATTGAGATGGATAAGAAACTGTCCCCTCTCAAGACACTTAAAATCCAGAGGAGAGACAAATGGATAAATATACAATTGACAATTTTTAGTGTATTTTTAATAGAATGCTCTTGGGGCTAGGAACAAAGGGAAGAATTTAGTTCTATCTTGGAGACTGGAGTATAAGTCAGGGAAGACATTTTAGTGGAGACTATAATTAAAGTGGGTATGAATAGCAAAGCAGGCTGAATAAACAAAGTTGGGGATAGAAAGAGTTGCATTCCAGCCAGCCAGAATTTATTTTGCTTCTTTCAATGATTTGTATTTCTCATCCTTGGCACCCTGTGCTTATTTCTCTCTTGGTTTTTAACCATTTCTAAGTTGTGCCTTAAGGATCTAATCAGTGTAATGGGGTGTGCCGAGGTCCTCCCAATCCACCCCATGTCATACTACTGCATGTGCAAGGAAATTTGATTCCTGAAAAAAAAAGATAGTATACAGTTCGAATTTGAAAGTCCTGGTTACACGCTTCTGCAGGTCTGGGGCTTTGCCATGTAACTTGGAAATAGTATTGATTGCTTTGTCTCTAAACATAATGGCTCATGCTGGTTGCTTTAGGTGCGGAACACAAATAAAACCAAGCTAAATGAAATGAAGAGATAAATGTAGAATAAAAAAAAAACAACAACAGGAGTCTTCAGTGCCTGCTCCCAGGCTTCGTCACACCAGGTGGCTCTCTTGCTGGTAAGGTCAGCGATTGGTTGGGGAGTGGTACTAGGACTGCTCAGAGACATTACCTTGCTCTGCCAAGGGTAGGTTGTGGCGCTCAGTGTAAATCGCAGCATTTGCTTACATTCTTCGTCACTGATCTTTAATCTCCGGAGGGTTGGGGCTGGCTGAGAGCATGCAAAGGTACAGAATAGCCCTGGTGTGTGCCTGCTGGTTAGAGAGATCTACTAGGGGAATGAACCTCTAACCCCTCAGTGTAAACAGTGGGGTGCCATTTAGAGTGAGCATATCTCCAAATAGACAACTTTGAGGGTTAAAGGGGACACTACAAATAACCATCCCTGCATACAGGCTCACAGTGGGACTTCCCCAGACAAACAAGGACTGTTAGGGTATATGATCACCTTAACATTTGTTCTGTCTGAAGGGGAACTTCTAAGGGAAAATACAAATAATGCATGAAACATGATCCAGCAGGTAGGCTAAGACTCCAGAGAATTAGTTGCTATATCAATCCATAAGTCAATAAGCTTGAGATAACTTCAGATTTGAAAAGTAATTCCCTACAATTTTTGCTGAGACATGTAAGATAGCTGCCCTTCCCCCACATAGTAAATTCTCATTGGTGTAATGGAGTTATGTGTGCTTCCTGGAAAGCTAGCGGTAATTAAGCTGCTTCTTTATTCAAGAAAACATTGGAATTCAGGCTAAAACACATATGTGCAAGGACAATTTTAAATTCAATTTTTCAGTATTTAAATTATTTAAGTACTTAGATTATTTCAGTACTTAAACTATAAAATACTACTTAAACTATTATAAGGAAAGCACTACTTGGCACACTTCTCCCAGGTCTTCATCCAGCAGCCTTTTCTCATCTTGTAGATCTCTACCCATTGTTGAGTGAGATCTTTTCTGGCCAGTATGGTTAAAGCCCCTCACTTACCGCCATTGCTCTCTAGCACATGGTCCTTATGTCATGTTCTTAGCACTTATCAGTATGTAAAATGATCTTGTTTATGAGTGTAATTATTTTGTTGTTTTTTTCTGCTAGAATGGAAGAATCGTGAGGATAGCAATTCTGCCTGTCTTGTTCAATAGTATATCCCAACAGTTACAAACCTGTAGGTATATTATTTGGTTGGGACTCAATAAACACTAGCTTGTTGGATAAAATGACAGCAATAGACCATTTTTTTGTCTTCATTCCTCTAAGATCCTTTGTAAATTAGGAGGTACCTTCTTAGCAGCTCCAGTTCCTGCCCCCTACTTTACTACTAGATTGACATTACACAGCCTCAAATCACCTTTGAGCACTTAGCATGGAATCAACTACATTTTGCAATAAATTTTTCATTAGCATCTCTTTAACTGTCCTTGGCCTTTATATCCTTTACTCTCAACTTTCTTCTGAATTAAACTTAGCTTAATAGCATTTAGTGTTGATGTTGATCTGGTCATGTGAATAAATATTTTTCCATTTCCTCTTCCCTTTTTATTCTCTTACTGATGCTTGTCAAGTACAAAGGCACAGCACTTTTATGCATTGCCTGATTTACACTTTACCATTCAGAATTGTTCATATTGCCAAACTAATGATTCCATATGCTTCTGGAATGACTTTCATTTAAAATATGTTTGCACTGATTGGTCCTCATAGCATCCAAAATGTTCATAAAAATGGAACACAGGCACAGCCTAGGTCTGAACTGTCCAACACAGGGTCCCCTGGCCACATATGACTAGGGAACATTTTGAAATGTGGCTAGTGTGACTGAAGACCCGAATTTTTAATTACATTTAATTTCATTAATTTAAATTTAACTTTAAAAATCGATACTCAAGCCAGTCATTAGAAAACTTGGGCATGTGAATCTATTTTTTTCAACTGTAAATTTTATGATAGCTACACACAGACAAAATATTTCTCTGATAAAAAGCTAGTGTCTCAGTTGAGATGTGCTGTAAGTGTAAAATACATACCAGGTTTTGAAGATTTATATGAGAAAAGAGTGTAAAATATCTCTTTCATAATTTTAAATTTTGATTACATTTTGAATGATATTTTGAAGATATTGGATTAAATAAAATATATTATTAAAATTAATTTCACTTGTTCCTTTTCTTTAAAGTGTGGCTACTAGAAAAATTTTAATTGAACATTTGCCTTGCATTATATTTCCAAATGACAGCATTGGCCTAGCTGGTGTATTGGCTTGGGCCAAGTAACACATATCGGTAGCCTGAGGAAGGTCACCAAAAGGTTTTGTTTGTTCTCCATCATGTTAATACTAATAAAAACAAACAAACAAACAAAACCATCATTTGTTAATAGTCCCTAGTTGAGTTCCCCAGGAGCAGACTCTGAGATGAAGTTTAGTATGTAAGATAATTTTTAAGGAGTTCTACGAGGGTCAACACCTGTGCAAGAGAGAGGAAGGAAGTAGAATTGCACAGGGGAGAAGTTGAACTGTGATGGAGGCCAACAATAGCCTCATCCAACCCCACATAGTGCCATGGAACAAAAATGGCCTTTCAGAGGTATCCTGAGTTAGGTTGAGATGACCAGGCCTTTATACCCCTGAATCAATAAGTCATTGAGTGTGGGTCAATTCCGGGAAGAGTGTGATCTTGGTGGAGGTGGCTCCCTTTAGCTGAGGCCAGCTGGAAGGACTAACAGCTGAAGGTGAGCTATGACAAAACTCCTAGCAGGTGGGGACACACGTCCTTGCTGTAGGGAGAACTGGAAGCACATTACAGTGTCCACTACGCTAACTTTTTCATTAGAGATTTCATGTAAAAATCTTGACTATTGTATTTTCAATCTTTTAAATCAGATGATCTGACAAACGCCAATTGACAGCTAGAGCTGTCTGTCTTAGGCCATGGCACAAGTGTGTTTCTCACCGATCTTCCCTTTCCCTATTAATGCTATTGACTCCTCTCTGGCTTAGCTCTCATTTCTTTACCTTCAAGGTCCCTCCAGAATTCTATGTTTGATTCTAAACCCAGACCAGACTGAACTAAACCCAGCTACAATTGGGGACTACCATTAAGGCCCTTGGTGGGTAGCAGTCAACTTCATTCACACTTTATTCTTATCCATGAAAGTTCACAAGAAAAGGAGCTTCTGTATTTGTCTATTTTATTGTCATTGCTATTGTCATTTCCTTAAAGACAGAAATTATGTTTTATTATGATATTATATGTATATATATACACACACACAAACACCTAAGGACTTGTTCAAAGACTGGTTTATATTAGAGACTTAACAAATATGTTATTTATTAAAAGAATATGTGTGAGAACTAATCATGTCCTTATTCTGTATCTGTTATCCTCAATGAATACTTGCATGCCATTGTATTCATGACATCTCCCCCTCACTCCCTAGTGGTGAAGAAACTAAAAGTCGAAACCTCCATTAACACTTTGCTGAAAATCAGGTACAAAATTCAATGTTGTGTAGCACGGTTTTAAAATTTTTTTAAAAATTGAGTGTAAGTATTACCTGTGGTAGATTTGAAAGAAAAAAACTGCACGGAGGGGGGTGGTGACACATGCTGTCAGCAAACAGAAAAGGTCAGCTATGTATTTGTTGTGGAGAAAATTATGGAAAAGCTTAGAAAGATTAAGACTTTTTTATCCCCTACAGACTGCCTGCCTGTTTCCCCAATTCTTTATGCTGCTAAGTTGTTTTATGGAATATGATTCTCAATTAGGAAACTTAAAAGAAGACCAAAAAAAATGGAAGACTGTCTTCTAAATATATCCTTAGTTCTTCAGGCAGCAATTTAGTTTCAGTTAAAAGGAAGAACAATGGCACGCCAATGTTTTGGAACAAGAGTAGCCAGCTACTTTCAGCGGGGCTCTTTTTAGAAATGGATCATCGGGACACTTGCAACATTATATAACGTTACATAACGTTTGCTTTGAGACGTTAGAGAAACAGCAGTGACTTGAATTCTGTGTTGCTTGTGTCCAAAAAATTCCAGGTACTTCATCAATCTTTTTTTTCATTTTTACAATATTCTTTTGAGGGAGATGTAAAGAATAATCTCATCATCTTCATTTTAGAGATAATTAAAATGAGTTTCAATGAAGTTTGTTGTGTTGCTTCAAGTTATCCATTAGCAGAAATGAGAACAAAATCTCACTTGCCCTGTTTCTCAAACCCATTCTCTTTCTAGGTTCTCTTTAGCTACATATTTTCATTATCAAATAATTTTTGCATATCTGGCAAATTTGAAATTTCACTTATTTCATAGCTTTTATTGAATCCCTGCCTTGCACTGCTGACCAAGGTTAGAACTTTATGAAAATGTTGCCTTCGGAATGCCTAGTGGGTATTTTTTGGCACTCAGGCCCAAAATGCCACTGATAATTTTCACTACATTTTATGTATTTGTAAGTAATTGGAAGGAATATGGGAGGGACATGCTACGGAATGAGATACATCTTTGGTAAAAAATGTTTTTGTGCTAGGAGATTTTAAAGGAATTTTCCCCTGACCATGATTATCCCAAGGATTTATTTGTATGTATATGTGTGTAGTTGTGTGAAAATATACAGAGCATGGGGAAAAGAAATCTGACTTTTTGTTTCATCTCCTATACCTTTTTAACTTCAGCAAAGTCACACAATCTCTCCTACCCATAGTTTCTCCATGTAGTAATTACTTGGATAAATCCTTTTACTCTCCCCCAGAGAGATCTGGAAGATAAAATAAAGTCATAGATTTTAAGAGAGATAGTGCAATATAAATGAAAAGTGATATTACTATTCCTGTCCTCTAGGGGCTTGCTAAAACAATGTCCTAAGGTAACTTTCAAGCTGACTTTGTTGTGAATGCCCAGAGCTCTGAAATATATGAAGAGTTTAGAAGACTGGAAATGGTTTCTTGACAACCCACAGTTACAAACCCCCCAATGAAAGCTTTTTGGTATCAAGAAAAGAGATTTGAATGCATTTGAATTATTAAACCCAATAGGTGGTTGTTAAGTACTTCATTTGTATGGGTGTTCTACATAAATTACTTCATTTAATTACTACGAGGTAGGTATTTTATGGATGAAAAAATAGAGGAACTCAAAAAAGTTATGTCAATTCTTCAAGACTGAACAGCTTCTTGTTGACTGAGTCTTGATGTGAATCAAAGCTAGAGCTATTTCCATTATCCTACCTTGCTTCTGTATAACTATCTAACAACTCCTCCTCCTCCTCCTCCTCCTCTCTCTATCACTATTCCTTAACCTGCATCTGCCTTCTGGGGCCATTTGGGGACCATTAAATCCCAAGAGTGGGTGAAAAAATATTCCCCCAACCAATTAAGAAATATGTCTTTTCTGTTTCTGCCTATCATAGATTCAGCATGCTGCCTGGCTGAAGAGGAAGGTCTGTCTTTGAAGTTCTCAGACATTTGCTTCTATCCCAACAGATAGATCTTCAGTTAGGTTCCAGCTTCCCTCCCTCTGTTATTTCTGGAGTATTTTGGCCTTCAACTGGAGGAAGGTGACAGGAGAGTGTTCTGTTCCTGCAGAAATTTGCTTGTCATCAGAGTAGCTGTGTAGTGTCAAAACAGCTACTGCCTACTTGCTCTGCCTCTTGAAAGCTCGCATTTTGGTGTGAATCAATTATGAAAGTGATACACTCCACCCCTACACACATGCACACATACACCCCACCTGAAAATCTGGGACATAACACAAATGTCTAGAATTGTGAACACTCATGCAGGGTACTTCAAATAATATTAAAATTTGGTGCCTGTTGAAGAGTGAGTAATAATAGAAGTTCAGGATTATATAAACTGGTTCTAATAAAATAATTGTGATTCCAGCAGTACTTTACAGTTTTACAGTAATGCTTTCATATTTATTTTTTCCTGTCCTTCTATAAATACCTTGTAGGACATTTACTCCTTAACCATTTTATAAACAAAGACAGTAAGAGTCATTTTTGCCCAGGGTAGCATAGCCTAATAAATGGCAGAACTTAGTTAAATTTAGCTTTTAAACTATTTCTCCTGATTTTTTTTTCTATTTCCAGATATATATTTTCCCTTTGATACCAAGGTGTGGGACAGGAAAGGATACCTAAAGGTCATGAAAAGATTAAGTCAAAAAGGGACTATGAAACCTTTTCCCTTAGGAGAAGTTCACTCTGACATTTTGTTGGCCTTGGACAAGGCCAGTTTATCTCCACTGTATCTGATGTGCCAGGAAAATATCCTCCTGGATCCTTCTGTTGAAAGCAATGAGATAGCATTTCTCAGAAGCAAAATGCTTTGCCAAGCAGGTTCTTTGGAAAAATCTAGACAAAATTAATGAACAGTTCTCTTAATAATATTCTTTAAATATCATTATAGAGAATATTCTGTGAATAAAACATGGCAATAGGAATGAGGTTGGGCATATTGCATTGTTTTCTAAATAGTGTGACTCCTGTTTTAGTGTCTTGGATGCTCAAGCAAATGCCAAGCAGCGGTTTAGCTTAAACAATGGAAATTTATTTGCTTACAGTATTGAGGCCAAGAGAAAGTCCAAATCCAGGCATCATCAAGACTGGCATTCTGGGGCTCGCTGTTGGGATCCTTGCCCTTAGCTTGTCACATGGCAAGCCACATTGTGGTCTCCTGGTCTCTCCCTTCTCTTCTGGATTCTGTTGATGATCAGCTTCTGGCTGCTCCCTCTGTGGGACTTTTCTTTCTGTCTGAATTGCCTTCTGCTTATAAAGAACTCCAGTAATAGGATTAAGACCCCTTCTGACTGAGGCAGTCCACACCTTAACTGAAGTAACCTCATCCAAAAGTCCTGCCTCCAATGGGTTCACACCTGCTGGAATGGGTTAGATTTAAGAATGTGTTTTTCAGGAGTACATACAACTTCAAACCACCACAAACGCTGTATTCTGGAAGGTGTTGGGTCATTGAATATAGATTACTGTGAAGTGGAATGACTCTTGAAGGATGGGGTGTGGCAGAAATGTGAGATGTTATAGGATAAATGAATAAGGGCATTGCCTAATTGGAATTTATAAGCTAAAGACCCAACCAAGGTTGTAAATTATTGAAATGTTGGACAGGAATTGAATGACTGCATATCTTGTTAAAATCACTTGGGAACTTTTAGAGGCAGAAGGTAATGACTGAAATTAGAAATTGTCTAAAACATCAGGACAAAAATAGTTCTAGATATATGAAAATGGTCTGAAAAATGAAGCAAAATTGGTACAGCAAAATAGCAACACAAGCTCAAAACTTTGCCTCTTTCTTTCCTTTAGAAAAAAAGTATACAAAATTGATGAGAATGAGCAGTCATCAAATTGTCCCAAAGCAGAGAAAATTAGACAAAACCATGAAGGGGATGGATTTCCATAGGAAAGGGCAAGGGATTATGAGGGTGACTTAATGGAAAATTTGTAAATGAAACACCTATTTTCTCAAAGTTCTTTTCAAGCTTATGTTTCCATAATTCTTTATCACTTTAAGGGCCAATGACTTTACCTGATGCTTTAGTCTTGATGTTTCAAGCAAATTCTCATTTCATTACTTTCTGCCTCAAGTTTCCTGGTGCCTTTGAATTAGCAATGGCAGAACTATAATGGGAACATTAATAAATTTTAAGACACCTATCAAATAACCTTAGCTTATGGATCTAGTCTGGGTGGTGGATCTGAGACCACTGATCTACATTCATGGGATCAGTCAATGCTTTTGAGAAATAAAATACATAGTTTCATTTGGGCTTTATATCACACATGACTGTCTTGTTACAGAAAATATTAGGGGTTCTTTTGGGCAGAAAATCAACGGAGAATTTTGTATGTACATCCTGTTATTTGACATCTTTTATGTGTTTTGTAAGGAAAGGGAGAAAGTTCTAGTAAGTAATTTTATCCATACTTCAAATGTAGGTTTTATGGATTTCACTTGTATCGATTATATTTATAAATGTAACTTTATACTCAAATGCTGAATATAAAAGTATAAGCTTTCAGTGTTTTACTTGTTCTATAACTTTGCAAATGTCAAAAGAATATCTAGCAAATCTCTGAGTTGCTAACAATAGATAATCTAAGATCCTCAGTAGCTGCATGCGTCTTTACCCTCTGTATTAGTCTGCCAAAGGGGTGCCTATGCAAAGTAATGGAAATCTGTTGGCTTTTATAATGGAAATTTATTTGGGGTAAAAGCTTACAGTCCCAAGGCTGTCAAAAGTCCAACACACTGTACCATAAGAGGTGCTTTCCCACCACAGTCAGCTCTCCTCTGTTGTAGCAAGATGGTGGGTGATCTCTGCCTGGTCTCTCCTTCCCTCCCGGCTTCCTCTCTCAGGCCCAGCTGCTCAGCTTTCTTCCAGATTTCCACTGCATGCTGGCATAGGGCTTGTCTTTTAGGGCTTCCTGTATCAGTCTCGGCTGTTCCACGCTCTTCCCAAATTCAGCTGTAAGCTATCAGACAAATGGTTCATCTCTCCTTGGGGCCTCAGCTATTTGAGCCTTCTCCGTTCTGTCACATGGCAGGATAAAAAATGACAGGGCTCTCTCTCCTGTCTGTCCATGTGCGTCCATTTATATAAGACTCAGCAGGGGGGTGAGGACTCAGCCTGAGTCATGCCTTATTGACATAGTCGAAAAAGCTCTAAAGCAGTCTTAACTGGTAATCAAAGGGTATCACACCTAGAGAAACAGATTAGTTTACAGTCTTTCTCTTTTGGGGATTTATAAAATAATCTCAAACTGCCACACCTTTTATTCTAAAATACAGCAAATTTAACTTAAAAAAAAAATTTTTTTTTTGAGGTACCAGGGGCTAGGTATTGAACCCCGGATCTTGTATGTGGGAACCTGGCACTGAACCACTGAGCTACATTGACTTTTCTGAGTTGGTTTTATCATTTGTTTTGTTTCTTATTTGTTTTTTGTTTTTATTAGAAGGCCACGGGGAACCGAAACCGGGACTTCTCATGTGGGAAGCAGGCGCTCAACTGCTTGAGCCACATCTGCTCCCCTAACATTATTTTTGAAAGTTCTTAAATGGTAATTAAATTTCCAAGAATTACCAGTAATGGATACCAAATATTCTGCATTTTTTTTTGTTGTTCTTTTTTTTTTTTTTTTTACAAAATCTGATTAGCCTTCAAAATCAAGATAGCAAATAAATATTACCGCAATTTCAAGTCATAGTCTGAACTTAAGCATACCTTTAAAATTAAATTGTCATGATTGTACATTCAGAGGCTTTTTTGGAAATGTGGCTTATACATATGCCATGTGTATATATAATTAGCAATAGAAGCACAGGAAATGATGTGAATAAAAGGCCTTTGTTCATATTTGAAAGTTATGCTTGTTGTCTTTAAAAAGACAATAGAATTGTTTGTCATTCAAACCCAATTCATTTGTTTCATCATCTATTAGTTTCTGTCTCTTCATACCACTTGGATTGGAGACAGGAGAAGCAGGCTATGGAAATGCCATGGGAAAAGAGTTCTTCTCCAGCCTCCATAGAACAGAATTGAGAACTAATGATAGACACTTTTTTTTTTTTTTTTTTATTATGGGTAAAAATCAAAATTCTCACAATACATACAAACATTTGCAAAATGATATATAAATATATATGCATATATGTGTATTTGCTTACAAAAATGTTATTTTTATATATATATATATATACATATATTTCAAGAGGTGCTTAGATTACCCAAAATATTACACGGAACCCACTGGGATTCCCATGTTGCCCACCTCTCACACCTCCCACCACATCCCACACAAACATCTCCCACAGTGTGGCCCACCACCCTCAATGAACTTACACATCCTGGAGCCTTGCCACCAACCATAGACCACAGTTCACACTGTCTACAGTCTACAATGATAGACACTTGATTTGGGCATATGGAGCTGATGTGAACTGGAAAACCTTGATTTGACGGAGTACAAGGTTTAATGCAATGTGCTCATGCAAATATGTTTGAGAGACAGGTTTACTGAGTTTGACAGATTTGGAAAACATGGCCTTGTCTTTACCTTTTGTGAGAAAGTGGAGATGCATGATGGTTGCCTCTGTGCCCAGCAAACTGCCCTCTAATGAGGTTAGAATGGTTTCAACTACCAGGGACATCCTTAGTGTTGGATCATTTCCATTATACTTCCTGAGTATCATAAGTATATAAAAATTCTCTTTAGCTATAAGAGTGCCATGTTGCAATTGTTATTATCACATCTCTGTGTGTGTATGAATGTGTGTGTGAAGTTACATGATCTTTAGTACTAATCTGTTGGCAAAAAAGCCATGAAAGCACAAGTCATCTAAATATAAGAAAAACTGCCACACAAGGAGGAGACACATTGGGAAGCCGATGTGGCTCAAGCAGTTGAGCTCCTGCCTCCCACATGGGAGGTACTGGGTTCAGTTCCCTGTGCCTCCTGAAAAAACAAAAATGAACAACAAGCGAAACAAATGGAAAAAAACAACTCAGGGAAGCTGATGTGGCTCCACTGGCTTCCCACATACAAGGTGGCCCCAGGTACATCAAAAACAAACAAACAAACAAACAAAAAAGAGGAGGAGACACATCAACAGAAAATACAGAGGAATACAAGGAAAAGTGCATGTTTGGCTTTTTCCTCATTTAGCTCTACCGTGATTAGCCAGTTTCAGTAAATAAAACTGCAATGCTTTTCTACTACTTTTAGCCTGCCTTAACTTGTCCCTGATGTTTAGCATTTCAATAGGTACCCTAAATGAAAATACAATTATTTGTTCACATAAACACAAACATGTGCACAAGGATTTTATATAATGGGTGTGCATATGTGTGTTTTAAGAAAAAATAAGCGTATTAAACTGAGAGAAACATGGAGTCATAAAAACAAAATTAGAAAACCTGTTTAAGATGTAGATGTCTTATCTTGTATCAAATGGAACAAGCATTTTTTCAACTTTGGTTAATACCTTTAATGTGGGTCACAATTCCCTCAGTCTGGTGGGCTTAATGGTATCAGGTGGTACATGGACCAATGTTCTTATTTTAATGGTTATATATTCATTTATATATATATTATAAAAAATTTCTTCTCAAATCAGCTTGTGACTTAGGGTAATTAGGGCTTAGAACAAGGTAAAGTGATAAAAAAGGGGGGTGACTGGTATAATGTTGATTTAAACAAGAAAAATTAAGTGATGGTATAGCTGGTGAGCAGATACTGAAGCTTGAGTATTACTGATATTCAACACACCAGACCCTAAGCCAACTCCTATTAGCGAAGTTCAAGAGAAATGAAGCCATACTTTTATTAATTAGGACATCAAAGATATTCTCCCATTTTTACACCTCAACACACACACACACACACACACACACACCCCACATAATTCTTTTGATAAAAAATAGGCAATTAACAATAAAATAAACTCACTCCACTGATTTAAGGAGGAATAGAAGGCTTTTCCAAACTTTGTTCTAGAGCAGTGATGGTTCTCAAAGTGTGGCTTCCAACCAACACGGAGAATGGGCATCTTCAGGAAACTTGTTAGAAACGCCAGTTCTTAGGCCCGACCCCAGACCTACTGACTCAGAATCCCTGGAAGGAGAGCCCAGAAATCCTCGTCTTCATAAACCCTTCAGGTGATTCTATTGCACACTCAAGTTTGAGAATCACTGTTCAAGTCATTAAGCCAGCTCTATAGCTCCTTCATTGTTGAAGTTCCTGCACCCAGCCATATAATAGAGACTCTCTGAACTATTAGGTGAACAAAGCTTTATGTTTCATAAGGGGATCCCATTGAGACACTCCAGAAACTGAAATCAGCCACCTCAAAGGAACTGATACCACCTCAAAGGAATTGATGTGGCAGCAGAACTCAACCCATTGAAATCCTGCAACCACTGGAGTACCCAAGAAGGATCAAGCTCTCTGGATTGTTCTGGTGGTAGATTATACCTACTTTTACTATGAGCCTTCATTTTCTAACCTCTTCTTATGTCAATAATTTCCCCTTTGTTCCCATTATGCTATTGTTTACCTTTCTACCCCTTCAAAGAGTAATCATATTCTCCCACTCAAATACCTTCCTCTTCATTTAGCTTTGTCTCTTTTGATAAGTAATGGGCTATTGAGTAAGAGGGTCAAGGCTAAAGAAAGAATACCTTGTATTAAGTGTCTGCCAAATACTTTCAGGGTTTTTTTTTTGTTGTTGTTGTATAGAGCCTCAGTTTCCTCTAAAATGGGAATAATCATAGAATCTACTTTGGAATTAATGCCACTAATAACTAAGATTACTTATGGAATATGCCAGCATTGTTTCTGGCTCCTTGTAAGGATTCAACAAATGTAAACTACTATAGTTATTACACTTTGATCCTCACTACATCCCCTTGATGTTTTGGGGCAAATAATTTAATCCCTATTTTATTAAAAGAAAATTGAGACTAATACAGTTTAGGTTACTTGATTTATCTCAGGTCTCAGGATTAGTGAACAGTTTTATATTGACTTGAACTAAGAACTCCAATATTTTAGGCCAGTGTTTGTTCCTCTAAATGAAACTTGGAAAATAGCGAATGATTTTTTATTTCTGAAACTCATCCAGGAAAAATTTCTGGTTTTAATCAATGTTTTTGTCTTAATGGAACTATAAATAATGTCTTTATTTAATAATTTTAAATGCATTTTAAATGCATTTTAAATATAAATAATGTCTTTGTTTAATAATTTTAAATGCATTTGACAGCTGCAGTTCTAAAAACCTGTATGATGGCCTGAGACTGCTGTATATACTTAGTATATTCCACTAAATGCAATCTTACGAAAGTGTCATAAACAAATCAATCACCTTTGAAGTAATTTTCAGTCAACATCAGCATCTATTTAGACTCTCAGCACTTAAAATATCCATAACATCATATGATAAATGAGTAGATAAAGCACACTCTGTGATTTCATATGAAGAACCAAAGAAATTATTCCTGGGTGTTCAGAGGAAGCCCTCAGGAATGATGTCCATGTGAGCTGGGTGTTGAACGATAGACAGACACTTGTCCAGTGGAGAAGGGATAACAGAATGGGGTGGGTAGTATGGTGCCCTCTGGACTGAGGGGGCTATTTGAGCAAATATATAAGGAACAAGGAACAATGTATGATCCAATACAGTTAAATTGGGGGGATGGCCGAAAGTGGCTGTCACTGACCTGTGAAGTGACTTGCATGCCAATCTAAGGATTTTGAAGAAGATTTGGTGGTATTTGAGCTTCAGGAAATGTTTTTAGAGAGAATTGTGCCATAACCAGATTTGTGATTTCGAAAGAATAACACTGGGATAAGTGTGATGGACAAATGGCCAGAGTGGAGCCTGCATTCAAAACTATTGCAGTAGTTCAGGAAAGAAATGAGTGAGGAGGAGACAACAAATGCTGGAAAAAAATGTGGAAGATATATTCAACTGGGATTGGCACCTGATGAAATATACAGAATAAGCAAAGTAGAAGAGACAGAAAACATGGTTCTGTAGCTGGGTGGATAACTGCAGCCATAACTAAGGCAAGGAAATATGTTAAACTTCTCCTTTCAGTAAAGATTAGATTTATTTATAGAAATCCCATCCACTCTTTTATCATCTTTGTCACAGTAATAAATCCTGCATTTCATATAAAAGCAAGGACAATAGTCATTTGTGCTGTATTTGACCAAACTTTTTATTTTACTAGACACTAAGCCTCTTGAGGGCAGAGATAAGCAAACTTATCTCATTCATCTTTTGAGTATTCAACACCTTGGTGTTTGGCACAGAGTAGAACTAGAAACATATTTGATAAATTGGACTGAATTTAAATACATGAATGGTAGTTGGAGAGATGCTTAGAGGATTTTTTTTGTCCCTATTCCAATTCTTTGGTTTATTTCAGCCATTCCATTTTGGCTTCTATGAGCTTGTTCCAGTGCAGCTATCACTTCTACTTGACAAGAAAGAAAAAGAGTGTGTGTGAGAGGTGGGGGAGGGGGTCATTGCAGCATCTAGATTGAACTCCACAGGTTTGCCTCTCATAATTTTCACCTTTGATGGGGAATTGTCCCAGATTTCATCCACAAGGCTAAGGTTCTGACATGGTACCACCTTAAATCAAGCTTGAAGGGAAATTGATTGAAAAGAAAACACCATTATGGGAAAACAATTCATTCTCTTCCCTTTGACAGAAGGTAGAGTTTTGTCTGTATTGCAGAATAAATATTAGCTGGCTGATTTCTTTGATTTCTAGAAACTTTGCTCCCTTTTTATAGGGAGATGGCCCTCAGTTTTAGAGACATTGAGGCCATGATTTTGGTTCCCTTTCAAAGAGTGATATTTTTTCTTCCTGCATGATTATTTATATTAACTGTATCTAGGTGTATGAAAACTCATGCAATAGTTCTTTATAAAATTGTGTGTTTCCACTGAACTATAACTTCCTCCAGACAGGAAGTTAGTATTTTTCTTTTTCTATGAGTCCTTAAATATCACAGTTGTTCAGTGTTTTCTGTGTTGAGAGGAAACTAATCTAAACTCATGAAGGTGGGATGATGGCAAAAGGTAGAAAGAATAATGGCTGCTTGATGCTTCTGGTGGTTCAACACCTTTTCACATTATTTAGAAAGAGCCCGTAAGACACCTACATAGTGAGACACTTATTCTTTCGATTGACAAAAATTGGATGGATTCATTTTCTCTTGAAGGAATTGCAGGTATCACCCTCTGGGGCAAAATCTAGCCCTGAACCCGGTATGTTTGGCCAACATTCAAAAGCCATTAGGATGGGCACACCCTCTCCCTTTAAACACATGCTCCACCGCCCCTATTGTGTAATGCCCGGCCTAATTCACACACTTGTCAACTTCCCAGCTCCCAAAAGAGTTGAGTTTGGCTGTCTTTCTAAAGGTTTCTCATGCAACTCTGCTTTGAGCAAATGGGGTTCCTACCTAGCAATGAAATCAGATGCGAGGCTACTGAGAGTGGAACGGGCAAGTAGCAACGCATACTTACTTAAGATACCCCTATCCTGTCTCCCCAGGGAACCTCGGAAGTTTCAGAAGTCTAATCAGGAATGAGATGCTTCCCCACATAGTCTCCATTTCCTATGTCACCATGAACCATTGTTTCTGCTGCACATATAGCTCTTGATCTACACAGCTACTTGTGCTATGAAGGTATTTGTTTAAGTCCTGGTCTGTGAAGACACTATGGAAGTACAAAGTCAGTAATGGTTCTCTGGAATGGCCTCCTTTTGAGCCAATCTTTGAAGCATAGCATTTTCTTTCTTTTTCTCCTTCCTTCCTCCCTCCCTTCCTTCCTTCCTTCCTTCCTTCCTTCCTTCCTTCCTTCCTTCCTTCCTCCCTCCCTCCCTCCCTCCCTCCCTCCCTCCCTCCCTTCCTCCCTTCCTTCCTCCCTCCTCCCTTCCTCTCTCTCTCTTTCTCTCTCTCTCTTACTCTCTCTCTCTCTTTCTTTCTTCTCTCTCTCTCTCTCTTTCTTTCCACCTTTCCACCTTTCTACCTTTTGGAATTCTTAGCAAGATTAATGGATTTATGATCTAAAAAGTAGGTTATTATAAATCTCTGCCATAAAGCCTAGAGAATTGATGTTTGAATTCTCCTTGGCTTGAGTCAATTCTTTTATCCATTTTAGGTAAATGAATTAAGTCTCATGCAGTTTCCTGTGTGGGAGAATCTTTTTAGATGAATCATTTAAATTGAAAGCCCTGTCTGCTCATCAAGGCACATTTTAGAGTTCTCCCGAGTATTACGTGCATGCTTAGTACAGTCATTGAGACACGTAAGGCAAACATGGGCCTTAATCTATATGAAATTTTGATTCATTTGTGGTTATTTGGATAAAGAAGATAACTGCAGTTTTGCTTCTCCAGATCTCTTTCCAAAATTTCCCTTAGGCATTTTAAAGTAAGCTCTCTTTCTTCCTTTTAGATTTTTAAACTTTTTTTTAAATTGGACTACCTCAGACCTTACTGTGAGCTCTAGAGACCAAAAGTCGCATCCTCACTAGTTTTTCAATCCCTAGCCCACTGTTGACCCTCAGAACAGATGAGATGGGAGCTATGTTGCTTTTCACCCCACAGTGCCAGTGTTCTAAATGCCGTGCAGAAATTTTCTTTTTCTTTTTTTTTAATTGGCCATTGGAGGGCCTACAGGGACACATTTGCATGCTAAATTGTTTTTATAACCAGCCTCAAATGATTCTAGAAAAAGCCAAGCAGGTCTTCCTCAAAAGGAAAATCCGATAGCTTTACCTTTACAATCACTTTGTAGTACTTGTTAAGACCGCTCACAAGTCTTTACTCCTGTAAAGGGCAACTCTCAATTAATTCTTTGGTGCTCCTTGCAATAAGGAGAAATTAAAAAGGCCTCATCTGGTATTAGAAGGGATCACCCTTGCGCTTGCATACACATTGCATTGTAATTAAGCATTAATGAGTGTCATTCTGTTTTGTAGTCCCTAACTTTTCCCTAGAAATCATGTGGCAGGAGGGCAAGGGGAAGCCAAACAAGATTTAATAACATCTTCTCAGTGCTAGCCATCTCAATAAAATAATGAACTATTTTACGAATAGTACAGATGAGGAAATCGAGGCACACGAGTTTCTTAATTAGCATGAGTTCACAGAACTAATAAATGATGGAGGCACAATTCCACTTATGACTTAAATCCCATCATGACTCTAACACTTGTGTTAGTTCCATGACAGCCTTTCTCATTCATCTTAAATAAACCTCACAGCTACCCTGCAAGGCAGGTAAGGCAAGAATTATTACTCCACTCCTCCCTACCTATTCTACTACCACTTGCTCACTAGGTACAACTGTTGGGCTGTTCTTACATGTATAGGTCTCATGTTTCTAGAATGCTTTACAATTTTCAAAAGATTTTCATGTGCATTACTGATTCAGATCTGCACGGCAACTCTTTGTTGCATATCCCCGTTTTATAGAGGAAATATTTTGAAGAGAGTCTGGAATTTGTTAGGTTGCTTCTGGGAAGGATTCCCTGCCTGTCTTTATGTTTGTATGTGTGAATTGGATCAAACAACAAATTTTACTTCCCAGCACTAAGCGAGGTTATATGGGTAATAGAAAATTAACAACCACACACTTAACATTTATTGACTTTTTATTTTGCTAATTACTTTTCATGCATCATTTCATTTAATTCTCATACTCTTGTTACATATTTACTGACTAACCTTATTTTTCTAGATGAGGAACTGTGACTCAGAGAAATAAAGTAACTCCCCCATGGTCTCTATCCTAAGTGGTAGGATAGATATTCAAACCCAGGCACTCAGACCCTGGAGCCTGTGCTCTTAATCCCTACAGAGATTCACAAAATTGCAAGGAAGGGCCACCGCCTTGTGGCACTACAGTCTTGATGGTAAGGGAACACCAACAAAGGAGGGAACTTGATGTGGTTCTTAAAGAGTGTAGAGGACTTTGAGGATATAGGGGAGAAAGAGTGAATTTTCTAGTTGTGGGGAACAACATGACAAATCCAGGGACGTGGGAATGGCATGGACAGTCAGATTTATTTATTTATTTTTTCATCCTTGACAGAGTTAAAACAACTGAATTGATAATATGGAAATGAAAGGACTCTCCTCTCCTGTGGAGTTGGCAGCAGTGGACTTTGGGGAGGGTGACAACCATGAAGTCTGAAAGGTTTTGGAGGGCAGGCCTTGAAAGTCTTGGGAAAGAGAGTGTGCTGTTGCAAACCCTGCATAGACAGAAGAGTGATCAGCTCAGGTAAACCGAGGCTGCAGTCTAATCCCGGATGGAGGGAGAAATTTGGAACAGCAGTGCAGGAGTCATCTCTCAGGGCAGAACTTCAGGAAAAGCCTCTCTGAACCCAGGAGCTCAGCTGGACTCCCAGAAGGGAGAGGGGAAGAAGGACATTTGCAGAGGAAGAGAGAGAGGCCACCCCGTCCCTTAGGAACCCCTGGGAGGTTCCACCCCAGCACACTTAACTGAACACTGCAATTGGTTGGACACCAGTGAGCACCAGCAACTGTTGAGGCTGAGGGGAGCAGACACAACAGAGCAATTAACCTTTGGTGATGGGTGTGAAACACAATATAATTAAGAGCTGAGCCTCTACTCTTATGTGGGAGGGGGAGTTGCAGAAAGGCTCATGAGGGAGATGAGGGGATGCACGCTTGGAAAAGGGCCAACATGTTAGCAAGTCAGATTTAAAATACGCCCAAATGGGTGTAAGAGGGTGGGAGCAGAGAAAGGGATCACTAACTAATTTTCTGGTTTCCCAGTCACAAGTTTCTTTTCCCTTCCCAGCGACACCACACAGACTGCTGTGTGCAGAAGCCAGCCGCTTCAGAGCAGCTGGAACTAGAGGCTTATGCTCCTCTCTGTTGTAATTCCCTTTGTGTGCAGAGTATCATTGGTAATTTCTATGTAAATTTGCTCAGAGAAGAAATTTAGCAGCTTTTCTGTTGACAAATGAGGAGCATCCTAACAGTCAAGAGACTGCATTCCACCACTTGTGAAAAGGTGGAAGTGGTATCTTGAAGATTGCAGAGAACAAAACTGAGAAGTGGATGAGCTTGAGAAAGGCTCATTTCCACAGCATCCTGTTTAATTTGCCCACTTTTAGATAGGAGAGAACAGGCTTCTACAGCTTATGAATCTGGCTTCTCGTGAAAATTTGCTGTTCTGAATTTTTCTTCTTCTATCACTTGGTTAATGAATGTCTTTCAAACAGAACTTGAGTGAAGACTCCTTCAGGTTGTCTGCAAGTGTTCAGAAGTGGAGGCATATGTTGTTTTGTGTCAAAAGGTTTCTCACTGCTCATCTTCGGGAGACCAGTGACAGTGGCATCCTTTGTGATGTAACCTGGCACCTTTGCTGGGTCTCACCTTTGCTATACTATAAGAATTAGAGTCCTTTGGAGAGGGCTCTTTGTGCAACTTTACCTAAACCATTCCTAAAGGGAAACCTCTCTGTGCAGTTTGCCCCACTGCCTGAGAAAATTTTCTACTGCCACTGTGTGAAAATGGGGAAGATACGTGGATGGTAGGTCCCTCTTAAAGACTAGACTTCTGGAACTTGTGGTCCTTATTCTTTCGTATCTCTAGCAGTGACCTTCCCCCACACCACTCACTACCAGTCTTTATGCATATAGGCATTAATTTATTCTGGTCACTTTTCTGAATGGTGAGAAAAATTATACAGAGACTGTTCTCTTATGGCACTCATTTTATGAAGGAGGAGATAGGCAATAAACAAGTAAACAGCTGAGTCAACGATGGAATGTCTTAGAGTGACTGGAAGACTGGAGAGGATACTGAATTCATGGAAGCCCTTGCTGAAAAGGTGACAGATTTGAATGATAGGAAGGAGCCAGCCAAAGATCTGGGAGAAAGATGTCCCTGTCAGAGGGGACTGCTAGAGCAAAGGCCCTGAGGTAGGAAAGAGCTTACCTTGTAGAGAGCCAGAATATTTGCAGTCCCAAGATTACCTCACACTGCAGGGATTTTGCATTCCCAGTTCTCTGTGTACTCACTGCCTTGTTAGCCCACATTGTCAAATTCAGGAAGACTTAAAAGTTTTACCCAGCCCTTTCTCTGTTCTCTCTCCTGTTGGCCTCTAAAGTGCATGGCTTTCCTTCACCCTTTTCTTGTTGGTTCTTCCCAACCTGAATTCAAGACTGAACTAATTATCTAAATTTGGGGGGGCTTTCTGGGGAAATTAGGGCCTGCCTAGCCTTAGAGCTTTCCTTAGATCCAGATTTAAACAGGTTTTCTTGCAATCAACTTGATGTCAACTCAATAAACATTCTTAGGCCCTCTCCATAGAGTACCTGACTGCCTCACTAATTTCTTTCATTCTTCTCTTTTTCTTCTTTCCATAAATCTTCCTTTTAAAAAATGTTCCCTGTGCAGATCTCTTCTTCTTGTCCTTTGTTTAAAACCAAAATTAATGTCTCTATTTTTCTTCCCCAAATCCACCATATCCAATTGAGATTTGCAGAAGTTACTACCATCAAAGTGAAAAACGAGCATTCTGATATTCCCCACATCCTGCTCAGTAATTTTTTCCCTGTCCTAGTCTCATTAGCAGATGGAAGCCTCGCTTGTATATTTTATGATAATGTACTACAATTTTACAGGTGCTTTGGTAAATATCACTTCAGGTGATTCTATAAAAACCTTGGGTGCTCAGCAGCCCAAGAACTGGTAGCTCAGTGTTCAAGGGGGGAAGCAAAGGCTTACAGAAATCAAGAAAATTTCAAAGTTCCAAAGCTCAGATCCTCATATTGTCATACACTCTGTACCCACTTCTGGTCTGGTATTGCCCTTCAATCTATAGCTATTTGTTGGTGTCACCAGCTGGGATAGGGAAAAAAAGAGGGGATTTTTTTTTTTCAGTCTTAGCCCAATGGCTAACAGAAAGGGCAAGAAAAGATAGGTCTGAGAAAATAGAAAACACCATCCTTCTCAGGACCCTGATTTAGTTTTTGAAGGAGAATGGATTAGGCATAGCAGGCTACTTGTTTCTGGAATCCATCTTCTTACAGAAATCAGGTGCCCTATTTTTTTTTTAAACGAAAGAGTCCTGACAAGAAACACAGATTAGCAGGCCTAGAATGTGCCTTGCCGCCTAAATCTTCACCTTGTGTGTGGCTGAGAAAAATTACTATGGAGCATTCCTATCAGTAATCACAGGCTCTGGTGCTTACACAGAGACTCCTCATCTGAATTCCTTAATTTCCTTCCTGGGCCCTGCTGCTAATCCTATATTTAAGCAAGGTCAGGTCCAACACTTGAAATGGAGTGAGGAATGAGAATGATACATTTTTCACTCTGGTGCTTGCCAGTAGCTTTTTCCACGATCCCCCCTTTGTCTTACCCCTGCCTCTATCAGCAGTAAGAGTGTGTGGGGAGGTACGTGAGACAGAGGGGCTTGGCAGAAACACTGGCACCTCTCTTAAGCCTTTTTTCTCACTGGGTCAGTGAGGAAGAGAGAAGATGTGACCAATGCCTCCAACTAGTTCCTGGACGTGTTCCCGAACAGAGCAATATGCCAAGAAAGGGGCAAAAACTCTGCTTTCTAACCAAAGCCACCACTTCACACTTTCAGATTTTGTCCAGTTCTCCACCTCCCATGTGGAGTGGTTATCCTGACTGGATAGAGAGGAGATGCAGCTGCCCCACCTCCCCCCAGGAGATAACTGCACGCGTTAAAAATAAGGACTACTGTTTCTCTGCAGATGCTGTTAACCTGATTAGAGAAAAAAAAATTAGTGGAAATGATAGCCTCGTTAAATACAAGCAGGATAAACTCCAATAAGGAAAACTAAATTAGTTATACTTTACTCAAAAACCAAAGTAATTTGAAATCACCCTTAATGCAAATGAAGGCAGAAGCTGTGTGGTATCCCTTGTGTGAGCTAGGAAACCAACACATGTCCCAAATTCAAGGACAGCAATGCAGTGGCAGGGGACGCTTTGTGCAAATACAAACTTAAATGGAACTAGTCTTTGAGGTGTTGCCTGTCTCCTTGAAAATGGAAACTACTTTTCTGAAAGTCTTTTTATTTAAAATCATGATCAGGCTCTGGAAGAATTTTGAGTCTTTATTAATAGAAGATATGTATTTATTAAACTATTTTATTAAATAGACATGAACTGGTTCCTGATTGATTGCTGTCAGTATTTGATTTATCCTCCAAAGGAGGTGACGGACTGTGAAGCCTATATTGCTGTATGGGATACCATTTCACCTCTGGTGGGTCAGTTAAAATTTCAGATTAGGATTTGTAGAACCTCAAATCTCTCAAAAACTCACAAGCTCCTCCTCTACACCTGCTCAGTCTCCTGCCTTACCACTGTGCACAATTTCCTGCAGGGAAGCGTTTTGAGGGGTGAGCCCCAGGGCAAAGGCAAGCCTTCAGGCATGGAAACCATTGGGAGTACAACTGTGAGGGGCCCTGATTCAGAAGAGAGCTGCCACTTAGAGTGTTCAGAAGCCCATCTCCCCACCAGAATCGGTGCAGAAATTTCCTGCCTGTACTCATTGCTACCTCAGGCCGCTGGAGGCCTTCCACAATCCACAAAGGCCTAAGACTCACCGCTGTTCTGGAAGCCGGCTAACCTTGTGTAAGGAGCAGAGACAAAAGAAATTAGCCTAAACAATGGCTAGCTCAACTTAGGAGCTCAAGTGGGTGGGGCCTCAGGGCAGTGAGCCTCTAACAGATGAAAATCTCTCCTGTTTGTGAGGTCCTTTGAGGTACACCCACTCACCATAAATCTGTCAGCTACTTCTTGCTGCTGAGATAACTGGTCTAGAGTACACAGACCCAACCTAAGTCACCTGACTATGTTGTGGATGAATTTATGTCACATTACTTTTCTCAGTTGCAAGTTTTTGAAATTCAATATACTTCATTTTATTTTTAGAAATATGCCTTTGGTTTCATATTATAAAAGTAAAATGTTCCTATTATATTAAAAAATGTTAACTAAAGAAAACTACCCTCCCAAAATAACTGTGCTGACAACTATGCAAATTTCATCCCATTTTTTTTTTCTTTAGGTAGTTTTATTTTCCCATATTATCTATCTGGATCTGTTTTCACTTTATGAGCCCCCTGCTTTATTCAGCAGAGATTTTCTGCAGACACTGTTACTCCTACATTCCTTCTTTCACTTGCAATCATTTTTTGAGCACTATTCCTAAGCACTGGGAACACAGAGATAGAATATATGTAGTCAACGAGTTAGGAATCAGTGATAACTATCTTGGATCTCATTACCTTGTGAATTGTACTGTTAAAGTCTCTTCTCTGATTCTCAAAATATTTGGTAACCAAGTAGAAACAAAATGGACTTCATCAAAGGATATTTGAATCTACTTGGCAATCCTAGCAGACTGTGATCACATACACTTGCTCACACACACTCACACTTAAACACAGAAGTACATACAATTTTATTTACTATTGACGAGTCGAAAACAGTGGGAACTTTTACATAAAAAAGTGCAATGTCAATGTGATAAATTGAGAAAGATAGAAAACACTGAAATTACACCTTTTGGCTTACATTATACTCTTGTCCCACTGCCATGCCATGTTCCATTGTCATCTGTCACACCAGACCTAAAAATCTAGGGTTCACAAAGTAATGAGATTGAGGAAACCAAGTGATTATCATTGAGATATGAAAGCTTTCCTGAAGGATGGGCAGGGAGTTGGAGAACAAGTTTCCAGGACACAGTTTTGATTTGCTAGAAAACTTGTCTTCTCACAAACTGATTGACTTACTGGCATGTGTCCTAACAGCTGGCTGGTAATATTCCGACCTCAGTTTATCTCTATAGAACTATCTAACCACGACCACTACTTAAAAAACAAACTCCATCTTTGTAAAATGATTTTTATAATTGAAGCTAGGTTTCCTTACTTTTATTAGAAAAGGATTATGACAACTTTAGAAATATGATTACATATGCATATAAGGAAGAGAAGCTACTTTAAAGCAGAAAAATTAAAAGATAAGCATTTCTTATTATTAGTTCAGCAAGAACAAGAGAATATTTCCAGGCAGCCAGAATGGAAAATTTCTAACACTGCATGTGCCCTACCCATCGAAGTATTGTGTAAATGATCAGTAATGCCAGTGAGATGTCTCTTCTAGGAGTTGTCAACTGAAGTTTCCGCAATCACTTTTACTGAAAAGATATCATGAGGAAAACCAAACCCAGATCAACTCATCACTAATGCTTGTGTTGTGAGCGTTTCTTAGAGGAACATATAGCTAAGGGTCTCTAATGTTTTACCTTGGCAGACTTCTTCTTGTACTTCTCAAGGTAATCACTACATAACTAATCATTGGTAATTTATCAGAGATTCTCTCCCCATTCTTTCTAAAGCATCCTTTACTTTACCCCATACATAAAATGCAGAAGCCCAAGCCTGGCAAAAACCCTGAAGACTTTTTGAGCTTGCTTTGCTCTTCAGATCACTGTGAAGCTGAGAAATTCCAAGTTGGAAGGAGTAGGGGCTTCACAGATAAAATGTCAATGACTCTGTTTGGGTTGCTGAGGCTTTCTGATGGGACCATGGTCAGAGCTGGGCTAGCCATTAGCCATTGTGCAAAGATCATGGGGCTCACCAATAATCTGACAACTCTTCCCCGTTTGACAGCTCTAGCAGTTAGTAGTCTCCTGTGATTCTGACCTCACCTGATTGTTCTATAATCTTTTATATACCTGTAAATCAGAATGGTTGGGGACAGTTGTGCAGTCACTCAGGGCACAGTCTGCATGACCATACCCGATGGCCTTGCTGTGGAGGCCTGGACTAGAATGTAAATGTGCAGAAGGAAGAGATTATGTACCAGGGAAAGCTTTCTGTAAGTATCCAATGACTTCAACTGAATTGACAAATTCAGGAGACTAGCCCCAACTCCACTCCCTACCAGAAAGAATGAACTTGTTTCCCAAGAGTGAAATCTACCCCACAAACCTCTTTTGTTTGACAACATTTTTTTTTTATTTAAATTCTTTCCAGTGGGCCATATACTCTCAAAGTTATCCTTGGGCCCCATCACTCCCTGTTTTATTATGGCAAGATCATTCACACATTTATGACATCTGCCAGGCTGCTGTAGGTATTTTGATATGTGGCTTGGCCTTTCTGGACCTCATTTAACCTCTTCAGACCGCAGTTTTCTCATCTGTAAAATTGCCATCATGCCTGCCCTGCCTACATCATGAGACCCTTATGGTATCCAAAGAGGTAATGCAGGCAAAAATACTGTGACGATCATAAAACACAGCATAAATATAATATTGTTAAATTAATTAATAGTGTTGTGATTATTATTTTAGTGGCAATGAAAACATAATTGAATGTAACTTTGCATGTGTAGGTAAAATTTCTTGACTTTCTGAAAACTGAATCTTCATCCTTTGATGGACTGATTGGCCAGCCTAAAACTTAGAGAAGGTTAAACCTCTGAACACGTTTCACTTCTCTCTTTTATATTTCCTTGTGGATCTCTTGTGAATGTACAATGTTTGAGAAGACACCCACAGCTTACTTTTCATTCAGGAGGCTGTGGCATCCTATTCATTGTCAAGTTCTGGGCTTTTTCCTTCTCATCACAGAAAATTGCTGTCATCTGTAGCAAACCTTCTTCACTTTTGACCTCTGCTTCTTCTATGGTGGAGCATCCTCTTGAAACTGGAGAATGGAAATCAGGGAAATTATGTGCCTTAGAATGCAAAGATCCATCACAAGAAACTTTCAAACCTTAAAATACATTTAATTTTTTAATATAATGAATCATGGTTGTATTCCTTAGTAAAATATTGAGCAAAATGATAGAAGTATAGGCTGTGTAAGAATCATGGAATTGACATGATTTGAGTACTTATTTAAAGATGAGTCATGAAAAAGGGAGGAACAATATTTTCTATCCCTGTGTCATTTGAATTCCAACTTTGCCATTTCTGATATCTACTTATCACCTGTACTATTATTACTTAATAGTCTTTCTTAAGGTGATTTCCTTTACTTAAAAAGAATACATATTTTTAGAATGAAATATATAGCCTTAAGGTAAATGGAAAATCACTATCATTTATCATAAGTAAAAGGTAATGGTAAAAATAAAAGCAATAAGAATAAACTATGGTGTTTGGAAGGAACCTACTGTATTAGTCAGGGTTCTCTAGGGAAACAGAACTGACAGGAAATATCTGTAAATAGTATGAGATTTTATAAAATTGTCTCACATGACCGTGGGGATGCACAAGTCCAAATTTTGTAGAGCAGGCTGCAAGCCAGAAACTCCAGTGAAGGTCCCTGATGAGTTCCCCAGGAGACACTAGCTGTCTGAAGTAGAGATAGGGATTCTCTCTGAATGCTGAAGTCACTTCCCCTTTTAAGGCATTTAACTGATTGGATGAGATTTCACTCATTGCTTAAGGCAAGCTCCTCAGTGATTGTAGATGTAACCAGCCATCGATGTAATTAAGTCACTCATGATTAAAGTCCATTAAATGCCCTTGTTTTACAATTAGCCCAGTGCTTGCTTGGCCAAACAATTGGGCACCATTACTTGGTCGAGTTGACACATTAGCCTAACCATCACACCTACCAAGTGCCACTTCTCCCCTTTTGCCATTTGGAAATTGCCTATTTGCATATTTTCCTGAAATGTAAGGGGGTTGAAATTAAGTAAAGATACACTCTTGGGGGCAGGTACTCTTTTGTAAATTGTGCTTTTGGTTATCTTACAAAAGTAATTTTAGTTTCTATTTCTGACATGTCCTCCTCTTTTCAGCTCCTTACTCCACCATTATTCAGATGCACCGTTGATTTATGCCCCCCTCCTTTATGCCTGGAAACTTTCCCCTATATCTATCCTTCCTAAGAGGTATTTCTTTCTACCTCCCTGTAATCAAAACCAATACTCAGCTCAAAGTCATGTAGGAAAGGCTCTGATAAGGTAGCTCACATCTTTCTAAAGCACTTAAATTATTACTTACTGATTAGTATTTTCTTTAAGGCACTGATCCCTGAAGTCTAATAGTAGGATTAATGAGCTGGTTACTGTGGGATACCTCACAAATACTTAGTTTTATGGTGAGTGAAGGTGCTCTAGGTTTTTACATCTGCATCCCAAAGAAAGAAGTATTCATTGGAAGACATAATGTTATTATTTGTTAAAATTAAGCTTGTTCTACCTACCTCATAAGCACCCTTCCTTAATACCATTGTTTCTATGTTCTAGGTACATGGATTTATCATTCAACAATGCTAAGCTTTGAGGATGGCAACACAAATAGTTAAGTTCATGTACATGTGTATCTTCTGTTCTTAAATTTAAAATGGGGATTGGTAATATGGGTTTATTCCAAAGTAGAGTCATCCATAGGTAATTATAAGTTTGTTGGAGAGTTCAAGGCTATAGGTACAGGTTCTTGCAAAACAAAATCCTTATAAAAGAAATGCCTCATAGGATATAAAGCCAAAGGAACTTTAAGTGTTATCTACTCAGACCTCTTTATATCATACAGAGGCTCAGAGGAATGAAATGACTTGCAGCAAATTCCCACAGCTGGCAGAAAGAAGTTGAGACAATCTCTCTTCTCTCCTGGGCTCCAGCATCACCCACGGCTCCACTTCTCAGCCTTTAACCTGTGCTGCAATTCTGCTCCTTTAAAGGTGCTTACACAATGGCTTAATTTCAAAAAATGAAAGGGATTTCAGGGCCTTCTTAAATTTCAACAGGTAAATTGAAGCTGGGATTTTAAATCCCAGTATCATGAAGTAAACATATGAAGAGAAAAACAAAACCTTTTTACACAAATTCTCAATATTAGTTGAGCTTGTGAGTAAAATTGTCATTGCTATAAAAAAGTTTAGCTCTTTCCCTGGCCTGGCTTTTTTTTTCTTTATTGGGGAAGTTGTGGGTTTACAGAACAATCATGCATAAAATACAGGATTCCCATATACCACTCCTTGCATTGGTGTGGAGCATTTATTATAATTGATGATAGCACATTTTTATAATTGTGCTATTAACTTAGGGTTAAAGTTTGTCTAGTGTAGCTCCATGGATTTTTAAAAATTGTTTATTCTGTTATCATATATAGAACCTAACCTTTCCCTTTTAACAATGTGCAGACATTTATGTCAGTGTTGTTAATTGTGTTCACAATGTTGTACTTTTTTAAGAGTCTGTTCTATGTACTCCCAGCACATTGTAGATGTTCCATCAGTTTTGCTGCTTTTTTTCCATGTGCATTTTCATACATGGTTTCTGATTGTGTTTAAAGGGCACATTAAACTACACATTTTTTCACTCCAAAATCTGTCACCTTAAAACAAAGAAAAACCCTTCCCTCCTTTGCTGAATGGATGGCTGCGTGGATGGATGTTCTTTGCACATGTTCCATGTTGAGAAGGTGCTATATAACATCACTTGTTCTTTTTTTAATGTGACTCACGACAAAATTACCCCAGCTTTCAGTAATCTCAAGGAAAAAAAAAACAGCACTTGCCATCTGCAATTTACTGCTTTTAACCTGAAAAATAGAATCTAAAATGATACTCAGATACTTAAGAGGATTCACGTGTTGTAGGCAGAAGCTGACAGATGGTAGTAAGCTGGTACAGTAGAAGAAAGGCAGGCAGAGGCAAGTATACTGTGGTGTGGAAGAGCTTCTTGTGGAAAGATTATGACCACTGTTTAACCAGAGATGATTATTTGCTGTATTCTTCAGATAACCTATTATTGAAATTACTGATGTGCTCAATAACGCATTGCAGTTGGCCTATGTGGTGCAAACCTGTAAGTAATAATGCAAGTGTGCTTTAGTTATGTCTGTTGGTAAGGGGACTATACTAAAATTCTAATTTAAGCTATACAACTTGGAATGCTTACACAATGTAAGATTCTTGTTCCTCCTCTCCTTATAATTCATGTACTTGGATTTCTCCACTGGAGATTAACTTTTAAATAACACCATTATCTGCCTTAGAGATAGAGGGTGTAAAGGGCTAAGTAACACATATCTCAAAATTTTATTTTTCTTGGGACATATTCAGCTGTGACCCCTAACATTATAGACTTTCATACTTGGAAAAGTTTATATATTCTTCTTAACCAGAGAATCTAAATCATTCCATATTCTAGAATTTCAAAGACGTTGGTCCTACCATCTTTATCCTGAAGGTAGGATACATTTGACATCTGATTGCTTCAATCAACATTTTCCAGTGCAAATAACTAGGTAGAAGTATCCTGAAAGGGCATATATTTGATACATAGTGATTATTTTAATGGATTTTAACAAAGTGCCATTTAGAAAGGTTGGAAGAAAGGGCAAATGTGGCTAGATGTGTGTTAAATTATGTTGAGTACGTGCTCGAAATATCTTTTATAAATTCTAGGGATGTGGGTCATGCCATTCACTCACTGCTTAAATCTCCCAGTTGAACAAGTAAAAATATTTGCTTTATTCCATGATGCACTTGATGTGTGATGAAAAGGGCAGAGCCAAGCCCTATGTAGATCCCAGCTTTGGGAGGCAGGTCGCTGTCCGTGGTTCTGAATGCCTCAAGCTTTGGCGATGAATGAGACAGGGTGTCAAGGAAAAATCACTAGGATCCCCTGACCTGCACTGACTTTAGCAATAAGAGCAGTGGAATAATGGTGTCCTAGAAAAATAAAAGTACAAACAGGTGGTAAATGGAAGGCAAGACTACACTACAAAGCCCAAGAATATTTGAGCTACAGATTCAGCTATAAAATCAGAGGCTTGGGGTTTATCTCAAAGCAGTAATTTTCAAAGGGAGTTTTGAATAGTCTTTCCAACTGCACCTACATTACCTGAGGTAACGGGTTTGTCTATTTTTTAAGGCCAGGTGCTTTGGTACTGAGACAGTGGTTTGTCTTGTCTCAGAGACTGCAATTTGAGCAATTATAGTCCACCCTACAGAAGTTGGGTAAGCTTTCAACTATTTCTCCTCACTCCTCCCTAATTGTTTCCCTGATCTCTTAAAGAGACACTGTGATCTCTCCACGGGTAGATGAATAGAGTTTGGAAGGACAGTCTTGGGGATCATTAGGAAAAAAAATAATTCCTTCTATGAGAATGGAAAATCTGGTGTGTTTTGGTCTCAAGCAGATTACCTACCTTTTCTCTCAAGAGGGGTGTGAACCACAGTTCTTAAGACAACCAGAGTCTAATTAATTCACTGGTCACCACTTTCTTCTATCCTAAGGGAGATACAAACAGCTAGCTTTATATCCTGACACCAGGATGAGAAAAGTAGCAATGGCCTGCTAAGTCTTAATTCCTTCTTGCCCTTGGTACACTCTGTTCACCTCATTTAAATTGTATCTTCTTCATCCACCCATATTATTTAACTTAGTAAACAAACATCCCCCTTGTATGAGCTATGTAAATATTGTAACTGAATTACTGTCTGTTTACTTAACTCATTTCATAAAACTATGATACGCTTTTTAATTACCAAATTGGCTCAGCCAAATCAATTTCTTTCATTTAATCAACCTCAGAAAATGGCATAATGAAGATAAAACTATGCCCCCTTTTCATCCTTAAGAGTACTCTTTGTCTAAAAAAAATAATAGCAGCAACAACAATAATATTGTTATCTTTGTCTGGTCCTGTGTGGATCCTTTAAACCATCAAGACATGCTAGTCCCTTTCAGCTGGCACTACATAAAATGCTCCTCTTAACCCCACACATTATTCTCAGTCTTGTCCTGAGCAAGTTATCTTGATTTGTCTAGGTATTTCCTTACTGATGTGTTTCTGATCTTCTGATTACTAACATTATACCTATTTTCTATATACTACTTCAAATCACTTTTTAGACCTGTCACTCATCATTTCTTTTTAGGATACTCACCCTGAACTTTAATTTATATGTCTTCTTTAGTTACACAGTTTTGGACCCCTTAGTGTGGACATAAACCTCTCATAAAGCAAACCGAAGCTCAAGGGTGTTGTATTTTGTCAGTAGCCGCCAAACTGGAGTCATCCTGGCCTCTCAAGCAGGACCTGGATAATCTTAACAATAAAATTAAGTGACAGCTAGTCTTCTGTTTAGCTTCCTTTGTTTTATCCGTTTTCATTCTAAAGATAAATATTTATCAGTTTGATTTATGTGTCTGGTTAATCATTTTAATTTTACTTTATTTAGTTTACATACTTTATAAAAAGTTACAGAATACACCCACTTGTGAAACCAATATAATTTCCATGGAGACATTGCTCGGATGTCTTGCAAAAGTTTCTGAAATTCCATAATCATGGTCAAACCTAGAGAGGGATATTTGGGGGGGGGGGGAAAGGCTATTTCTTACAGAAATGAGAAAGAATACCTAAGGGGGAAATTCTCATTCTTTCCCCTTAATTCAAGCCTATTCCCAATAAAGGAAATTATTTATATTAAGTCATTGACTAAACCTTATTTCAGAATTGCAAGCTAAAACAATTTAATGGGATCATTGCTCAGGAAATGCAAGGTAATCGTGAGTTTTCTAAAACTATCACAACATTTAATCAACAGTTTCATTTCTGAAAGATTTTATGGACAAGGCCAGAAGCATATGAAAACAGACTTGAAATATGTTTAATGATAGCTATCAAACCAAGAGAAAAAAGTTGAAGACTATGGATTAGTTATATTACAGCACATAATGTTGGTATTAAAATCCAGGAGCTAAGCACTTTTTCCCACTAATGTATTAAAATAGAATTCTTTTAATGTGTTTATAAATATATTGTCATTGATTACATAAATTCTTTCTTTAACATTCCTAATCTTTGACCAAAGTCTTGGTGGTTGAGTTTGAAATGGTTATTGCTGAGTAAGAGGTAGGCTATAAAGAGTAACATATTTCATTTAATTGCTCAGTTATGAACTCAGCATTTGCCCAACCCCTCCTCTAATGAACAAGGACTATTGGCTCTTGATACTGCCTGAAATGGCATAATGATTAATTCAGAAGTCTTCTGCTTTTCCCTAGGATGCTTTAGGGCAGTATAAGACAATTAAATCTGAAGAGCAGTGAGAAGCCATCTTTGATCTATTTTGGGTCTAGAGATGCCATAGCGGTAAATCACAAAGTTGTGACACAGTACACTCACCTCGGAAAAGTGTCTTCATGAATTGCACTTGCATTTTGTCTCAAAGAAAGATGCCACCCTCATGAACTTTTGTACTCATTAAAGCAAGAATGCAATTTCCAGATCAAGTTACTGAGGATTTATACACACACACACACACACACACCAACCTTTGTGGCCTGTTTTGCAAATAGCCTACTGGGTCTCTGCCTTTATGTTCTGATTCAGAACACTGCACAAGAAAGTTCTCCTTGAAAAGAGATCAGTGCTTTTGACAGTTGATTTTTCCCAATGCAGTCATCAGATTCTGCACATGGCTGATGTATATGTGATGCAGGGAGAGGAGTCTCCATTCCCTGGAACCACAATGTCAGGTTTCATATTGTCTGAGATCAGCATCACTTCAAAGCCAACCATGTACCACTTTCTTTCCAAATTGCCTTCCCTACTGACCATAACTGGTTATATAATCCTGCATCTACTATTATCCTGACTACTGATCCATGCCTGATGGCTATGCCAGGTCTCAAAACACCACAAGATTTTGATTGCTGTACTCTAAGATGCTTAATAAGACAATTAAAAATGATCTACAAATGGCCATTGCAGTGCAACTGGGAATCAGGGAAAGAATTATCTGAGGGCTGTGATATTAAAAATGCATGTCCTTTTACAGTGCCTTCTTCAGCTGCCTTTAATTCCAATACAAGGTTACTTCCTTCTTGAATATATATTTTTGTCAAATATCATTTTACAATAGTTCCTCCTGAATGATATCGGGAAAGAGTTCAGGGGTGTGTTACCAATACTGGGTTATTCTGAAAGCTTCTTCCATATAATGGGGGGAAAACTGCCTAGATATTTGGAGCATTTAGGAAATGGTATAAATGAGTTTTCATCAAGCTGGCTCATTCTCAGTATAAGAATCAAACCTAATTTAATCACTGACACATCCATCCTGAACCCTTTGCTCTTCCCTCTTGGGCAAATTTCCCAAAGATTGTACTGTGAGTCACATAAAATTTCATCTATAGAAAATGGGAATTTATCAGACATAATGGTCTTGATATTTTGAATATGATAACAGAGAAATTAAGGTAGAAGCTCATCCCATCTTGTAGGCATTGAAAAGGTTTTTTTTTTTTTTGCTTTATTTAGCTGGGATATTTTTTTAGTCACGGAGAGCGAACATCAGTATTTACCCAAATATTAAAATCCTCTATTTTTAGTGTCAAGGCCCAGGGATTAATAATATTGGCATTGACTGGACGATTGTAAATTTTCTTGGGAAGAATGTGTGGATAGATAAAGAACAACCTTTGCAGCCAGATAACCCCATGTTTCATTCTTGCCTCTGTTACCTAGTGAAGTGTAGGACCTTGAGTAAGAGGCTGCACCCATCTGAAGTTCCATTTCTTATATGTAAAATGAGTACAATAAGCCTGATATCTGAGATTTGCTGTGGAGATTGCATAAGGCAGTCTATGTAAAGTGGCTGCCACACAGTAAGTGCTCAATAAATGTTAACACCCTTCAAGCTTCCCACTCAGCTCAGGAGCCTGGGCGATGAATATGTCTATTACTGTGGTGGGAGTTCTCACCTGTAAGATGCTTTAAGTAAATCCTGTAACGTGCTTTAAGATGATAATCAGCTTCATGATGAAATTACTGTTTCAGCACCACATCATAATTTTTTGTGACATAATTTCAAAGTTGACTCCTCTTATATGTATCAATAGTCTAGTCTTCCGCTATTTGTAAAAGATATTACAAGTGATGGTGGCCACATAGTATGTTTTGAAGGACTTTTCTTTATTTACAGAGAACTCCCCACAATGTTCTGCTCATTTAACCAACATCAAAATAAAACCAATAAACTTTTCCCGGAAGTAAGTGACCATTGATCTAACTAAATAATGTGATGGGTCCTTTTCTGATTACCAGTCAGAGGTTAAGATCTATTTCAAGGCATAGTACAGGATGGAGTTAGCTTAGGTGCTTTCCTTCTGGTCCTAGTAAACTGCTCTCAACTAAAGAGATTAAATATTTTCCTTACACCCCTCCCTGACTCTCTAAGATTCCCCTTCATTTTGAGGAGCATCTCTAGTTTAACAGCTTATGATGGATGACCAGCTCACCCTAGAGCACTCTTCCAATGCTCAGGAAAGCAGACCCTTGGGCAATGTTTCTGATCAAAATAGTCTCCTGTAGCTCCTCTGCTATCTTGATTCTTTGTTATTCCCACCAGATTTTTTACACCTACACTTTGTTCTTTTCAATGTAGTAGGATGCCATGTGACCTGCAAAATTTCCTTTGCTTGTTTTGTTTGTTTGTTTGATTTTGTTAATGCCCTAACTTGTGCTTGGGTCTGCCTGCTAACTGACCTCTCATTTCATAGAATTTCTTTGACCTAAGTTCCAACTTGCCCTCACTTGTACCTGACTCTCTTTGGTACACTGCTAACTTTATTCAGCATCACCTGCATTTGTACCAGGCAATAGTTGGTTCCCATCATAACCAACTCCAAATCTGCCCCTCTTCTTTGCCTTCAGAGGCCTTCACCTTTCTTGGAGCAAAGAGATGGAGAAATCAGCCTATTTGAGTGAACCAGAAGCAATGACAATAATGGCATAAGTTCCCAGTTCTTTTGAGCTAGGCCTTTTGTATCTTTGACTATAAAGTCACCCTCTTCACTTCATCACTGTGGTGGCCCTTACCCAGTCCTTAGCATGACACACCCATACACTGAGTCACTCTGTATTGAACCCACATTGGAGACTTTCCTTTAGCCTTGGGACTTTCCTTTAGGTACTAGTACACCTCTTTCAACTAAAGATGACAAATATTTTTTTGGATCCTAAAATGGCTTTTCTTCCTGTCATCTGCTTGATCCAACCAAACTGTTACATAACAGTTGCAGGGGAAGATAGTTGATATCCATATATATCAGATTTCAGTAGACAAAAATTGATAATATAAAGGTGAGGATTTCTTACTTCATACCGAACTGGATATCTTAAGATCTACCATGACAAGTGCCCATGACAGTTCTTATGCATTTTAATAACCTGTTGAATTTAGAACAAATTTATAATTGTGTTCAATATTTAAGATGTTCATTTTTTCTATCATGGGAAATCTAAGTTTTACTCTGGATTTAAAAATCCTTGAAAATACCTAGCCCTTCAAAACCAATGCCATCTTTCTACTCTATCTAGGCTGATCTCACTCTTCTACTGCCTTATCAGGAGTGTGTTTATCTTTGAATTCTTCCTGAAGGCTATAATGGCTTTTATTCTCTTCTCTACTTTTGCAAATATGACAACATGCTCAAAAGTCACCTTGAAGTCTTTCCTGGCCACAGAAGCCATCACACATGTTTCTCTACTTGCAATTTATTATGGCATTTAAAACCTAAACCTAAACAGTTTTGTATTGTTTCCTATGCCTTTTAAGTGTATTATTTTGTGTCCTTCAGTAGAGTACAAATTTGTTAGAGTTAAGAAACCTGGAGAATATGGATACTTCTCCGGGTCATGTGATGCCATCACAATATTGAATATAGTGCATGGATCTAATAAGTGTTTATTGGTTGGGTGGTTGGTGGCTTGCTTGATTGAGCACTTGTATGCATGGTAGTTGATCCATTCATAACTTAATAATGGCTTTCCAGAATGAGTTACAGATGCTCCTTCTCACCCTAAACTTTGCTTTAGATTACAGAAAAGATGTTACTGTAAAAGACTGGCTCTAGAGCCAATTCTAATAATAATACAATAATTTGTCCTTTGGTGTGAAAATGGAGATTATGTGCTATGATCAATTTTCAATTCATTAAACATTTATTGAGCACCTACTCTATGCCAGCACTATATTATGGGGTATAGAGAAGGAAGATACATACTTTAGTCTTAAGGAGCTCAAAAGCAAGTGTCAAGAGAGAAAGAAATGTACATCCAAAGCTAAAATATTTTTTATCAACTGTTTTAATACATCCCTTTATAAAGTGTTACAGGAAGGTGGAAATCTTATAAAGCATTATAGGAAGGTCAATGAAAGAGTAATAAATACTAAGAGGGGAGGGAATGCAATCAGAGAGGCATCTTTTGGAAAGTACTGGGAATTTCTGTGAGCTTATTAGCTTATCTTGACTGGATTTCTATGCTCGGAAGTAACATAAAGTGACAACAGGCATCTAGATCTAACAGAAGTCAATTATTCTAAATAAACAAACTGAAAGCAAAGCCTTGGTTGGACTTTCACCTTGGATCTTAAATGATTTCCTTGGTTATTTTATTTTATGCATTTAAAAACATTATTCTTATGGGGACGTGTTGGTATAGGCATGATATGTTTATTAAATAATACACAGTATAGTGTGGACTTAGTATGATTTTTATTTTGCTGTAGCATGTTCTGAGTGCAGTGGATAATTGCCTGCAAAAGGGTTGGTAAGGATGGCGGAGATGGTTTTATGACACCGTGGGAAAACTCGAATTTCTAAATGTTTGCCGAAAATGATCGTTTGAACAGATGTTGAACTGTATTAGGTTATCATGTATTGAAATTATGGGAAAGTTGTAAAACGTAATTTTGAATAATCCTAAAATTTAATTTAAAGATATGCCAATATTGAGTGTCATAAAACTATCTGCCGCTACATTCTGAGAAGGGGTCCATGGCTTTCACCTGACTGGCAAAGGGGTCCGTGGACCAAAAAAGGGTTAAGAACCCTGGACTAAACTATTGGGGGGAAGGGGGTAAATATCTCTCCTCCACAGTGGCATCAATACGCTGGCTCCTTGATTTCTGATTGTGGTCATAGTCAGAGGTATCAGCATTCACAGGGATGGCATTTCTAAGGCACCAAGGTGCCTCCATCTCCTGGATGCCAATGGCCTCCCTTCAGGCATTCTCTGTTCCTCTCTGAGGCAGCACTGTCATCTCTCATCTGTCTTCACTCCATGCCTCACAGCCTGGATCCCACTAGCTGTCATCTGATCTCTACAGTCTCCTAATCCTTTAACTCTTCTCACTCTGCTTTGGCTACAACTGGAATACACCTCTTCATCAACTGAGAGAGTCACACATGATCTTACCTGGGGCCTCAGTGCCCTTCGACAATTCTTTTATTAGTCATTTATAGTCTTACTATTTAATTTCCCATACTAACTCATTTAAAGATTCCCCACTTTCTTAGGGTCCATATACCTCACCAATCCCCATCACTCAAAGCCTCCTTTTTAATTGAAATGATCAAAATATTTCAGTCTGATCTTTTTTGTTGCTGTTGTTATCGTTTGCCTTTCTTTTCCTCTACTTCAGAATTGATTATCCTCACCCTTTGTCTTTTCCATCTCCCCTAGGCCTGGGTTCTTTTCTCATTGACCTATCTATAACCTTCAGATCTTTTCTTATCTCCTAGAACCGTATTCTATAAATTATTCTCTCTTTATCCTATATGTTCATTTTCCACTGAATGGACCTGCAAACACACCTTGAAGTGGTAGACACTAAAAAGAAAATTTCAGGGCTTCTTCTAACGATTCTGGGTTCCATAGAAGATTCCAGTCCCAGAAGGAAACTAAGGTCCAGATAAGGAGACAGAGGTAGGACAGACACACCAATGGCTTACCAAAGTAGTCCAAGAATGTAGTAATTCCAGGGCTATCCACAGGTGAGATGAAGATTTAGAGAGTATACACTTCTTTGTTTAGAATTGGCTTAGTGACCAGTAGAGACCAATTCTAAATGTATCTGTGACTTTAGCTGAAGTAGGAAGGAGCTGACACATCTTATCTCTTGTAGCATTCCTCACTTAGCACAGTGCTTTTTATACTACATATTTAATAGATTTTGTGGTTGTGACTGGGTTAAATTAAATTTCCTTCAAGATCAATATTAATCCTTCAATCCATACTTATTTACTGAGCATATATTATGGGAAAGTTATAGGGCTAGAACATAAAGGGATCCCAAGGAAGTTTAAAAACTTAACTCTGCATTCTAGGAGTCTTCAAAATAGCTGGGGGGAAGACACCCCCAATAAAAATACTGTCCTTATGAAGCAGGCAAAGCATTTAACATCCCTAAGAAGCTGTTTTTTTCATATGCAAAATGGGACATTGGAATTGGTCTTCTGGGCTTATAATTTTAAAAGTCCAAGTAAACTATCCATCCATGGCTGCATATTTATTTTAAACAGGTGCTATCCACAATAGGCGCTACAGGTATGCAGAAAAGAAAAAGGAACCTGGAAACTTGGGTAGATAAGTATTAATGGAGGTATTGGAATTTGAGCTGAGCCTTAAAGGAATAGAGTTGGAAGGGAAAGATCTTTTCCATCAGCAAAAGACATAGACAAAGTTAAAGAGAGAACACACCACCTAAATGGTTTTTCCTACTCTCGTCACATTTGGTTCTGTATTTTCAGAATCTTATCTGTTTTGGCAGTACCAAATATCTCAAAAGAACCAGTGTTAATGTAACACAATCCCTACAGGTGTAAGGTGTAATCAGAATTTTAAGAAAGGATTATTCTCTCTAGATGCTCTATGAATTGATTATTTGGCCCTGATAAATTTGACCTGCCACAAATCAAGGACTGTCACATCTCAAAATAACACTTTTCCAAGGGGAGGATACTTTCTCCTTTAGAGCATGTTTCTAAGGAGGAGGGGGATGCAAGCAACACTTAGGGGCAGGTTAACACAGGCCCCCTCACCCAGGGCCCAATTAGTAGCAAAAATCCACTCTACATGGCTCTGCTCTGCCCTTGAAATTAGGCTTCAAAAAACATGACTGACTCACCCCCAGGCGTAGAAACAGTATCCGTGTTTTAATTCTGACCTTAATTAAACCTTTACATCAACTCTTTATTTTGCCCTCCATCTAAGAAAGGAAGGGTGAAGGAACACAAGTAATACACATGACTCTTCTTTTATATTCCCGGCGAGTAGTGTACCCCAAGTCTCTCTCTTCCTTTGGGGATAGGGGGAAGTTGGACTTTGAGGCAATCTCACAGGAAGGTGCTGGAGCACTTCTTGTATACAGTGGTTGCAATGAGGGCCCGGAAGTCAGTCTAGTTTCCTCTCTACTGCTAAACTGGAGTCTGATTCCATCTCCTTGCATGGGCAAAGCCAATGTCATGGATAGATGCTGCCCAGGCAACGTTAATCCCACAACTCATCCCTGCCCAGCTATTTCAGTACACTTACTTATACAGCCCTTTAAAGGGCAGGACAAAAATTTCCAAATGATGAGAAGCGGCTGTGGCTCAATCAGTAGGGCTCCCGTTTACCATATGGGAGGCCCTGGGTTCGGTTCCCGGGGCCTCCTGGTGAAGGCAAGCCCACCCGCGCGGCGTGGTTAGCTGACCCAGCGAGCACAAACAGCAAGGGGGGATAAATGAATAAATAAATAAAATCTTTAAAAAAAAAAATTTCCAAATGACAATTCATCTGATGTTTAAACGTAGACAATGCTTTTAAACGCATGCCTGGTCATAGAAATGGGTATAGGGCCTAGGGCGTGTGCAGATGTGCCAGAACATATTTTACTTTTCTAACTCACTTCCTTCTTGGCTGTTGTTGAAAAGGTAAGCATACAAAATTATAGTCGAGAAAGAGAGAGCCCAGCATACGATTTTGAAGTTTCTGCTTTCCTGGACGGAAGAAGGCATTTTTTTGTTTGCTTGCTTTATTTTTTTCTTGGGGGAAGGGGTTGTCTTCTATCCTGTTGGGAAGACCATTATTTTTGGGGTAAAACTCTTAGTGGACTCTGCTGTTTACAGCTGTAAATTTCAGGAAGGTAAATGTTATATCCCAGTGCATTTAAAATTAGAAAGGAATCTTTAAATTTATCTTGCAATAATCCTAAATATAAAAGCACACATTCTAGATATGAAATAGTGAGCACAAGGAAAGACATATTTAAAGAGATATTTAAAAGTATCTTCTCACCTTTAGCATTTGCGCTAATTACTCTTAATGTCTCTACATAGGAAACAAGTGTTAAATGAAGAAATATCTGGGGAAAATTGCCATAGAGAAGTAATAACATGCTAAGAAAAAACACTAACTCTGAAGTCACTCAGCCCTGAATTAGAATCCTGGTTGTGGCATGTACTAGATTCCCAGTTTTGAAAATCAGTTACCTTATCTGTATCTTATCTGTAAAATAGATAAAGTATAAGAAGATAAATCTAGCTCTGCTTATACTTATTAGCTCCTTTTTTCTTATTGTATTTACCTCCAACAAAGTTGAATATCTCCAAAAGAAAAAAAAAGAAAGGAAGGAAGGAAAGAAGGAAAAGAGAAAGGAGGGAAAGAAGGAAGAAAGGAAGAGAAGGAGCGAGGAAGGAAGGGAAGGAGAGAAAGTAGGAGGAAGGGAAGGGAAGGGAAGGAAAGAAGGAAGGAAGGAAGGAAGGAAGGGGGGGAGGAAAAGGATAGTTGTCATCTTAAGGAAAACTAGATGTAGGCAATTAACAATAGATTTTAAAACTCTAAAATACTTGGGCATACACTTTAATACTATAAAATGATTACTGACTGAATTTCAAAGTAAATCTTTAACTGGTGACTTTTGTTTGTTTGTTTGTTTTTGAGGTACGGGGGCTGGAGAATGAACCCAGGACCTCGTATGTGGGAAGTAGGCGCTTAAACACTGAGCCACCTGGGCTTCCCTGATTTGGTTTTTTCATTTGTTTTGCTTGTTGTTTGTTTTTGTTTTTTCAGGAGGCACCGGGAACCGAAACTGGGACTTCCCATGTGGGAGGTGGGAGCTCAACTGCTTGAGCTATATCTGCTCCCCTGGTGACTTTTTTCAATACTCAAAATATCATAGGAAAGAATAAGTGTCTGTAAATAGGTAAAATATAAAATAAAATGCTAAAAATTCTGGAAGAAAATGTGGACTATATGTACAACCTATCTAATGAAGACAGGTATCCCAGCTTCTATAATATAAAAGATGAAGGTCACCATATAAAATGTTTTTAAAATACCATGGTAAAAGATAAAATTAGTAAATTCAGTATGTATATAATATATGTGGAAAATATTGTAATGCAAATGTGTCTGTATTGCAAACAGCTGTAACAGAGAACCCAGAAAACTGTGCCATAAACAGATTAGGTATTTTACTTTTTGCCATGTAGCAAGAGGTCAGAAAGTAAGCAGGCCTGAGCCCACACAGCAGCTGGGTTTCATGAAGTGATGGCAATACATGGACTCTTTCTATATTTCTACTTAGGCATCCTGGGCCTGGACTTTTATCCTTTAGGTTCCAGAAAACTCAAAGAGAAAGGGAGAAAGCAGAAAATACAGGGCAGCTAAGTTTGCACTGTACGTTTTTAAGGAAATTACCCAGAAGTCTCACCCTGTGGCTTCTGCTTCTATTCCTTTCTCCATAACTGTGTCTCTCTCCAGCTTCAAGAAAGACTGGTTAATGTAATTCATTTTGTTGTTGTTGTTGTTATTGTTTTTTTTCTTTAATCTGGGTATATTTTCAACTTTAACATTACAGTTCTTTTGCTGTGGTGAGAAATGCAATATTAATTCTTGATAGGTGGCTAAAAGTACCTGCCCAACAAAGGAAAGTTGTAGTTAGTATCTAGAGTACATAGATTTTTGCAAATAGATAACTAAAGAAAAACAACCCAATAGAAAAATGGATGATGAATATGAATAATCAACTCATAGAAGAAAAAATCCAGATGTCCATTAAACCTATGAAAAGATGCCCAACCTTTCTAGTGGTCAGGGGATTGAGAATTTAAGGAACCCCAAGGTATCACTGTATATTTACCTAACTGGCAAAAGTTTTAAAGGGTACTAACTCCTACTGCTGTTTGAGATGCAGAAACAAATGGAATAGTTGCAGTCTGTTTTTAAAGTCAATTTTTGAATGGCCACTTCTATTGAAACTAAAAATAGATATACTCATTAATTCAAGAATCCAAAGCCTGAGAATTTATCTATAGATAGTTCTGTCTATAAGATATCGATATCCCTACCCAGGTATATATAGGCAAAGATTTCATTGCAACATTTTTTGTAGTGATTGAAAAAGAAAAAGCATTAAGTTAATGTTCATAAATAGGAAAATGGAATTATTAAGTAAATTGTTGTAAATCCCTATCAAGAACTAGTATTAAAAGAATGGACTTAATCGAGCTTGGCTTATGTGACTTAGAGGAATTTCTACAATGTAATGGAGAAAATAAGAATGATACCATTTGTTAATTGGGTTTGTCAAGAGTTGGAGAGAGAGAGGGAAGCAAGAGGGGAATGTTAAATGGGGAAGGGGGAAAGAAATCAGACATTAGATATGTGCGTAAGTAAAATGACTTGGAATTCAGCTTTTTAGAACGAAGAGCTAAAATAAGGAGGAAAAATTACAGCATGAACTGGATGCAAACAAGTCCAGTATAGGATACATAACAGAGAATTTAGAATAATCTTGACACTATTCCTACTTAGAAATTATCACTAATTGTTTTTTTTTTTTTTTTTTTTTTCTGTTATTTTGTTTTTTTTAGGAGGTACCGGAGTTTAAACCCGGGACCTCTTCCATGGGAAGCAAGCGCTCAACCACTGAGCTACATCCACTCCCCTCATCAATTCTTTTAAAAGGAGAATTTATGAGCTGATCAAGAATTCACTGAACATGCCTTATATTCTGTTTAATATAATTACAAATAGTAAGCACTATAGAGTTCTTTATAATAAATCAATGTCTTATTTTTTAAAATTCATTTTCAAGCAAGTGGTAAATTTATGCATTTACTCACTTAAGGAAAACAAATTGTATGTACAACAGTGGGATAATTAGAGGATTACAGTGATATGATCTCATACCTATGGGTTGCATGCGTACTTGAAAAGTGTAGGCTCTTTTTGAAAGAGAAGAGCCAGCTCTGTTTACGATTGAGTTTAAGAATTCTCCCAGCCATCTGATTCCCAAGCCCAGAGTTTTGGCTTCTGGGCTGTGTTGCTGGCAGTGAGGAAGTGGGATGGGGTGTTGTTTAAATCACAGCACTTCTCTGTTTCCTGACTAAGTTACAAAACAATATTGTACTCGTGAAACTGAATGTCATCAGCACACATTTGTGGCATGCACAGAGCATGCACGACACTGTAGTAGCGCTTCAGGCAAGCATATGATTGTATTTAAAAGATGTGTTGTTGCTGCCTTTAAGGAATTTAGGAACTAACAAAACAAAACACAAATAACCGAACAAAAAGCAGCCAGTTGGACTTTCCATTAAGACTTAAATTACCTGGTTCTGAGCTGAGCTCAGTGCTTTCCATATTTTAAGTATTCAATATCAGCTGAATAAATGGATGAATGAATGAATGAATGAATGAATGAAATTAAGAGCAACTGGAATGTTACAGCACTTCTGAACGGGTGCTTTTTCCTTCTGCCTCACTTCACTAAAATCTATCTTCCACCCAGTTAAATGCTAATCTGATAATGACATACTTAATTTCCCCCCATGGTTTTCAATTAGCTTAACGAATCACAAAGAGCACTGAATCTGACCCTCAAAGTGTGCTTTGCTTAGCCTGCATGATATTTTTAATAAATTGAATTAGAATGCCTTTAAGTGAGGCACACACTCTCTAGTCTTCCCATAGTAACTCCGAGCCCAAGTTGTCGAGTTGATGACCTCTCCGTTACAGGTCAAAATCTAAATTCTTCGTGTGGTACAGAAGGCTCTTGATGATCTGTCCCTTGCTTGTTTCAATCTCCAATCCTACCATTTTGTCCTGCACAACGGGCTCTCCAGCCATGCTAGATTATTTGCTGTTTCCTGCATCTACTGTCCTCCTCCCGTCATCTGAAACTTTGTTCATGTCATTTCTTTTGACTGAATTGCTTATTCTGACCCATGGACCTAGTGAACTCCATCCTGTCCTTTCCTGTACAGTTGAAATGTACCCTGATAAAGTTGCCTTTTAAAAACCAGTCTAGAAAAAAGTTAGGTACGTGCTTCTTCATTATTCCATCTATCAACTGTGGCATTTTTCATAATGACACAATTACTTGTTCGCTTATCTGACTGCATTCATGACAAAGATGGGATTCTCTCTCTGTATTCCTTTAGCCTAACACTGGCTTTATCACAGGATTCTTGTGTTTTTTGACTGACAGATGGATGCATTGTTGGATGGATAGATGGATAGACAGACTAACAACTGAATGAAAAAAATCACTAAATGAAAATAAGGACTATTATAGGCCTGGAAAAAATAAAGTTACTGTTGAAATAGCCCTAGAGGGAATATTTTTTATTAAGAATGTTGTAGGATAAGATGAAGATGAGGATGACATATCTGGAAATTTATCTTTGGAAATTGTGGGTTAACATTTGTAAACAGGGTGGATATTTTAGACAGAAAAGTGCTACATAACTACAGAACACTTATTTATGATCCTCTAAAATAGTCGCTTTCTCTGGCATCTTTAAAACCTGAAGTCTGGTTGGCATTATAAATATGCATGAGCTGTTGGGGGAAGAGAGCATAAAGTGTGAATCACACTTCAAACAGACCCACCCGCTCACTCCTGACTTCAAGTTTTTCAGAAGTGTGAAATGAAAATGGTTTTAAAATTAGAAAATGTGCCATAAGAACTTTTATCAGCCCTCAGAGAAAATAAATAATCTCTTTAAATGTGAGGAATGTTGGGGATATTTATTTAGTTAGTTAGTTTCACAGTTAAGATGCTTTGATAAGTTTTTGTGTCATAAAATGCACAAATTAATTTTAATGAATGTGGAAAAAAATATATTCTAAAACTGCCTAAGTACCCAGTGCTGCACTGTAGGGTTTCTGAGGGATTATTTAAACTTAATCTATGAGCAAATTGTTGCCTTAGGGGGAAAAAACTCTCATAGGTATTTTTTTCTTCTGACACATTTGCATTTAAGAAATGATCTTATAACATTTGAGGAGTGGGTGAATTTCTGGGAAGAGATTTGAATCTTAAATTGCTAAATTTTAGCAACACAAAATGAGAGGAAAATAGTAGAGTTAGCTGTTTGCTTTCAATTTTGTGGTAAATGGGCTTTTTGTCATTGTTATTCTTGATTCTTTAAGCATATTAGATTGAACTGGGTGTGAATATAGAGGAACATAGTAATAAAAGATAAAATAAAGGCTCTTCTAATCACTGATTAGTTTGAAGAATAGCCCATCATTTCCAGAAACTGTGTGACCAAAAGTGGTTATGTGATTGTGCAGTGTAGAATTTGTGCTATTAAGGCCAGTGGCTGAGAAGACATGAATGGATAGGGGTGCTCCATAAGAATGGCTGTCAGACTCTTGTGTCAGCCTCACCTGGAGGCCTGGATGTAACCCAAACTGCTGTGTTCCACCTCCAAGTTTCCTGATACAGTTGGCCTGGGGTAAGGCTGGAGAATTTGCACTTGAACGAATTCCCAGCTGATGCTGAAGCTTTGTCCCAAAGACCACACTTTGAGAAACACTTCTTTGCTACAATACTTTGATCAGTTAAACAAAAAAAAAATCTCACTATGATGACCATCCGTGGTTAAATACTGGGCTCATTTTGTAAACCTTAAGTGTCTTAGTAAACTTCCTTTCACTGTTTTCTTTTTAATTTGGTGTTATTTTAAAATGCCATTTTATTAATCTACTATTGTGGGGGTTGAAATTTTACTATATTCACTCTTTTACTGTAAAGTCTAGTACATTTTCTGTGGCAGCTATGTATTGACTTAAAGGAATGGAAAATCAACATTTACTTTCATAAATTTTTGTCTAACTATTTGCCCAAATTTTAGTGTTTATTACTCATTTATTACTATTATTTTTAATACATCCATGATTTTCTCTATGTTTCACATTTGGAATAATTTTGAATAGATGAAACCTGATTTAAAACAGATGCTGTCAGATTCTGTCCTTTGGGATACAATAATACAAGAAAAAAAAGCATAGAACAGCATGATTTCTTATGGGTATGTATGGTGTTCAAAAGTATGCTTTTTATTGATCTCTCTCCAAAATATACATGTTTTGACTTCAGTCCCATACCAGACACTGGAAACCATAAGATAAAATGACTTTATTCTGAGCTGTAAATGTCATTAAGTCAGCAGTTTCCTGCCAAATCATTTATCTCTGCCCAGGCTCAAACTGCTTCAGCAAGTTCCTACCACTCAGCGTTTTCTTCAGTGAAGTACCCTTTCAACACAAGTGGCCGGGATTTCTTTTCTTCTTCCGCCCGCCAGTTTTACTCATTTCTAAGGCCTCTCTTCATACTCAAAAGATGCATTTCTCTATGATTTCAGTAAGTTTTACTCAAGCACATCTGATGCTGCTCATTCTTTTCTTCAGAGATACTTGTCATATCTCAAGCTCCTAAACAAGAGATTTACAAACAGCAAGATAACAAACCAAAAACATCCTCCTCATCTTTCTTGGAGCTGGGGATGGAATAGTCAAGATTAGCTCAGTGTTAGTAGCAACGTTTCACTATCCCTTCCATATTCTCCAAAACATAGAGATCTGAGTTCTATTGTTAATCTACGTGGAGAATTTCAATATATATAATACAGATATATGAAATAGATATCATTTCATATAAAATTCATATATATGAAATGCCAGCTGAGTTTAATGTAAGACAGTGGTTAAAGTGTGTCCCTGGGCTAGTGGCATTCCCAACTTCTCAGGTCCCATCTCCAGACCTCCATAGCCAGAAGTTCTCGTAGAGGGAGGAGCAACAATCTGTGATTTAACAAGCTCTACAGATGATTCTGATGTATGCTGAAGTCTGAGAACCACTGGTAAAAGGATTTGGAACGTCTTGGAGAGAAAGACAGGACTGGGTGGAAAAAGTGGGGGTGGGGTGGGGGGAAGTCTGGTTCTTTTTATGTTTGCTGTGCCATGTAACCATAACTGAAATTGGTATCTGCAGATAACACTTTCATTTGGTTGCTGCAAATAACTAGCAGTTTGGGCAGTGAAGAAGAGGATACCCAGAAGGCCTTTTGCACAAGTACTCTATTCCTTCGACCCACACAATCCAGGAGATTTTGTCTCAGCTCCTGCAAGGATAATTCCCCTAAGGAGGAGGGATGGTTGTTTTTCCAAGCCCCAGCCACAATTATGATTTCATTCTATTCTGCTGCTTGCTTAGTCAGTGCCCCTGACCAGTCATGGCTCATTCTCCCTAATTGTGCAAGGTATTTATTTCAGATAGTGCAATCCAGATTTGCTTTCCTTCCCTTCTAGGAAAATTTATAGATTTCTACAATAGCCTGCCTGTGTCTGCCCCAGACCACAATTATAAAAATAATAATGAATTACCTCTCTTTCTCTGGGTTTTCATTCAGACTCAGAATGTGGTTCGTGGCTTATGGGGTATTCATTGTGTATTATCAGTTTAGCTCACACACTTAAATTACAAATAGCGCCAAGGTAGCCATGACCATACAGCCCAGTTGCCATAGCAATGAAAGAAGGCCTATTGTTTCTACCCACAACCTGTTCTATAGTGACAATCATTGTGCTGTTCATTTTGTTTTAATTGAAATTTGAAATCATAGACTCCAGGAAGAAAGAAATAGACTCTCTACATCCCCCCGGTCACACATAAAAAAAGTACAAATGGGAAAGACTTGAACATTTTTTAAAAGATAAATATCAGTGGTTTGGAGAGTATGATTTCTAGCTGCTTCATGGGCACCAGAAACAAATGAAGAACAATAAATAATTTTTAAAAAAATTGAATTAGGTCTCTTTCTTGCATTCTTAATTTACTGCCAACTTTTATTTCTCCAAGTCCCTTGGCTTAACAGCCTAACCTGTATGATGTACCTTACTTAATATAATCTGTATTGCATTCACTTGCTGAGTTTAGTTCATAACAAAAATCTCTCAGCAGATATCATAAGATATTTTAACATCAGTATTATAGGGCACTGTTTTAGTTTCCTTTGGGTGTTCAAGCAAATACCATGCAATGGTTTGGCTTAAACAGTGGAAATTTATTCACTCATGATTTTGAGTTTAGAAAAACGTCCAAATCAAGCCATCATCAAGGTGATGCTTTCTTCTTGAATACTGTGGTGTTCTGGGGCTTGCTGCTGGTGATTCTTGGTCCTTACCTTGTCACATGGCAGGGCACATGGTGGCATCTCCTGGTCTTTCCCTTCTCTTCCAGTTCAATTGATATTTAGCTTTTGGCTGTTCCCTTTGGCTTTCTCGCTGAGTTTCATTTTTCTTATAAAGGACGCCAATAATAGGATTAGGACCTATCCTTATTGAGGTGGATCACACCTTAACTGAAATAACCTCATCAGAAAGGTCCTACTTATAATGTGCTCATGCAGGATTGAATGAAGTTTAAGAACATGTTTTTCTCAGGTACATACAACTTGAAACCACCATGGAAACTATGGAAGTTTTTCATAATTGAAAAAATTGAGACTAACAGGCATTTTTATCTGTGTATTGCCCCACTTCTATGCTAGTGCCTCTTCCACTGTGTCTTAGATATAATATCTTTATATGGTGACACAATTTCATACTGCAGTTATGTACAATCTATAAGTCTATTTAGTAGAGGGAGGGAGACATTGAAGATAGTAAGGAGAATAAGATAGTAACTAAAGAATAAAGTATAGGCATAAAGGTCCAATCTTTACAAAATATGAACTTGGCTAAACATTCTATAAAAATGCCGAATGGAAGACTGGATCAGTTCCTAAATTTCACTTTGATCTTTTGACCTTTATCTAAGATTTCCTTCCCCTAATCTGATGTCTTTTTAAAAAAAGGTCCTATACTTATTTTATTTTTTTCCTGGTTCCTTATTGAAAACTTAACATCATAGCTACATAACTCTTACTTTCTTTTTCCTCACTTTGGAGCCTTCTTTATGATGAAGCCAAAGATTTCCCTTTTCCAGTACAACTCTTAAAGTCAGCAAAAAGTTTTGTTTTACTGGCTCATGTGGAGGATATAATAGGTATTTAAAATAGGAAGTTACCTGTGTTAAGTGGTAAGATTTATCAAGGGAATAGGAAATGTAAGCTCTCTCCTAAAAGAGCTTACCATGAAATGAAACTAATTTTTTTTACAAAGCCACTTTAGAAAATATACATTCACATTGCTGGGGTTATACATAGTGTTAAGGTATTTTATGTGGAAAGTATCTCAATTATGGAATCTAAACTTTACCTTTTGGAAGGAGTGACAAAATGGGAATTAGATGGTTCTTTCTTCTATGAAAGTGGATTTTATTTGGAGGTATTTCTTGGTAGGATAGTTTATGATAAAAACGAGAGATCCTTTCACTGATATTCCAAATCTTTGCCATTACCCCTGTTTATAATCATGGTCCTCAAAGTAATTATACCACTAATAAAAGGATCATTGTAGTGTTTATTTGTTTAGTCATTCATTAATACTTATGCATTAGAATGTGTGAAGGCAATACATTAAGTGCTGAGATAGAGCTTGGAGCAAGATGGACATGGTCTCTAATTTCAGAAAGCTTATATTCTGGTTGACTCGAGACATGTTAGAAAAGTAATTACATAATAAATTATATAAGCGCAACTAAGATAAGGAGAAGTACAAGATTCTACAAGAGACACTCTAAAATTTATCACAAAATTCTTTAGTGTTATCAAATAACTTACCATTAAAATCTATCATTGATTAAATTGATTTTTAAATGGGAAGTGACTGAAAAAAATGATACTCTCTACAAATAGAAGCATAAAGAAAAATCTAGGGAATATTAAACAAGGCTATTTATTTGTAATAATCAGAATAGACACTATAAAATATCTACATTGCCTGAATTCTGCAATTCAGGTCTATTAAATATAATTTTTAAATATTGTTTTGCTCTAAAGCACTTTTCTTCTTCCACATGTCTTTTAATATTTTGGGATTTATTAAATTCACATATTTGATACATTTGTTTCTAAATAAACAAAATAATGAGCAAAAATCCATTAATATGCTTATAACAGTAGCTCCATTCCTCTACATTTCAGTTTTTGCCAAGTGTTATTAGAAGATTTGTACCAGAATTTGCCAGTTCTTCCCAATCATATCTTCCTGTGTTCTGTTATTGCCTTGACCCTCACGTACTTCAGTGGCTCTCTATAACATAGATGGACTTACTTTCCAGTATGTTTTCACCCCAATGTAAGGTGGTTAAAAAGACCAAACCCTACCAAACACCACAGCAATAAGTAAAATACCACACATCTCACAGATGCTCAGTACACATTTGCAGTGGGAGATCTTGTTATATGCTCTTCAAATAACATCTATTTTTCAAATTAGTCATTCTGACCACCAAAAAGTAAAACTTTTCAAAATTCAAGCCAAGTTCTCAGTCTGATCAACTCTAGTCTATGATCACAACACTGGCAAAGCAGAATCCCTTTTTGCTTTGTACTCATATTCTGCCTCGTGTTTTTCACACCGAAGTTCAACTCACTGCCTGCAATGGCAACCTGTTGTAATGGCTGGTCCTCTCCATTCAAGCTCATGAGAGAGAGCTGAAGGGATTCCTGCTTCAAGTTTCAAACCCAAAAGGTTGACTTCTGTAGTCCAACCTGCAAACAGATCTGTGAATTTCAAATGGTTTTGAAGCCATTACCAGCAGCAGAGCCCTTAATTAAGTGTCAAATAATTGATTACGAGAGCTTCTACAATACAAGCCCATTGATGAAACCATTTTGGCAGACCAGGTGATATAATTAGCCCAAACAAGATGTGAAAATTATTGCTACTGCCCAATAATTTTTAATTTTGTAATAAAAAGGAGACAAAGAAAGAAAGGAAACAGAGATAGAGGTTGATTTTTCCTTGTCTCTGAGAAAATGATAAGAGGGGAAAAAAACTCAAAATAAGATTTGCCAGATATGGACAGTAGCTTTAAGTTTCCATTAACTCTCTGAGAGAGTAGCATTTAGGAAACCTTTATCTTCTCAAACTTTATGGAATTTGGCACTCTACCAATACTGACTATTGGGTACACAGCTATCCCTCAAACTAAAGTGTACTCTCAAATTCCAATCTCATGATAGACATTCATTTAAGGAATATTCTCCCACACATGTTGATGTGAGTTCTTTGGAGGACAATAAAGTAGAGGTTCTGAACAATATAACAAACCTCTAACTTACTAGTGCTTAGAGCTGTGAGAAAAGGGTATAAGAATGAGTGACTGAAGGTAACACTCAAAGGAGACTCTTACCTTTGGGACTACACTGTTAATATCATAACATGTTGTTTGTTGTTGTTTTCCTATTGGGACAAGCTTTTCATTGGCAACTCCTAATGGAAATTGCTTCCCAGTTTTCCCTTTGTCTTCTTATTTTTATTGTTTGTGTATGAAAAGATGATAAGGACAATTAAGGATACTGTTTAACACAGCAGCTTTTTTTTTTTCTTTTTATATGCACCTCCTACTAGCATCTTCAACAAATCCAGTTTGGAAAGCAATGATCCAGTCATGATAAAGCATATTTGAAAGAGGACTCCAAATCTGTTGCTGGGTCTTTTCAATAGTTATATCGAAATCATCCTAAAGGTGGTCAAAAAGAAAAGGAATTAACTCTCTGAAACTTCTCTATTCTTTAAAAAGAACCACCACTTTAACTATTGGTGAGCAGTAGACGCTCTCACTTTGTTAGTAGTTTTGTTTTGTAGTGTGAGGGCATCAGATTCCCTTGTAATTATAACTTCTCAAGAAGGGAAGTGTCACTCAAAACTAATACACTTCCCATCTATCTCTGTTGGCATTCCTTTCCTCTTGATTCTATAGGGATCCATGAGGTGGATTTTTCTGTATTCGAGCTGGCAAAAGATATAGATCAAACGTTTAAGGCCATTAACAAAAACTTAAATCAGGAACAACACTGATATAGGAGCATTAATTCAGAGTAGGTGCAGAGTGCATTACAGCATCGATTCTGGCATTTTTCTCTGCTCCTAATAGCGTTAAGCATTTGATCTATATGTTTTATGGGCCTAAATGAAAGGAAATAAACATCTGGATAGATTCTCTCCAATCAAGTTTTCTCCTCATCATTTTTCTGGTTTGGTAGGGAACTGAGTCCACCAACTTTATTTACCTAGAAACATTAAAAAATTGAGGATGGCGTTTTCAAGCATATAAATAATTTCTTTTTTAAGAAATTAAAACCAGGGTACCATGAGTAGAGTTGTAGTTTCTCTTCAAAGCAAATAAATTTGTAGAACCACTTAGAAATTTTCATAGGTGGTGGGACACTGTATTTTTATTTTTATTATTATTAGGAGCTAATGTTTATTTCCAAGAATTTAGCTGAGTGGCTTATATTCATTATCTCATTTGATCCTCACAATATACTTATGAGGTAAAAAGTATTATTATCCTCGTTTTACAGAAGAGATATCTAAAGCTAAGAGAGATTAAATGACTCTTTCCCTCGGGTTTTGAGCAAATATCATGTTGGCTCCTAGAATAATTCAATTCTCACCATAAAGGTATACCCTACTAACAGTTAATGAGATTTGCAAGGATTGATCATCACAAAAGGAGTGTAGGCATTGGGCGAAATAGCAAATGTGTTTATCAGGACCACATCAGATTTTTACTGGTGATACATCATTATAAGATAGTTTTAATTTTTCAAAAATGAACCCTTCTTGAATGGGATTGAAGAGCATTTCAGTTGTGTTGTCTAAATTGTCCAATTTACAGCAGACAAATAATTGTCTGCTCCTTAAAGACATGACTTATATCTTGTCCCCATATCTATTAGTGTGGTGCTTTGCATAAAGCAGGAACTCAGGAAGCATTTGTTAAGCATGTGGATGAAGATCCAATTCTGTACACCAGCTGGTGTGTCTTGGTGAAATATTGGTGTGTTTTGTTTGCCTTTGATCAGCATAAGGTTTTTACCATAAGATGTCAGCTAGATTTTCTACCTTCTTGTAAACAGTTTATTAGACATATCTTCCTAGCTCCTTTGCTCAACATTGCAAAGAAGATTCTTGTGACATGCTTTGAGTCACTATTAAGAGGCTTTGCCTATAGTGAAAAGGCAACATAAATTTATTAAATTCAGTACTTCTGGTAATGAGTTCAAAGTGAAGTTTTATTATAAAATTGGCAGTGGTTGTGAAGAGTGTCTTCCCAGGTAAATGGCCAAGCATTAGTAAGTATTTTCAAGTCCTCTATTTCAGATACCCCAAATCTCTAAATTAGACATATGTGAAACGAGACACAGCTTTTTGAAGCAAATTTCCATTGCCTCTAACTCCTTAATCTAATACAACAGTATTAGTCTTTTCCTTAGAATGTATAAAGAAATGAAAGCTCTAGGAGCTATCATCCTGGGGGAATAGCCTTCAGAGAAAGGTTTCTTTTTCATTGGACAACCAACCCATGGATACATAGTTGGTTAATGGATCTCCAGTAAAAAACAATTTGTTCCTCAAAACAAAGCCATCAAAACAAGTGAATCGCATGGCTTTAAACTCTCCTGGGGAGAAGTGCCAGCCTGCCTTAAGTCCACCATGCTTTTGAACAGCTACTGTTGGCCATTATGTTCCAATTAATTTTGGTTAGTATTTAGGTCTTGTTCCTTTGGTCTTTGTCCCAGGGTCATGTTGATAGTTCTTGGGGGTCACAGTAAAAGAGAGAGGGGAGCAGAGAGTAGGAGATAGAAAAGAAAGCAATCCCAGTAAACTGAAAATGGAGAATTTCCAAAATGAAATTCAAGTCATCTCTAGTTCTGAGTATAATCTTTGCTTTTGTAGCAAAGCAAAGTCTTTTTCCTGAATCCTTTCCTAACAAGATATATGCAATGTAGGCCTGTGAATATAACTTTCTGCAATGACACATAACAGTGAAAACTGTCAGTCAGTCCACGGAGAGTGCAATCCCATATTATTTTATGCATAAAAAAAGACTTGTACAACTATATACATATATAATCTGTTCCACAGTAACAATAAAAATATTTATCAATTCATCAAAATGGAGATGGGTTTGTTGTGTCAATCTAAAGTATTATTTTTTGAATTTTCTCTTCTTTGAGAAAGATTTTCCTGAAGACAATATTTTGTCAGGGACAGGAATTTATATTACATTTGGATATATGTTCTGACTAGGAAGCACATTGCTTTCTGGAGTTGGACTGTATTGGACATTCCCAGAAAAAGCCTGTAAAGGGAAATATTGCATCTACTCATTTGCCCAGATTTCTCCATAATTTTCAGTGATGCTATGCCAGCAATCATTATGTATTAAACATTATGTCAAAAGAGAAGAGGAGACATTCTTGCCATGGAGACATTTTTAGATTAAGTTGAAAAAGTTCATAATTCATATTGAGAATTTTCTTTTTTGTGATCTTGCCATTCTTGACAGCCAGCAAAATATCTGTTTTTCCTATTTAACAGATTTCCTTTCCTCCCCCCCACCCCCAGCCATTATCTTCCCTGGGCCCACGACACTGCACATAGTGTTCACTAAGATTTTGGTGGGAAAAAAAAGAGAATTGAATACAAATCTAACTTACACACACTTTAAACTGCACTCCCTTAAAGGCATTAGGCTTTTTAAAATGTAGGATTAATCACCTGGTCATGCTCCTAAGGATACTTAGTAGTTCCTATTTCCTGGAATACAGGATTCATTAGGGTCATTGCTAGCATTTGGATATCGTCATGGCCTTGATGTATTAGTGAAGATGAATGTCCAATCTCTAAGAATTCCTGGCTTCTCTGAACTCTCCAAGGTTATATATCTAATAAGGCTGCAGCCATTCCAGTTAGCAATCCAGAGAATCCCTGACAAGGCAAATCATTCTAGAGATCTCCTGGAATTCAGAATTTCTTGGTGGCAATACATGGAAGAGGAAAAGGCAACTTGATCAGTTTTATTCAAAACCTCCTCCTTCTAATATAAACCTTCTATATAGGTGTGTTTTATTTTGTTTGGGTTTGGTTTGGTTTTTACAAGGGCTTGGTCCAACATAGAACTCCTCTACCTGGGATCTTTGCTCCAGAGTTCCATGTTGGGCTGGCAGAAACTTTCCCTGGGTTTGTATCATTGTCTGAGAGCTCTCTCTGCATAATCCTGCTTCTCCCCTTTTTCCTGTTACAGGTGTTATCTACTGATAAGCCTTTTATTTTTAAACACACAAACACTCTGCATTTCCCCATACTCCCATGCCCCAGTTGGGGATTGAATCATGTCTCCCACGAAAGGCATGTTTAGGTTTCAATCCTTGGTCTCATGAGTGTGAACTCATTGTATAAGATTTTTGAAGATGTTATTAGTTAAGGTGTATCCAAAATGAGAGTGTGGACCTTAATTCAATATGGTTGAAGTCCTTCTAAACAAAGTAAATTGGATGCAGAAGGAGAAGCCAGGGGAGAAACCCGAAAGTAGAAGTCTTTGGGACCCAGAAAATAAAGGAGAAGATGCTACTGTGTGCATTGGTCATGTGTTGGAACCCCAGCATTGCCAGACAGCCAGAACATATCGACCCCAGGAGGAAGCAAGCCTTCTAGCCTCTGAAACCATGAGCCAATAAATTCCTCTTCTTAAGCCAACCCACTGTATGGCATTTATTTTAGCAGCCAGGAAATTAAAACATTCCCCCTTCCCTGATAACTTCTCATCTATTTTCTATCTTGTAAATTTGCCATATCTAGTCATACAGTTTTTTGTATCATACATTTTTGTCCTTATATGTCTTGCTTATTTCACTGAGCATAATGTGTTCAAGGTTCTCCTGTTGCAGCATGTCTCATAACTTCATTTTTTTCCCTATGTCCAAATAATATACTATTGTATGTATGTGCCAAATTTGTTTATCCATTATTTGTTGATGGACATTTTGGTTGTTTCGAGCTTTGGCTATTAAGTACAACTAGTACATTGATGTGCAAGTGTTTATTTGTGACCCTGTTTTCATTCTCTTTGGATATATACCTAGAAGTGGGACTGCCAGGTCAAATGATGAGTCTATATTTAACACCATATGGTTTTCCACAGTGACTGCATCATTTAAAATTTCCACCAAAAATGCATTAGAGTTATAATTTCTCTGCATCCTCTCTAACACTTGTTAATTTTAAAATTTTATTTAGTTTTAATAATAGCCATATTTGTGGGTTGAAGTGATATTTCACTGTGGTTTTAATTTGCATTTCCCTAATGGCTAATGATGTTTCAGCATCTTTTCATGAATTTCTTGGCCATTTGCATATCTTCTTTGAAGAAAGATCTATTCATTTTTTAATTGGGTTGTTTTTCTTTTGTTGTTGATTTAAAGTTCTTCATATATTTTGGATATTAAACCTTATTTGATATTTAGTTTGAAAATATTTTCTCCCATTCCCATTCTGTAGGTTGTCTTCTCACTTTCTTGATAATTTCTTTTGATGCCAAAAGGTTTTTTAATTTTGATGAAATCAAATTTACTATTGTTTCTTTGGTTGATTGTGTTTTTTGGTTCCATGTCTAAAAATCCATAGCTGAAACCCAGGTCATGAAGATTTGTTCCTATGTTATCACTTGAGTTTTATAGTTTTAGATCTTATATTTAGGTCCTGGATTCATTTTGAGTTGATTTTTGTATATAGTGTGAAGTAGGGGTCTAAATTTATTCTTCTGCATGTGGATATCCAGTTTTCCGAACATCATTTGTTGAAGAGACTATTCTTTCCCTGCTGCATGTACTTAGCACCCTTGACAAAAAAAAATTAGTTGACTGTAGACATATGGGTCTAATTCTGGACTTTCTATTCTCTTCCACTGATGTATTTTTTTTTTTTCATCTTTGTGCCAATACCACACTTTGATTATTGTTGTTTTGTAATACAGTTTGAAATCATGAAACCCAACTCTATTCTTCTTTTTCATTACCATTTTGGCTATTTGGGGCCCCTTGCAGTTCATATACATTTGGAGATTGTTTTCCATTTCTGCAAAAAACGCTGCTGGAATTTTAATAGTACTTGCATTGGATTTATATATTATTTGGGTAATATAACCTATTAACAATGTTAACTCTTCTCATGCATAAACATGGAGAGTCTTGCTATTTATTTAGGTTGTCTTTAATATCTTTCAGCAATGTTTTGTAGTTTTCAAAATATGTGGTGGTTTGCACCCTTATGTACTCCAGAAAAAATATTTTCTTAAATCTAATTCATTCCTGTGGATGTGAACCCATTGTAAGTAGGACCTTTTGATGAGGTTATTTCAGTTAAGGTCTTTGTGGCCCAGCTCAATCAGGAAAGGTTTTAATCCTGTTACTGGAGTCCTTTATAAGAGAATGAAATTCAGACAGAGATGAAAAAAGCCATAGGAAGCAAGAAGCTGAAATGGAACCCAGAAGAGAAGGAAGAGACCTGGAGATGCCACCATGTGCCTTGTCATGTGACAGAGAGAGCAAATATCAGTGGCATCCAGCCACAGAATGCCATAGTCTTCAGGGAGAAAGTATCAACTTGATGATGCCTTGATTTTGACTTTTTCTCAGCTTCAAAACCATGAGCAAGTAAATTCCCATTTTTATATCTTGCCCATTTTGTGGTATTTGCTTAAGCAGCCTAGAAAACCAAAACACCATGTAAAAAATATACTAAATGTATGCTATAGACCATAGTTTGTAGAAATAGTCTGATGATGTTCTCACATAATCTTTAACAAATGTTCCACAACAATGTAAGGTGTTGGTGGAGGGGTGTTGTATGGGAATTCTGCATATTATGTTTTATAAGTACATAACTTCTCAAATAAAAATATATTTAAAAAACACTATACAAATCTTTTGCATACTTAAATTTATTCCTAATATTTTATTCTTTTAGCCATTTAGACGCTGTGGAGACTGGATACTCATAGGAAAAATTTAAAACGTGGTGATGCATACTTTATGAAAGTACAAAGTCAATCCTGGCTCCCAGTCTAAAGTAGAGGAGAATAACTTAAGCTTAAACAAATCCCTCTTGCTTGTGGAGTAGATGTCTCTAAAGTCTACAAACCATGAGCGATGTTTATTCAGGAACTCTATGATACCTGGCAATATTTCAGCAAGTGTTGGCCACCTTGGACTTGAGGTCTCAATAAAATTCTGAGTGATGTGACCAAGGAATTTAATATGTTGTGAGCCAAACTCAACAGAACCCTTGGGGGAATTCTGAGAAAAGAGAGGTAAAGAGGAAAACAGAATCACTCTGAAATCTTAAAACTTTAGAATTATAATGATTTAGAAATTTATATATTTTTGTGTTTTACATAGTTAGTGGTCAAACTTGGAAGGAACTATACCTTAGTGGAAGTCTTCAAGATCGTGAAGGTTTACCTTTGTAAAAACTATACATAATCTAAAGCATGGTTACCAAAAGTATTCCATATGGATCAAACTTGAACATACATTCCTGCCTCTTGGATCCTCCCATCTTAAGTGAGTCGGGGTCATTTGTACCTTGGGTAAAGCAACATGAAGCCAAAAGAGGGCAGCAGAGAGCTTCCCAAAAGGAAATTATCTTTTGTGGTCTTTGCGTGAAAGTCTGTCAGTTAGGAGTGGAGTTTTAAGGATACTGCTTTGCATATCGGCATGAGACATATAAACTATGAAGTATCAAACCAGTATTTGAGAAGGGAAGCTGATAGAAGAACACAGGCCAGGCACCAAATCAAACAAATTGTGGAAGCAGAGAATGAGAGCTGGACTGCAAAAGCATGGCCAATAGCTGGAGCAGTAGCAGATTCATGTTCATGTTGGGTAAAGACAACTGGTGTACCCAGAACTGAGATAGTCTCATGGCTGCTCTGCAGGAAGGCTGCCTTTGAATGGTGGTGGTTCAGAGTGGCCTCCACCCTCCTGTCCACTCTTAAAGGAGCCAATATGACTGGGTATCTGTCTAGGTTCTGACCTCCAGCACTACCAGGTATCCACTTACATTGGTGTTTTGGCCTAATTTGTCCACTGATAGGAAAAAAAAAAAAAGGAAAATGCCCAAACATTACAGAATCATGGAATAGATGGGCAGATAGAGGTTTCCTCGTAATAGTAGGCTCCGTTTATTAACAGCTTTCTATTTGCCAGGCAATAGGCATAGACTTTAAATCTTTCAGTAACCCATTCATGGAACAGCCAACTGATACTCAAAGAAGTCAAGTAGTTTGCTACAGCCACACAGCAGTAATCAGTAGGATATGCATTTGGCCACTGATTTGTATCAATTTAAAGTCCCTGAGCTTTCCACTTAAATATGTTATAATGCTACAAGTTAATATTCCACTGTCCTACTTACCATATAGAAAAGTTGACTCTAATAAAGAGCTCAACTAGAGGTGTTTAGGCAGCTGTAAAACCAAAGGAGAGCCCAGAATGGACAGTGTTCATTAGATTCCCGGGATTGAGTAGGAACATGGGTGCTGGTGACATAAAGAACTAGATTGGGAGCCTGGTTCTGCCACTTACTAGCTGTGCAGCTTGGCTAGGTCTGAGTTTCTTCCTCTGTAAAATGTGGTAATACTGGAGATAATAATGGTCCCTTACATTAGAGACAATTGCCAAGATTAAAGCACTTAGATTGCTTCTTGGCTTATGGTAAACATGGCAAAATATGGTACCATCATCATCATTACTGTCTCTTCAATGGACCAAGTTGGAAGCCTTGGCCACAGGTAGCCTTCAAATAGAATATTAGATCTGGCAAAGTGAACCTAGCAGAAGTATTCAGGGATGGTTTGGGCATCATTTGTAGTACACATATATAATATTTATCAAACCAACACTATTCAATATCCAATCCAGGGTAATGAAAAACACTAGCAGGTAAATAAGTCTCTTCTCCTCCTTAGCTCTTGAATCTCCATATAGATCCCCTCAAAGGTTCCTTTCAGCTCTGAGTGTCTGCAATCAACGTTTTTAAAGCACCTATTATGTGCAAAGTTGTCACTGAGGAAGAATGGAGTTGGTACTCAGAGAAGCGGTATGTAATAAGGCCTGGGTATCATTCTGGTATAGAATTAGCTAAAATGATAAACCTACTCTTTGGCTTTTTCATAGAAGTGTTTTCAAGAGAAAAAGAAAATGCATGTGAAAAGAGTTGAACTTTGGAAAGAATGGTGATAATATAAATATGCTGTGGCCTCTAAATAAGAATAGCGGTGTTTAAAGGAACATAAATTAAAGAGAACAGTAAAGGGAAAAGAGAGATGGATTTCACCCTCTGGATCTGACTTTGGTTTTAAATTGCACAGGCAAGAGATTGGTTAGAGAGATTTATTTCAACCTTTAGTAGTGTATTAGCAGTGACACAGAACAGGGGATGTGGTTAAAAAAGAGAGAAATATGAACAAGCAAGAAAGTGTCTTGGAATCTAATTTACTTTAGATTATATTGCTATTCCATTAATCTTTTTATAAATCATAGTTCTAAGCACTCTAAGTAAGCTTATGTTGCAGTCCACTTTTAATTTTGCAAACATTTATCAATGTGTATTAATTATTGTGAGCCCTAGACATTTTTTAACCACTTAAAAGGTCCCTCTCAAATGAAATTGAAGTTGCAAGTAGACAAGGTAACTAGTAGGTGGAGAAAAAATTCTATTAAAACACTTGGTTCAATCAAAAGTTGTATAGAAACATCTTGAGGAGATAAGTATAGAAAAGAACAAGACAAAATAAGGTGAATGGAGAGGAAACATTGGAGAGGAAAGAACCTGAATGAGTAAATTGTTTTCTAATATGTTTTTCTTCGATGAGAGTAGCTTAGAATTCCTATCAAAAATGGAATACACATCACTTACTCCTGAGTAACACTTCCCCTTAAAATCCTGTATGACAGTGTCAATTAGTTCTAGGACTGAATTTTTCAGAATGTAGATGTGATTAATCCAACCCAAAGAAGATACTGCAAATACATTTGTAAGAATAATTTTTTACAAATTTAAAGTTTTACAAGTGTTTTTAATTTCTTCAAACCCTTAGAAAATGAAGCAATTTATAGTACAACGTGATTAGCAAAATTTTTGGAGACTATGTTTACATAAAAAATATTTCTGTTATAGAAATGGGAATTTTGTACAAGAAGTTTCTAGAATACTTGGATAACCAAAATGCCCATTTGACTCAGATTTAATTATTACATTGTCCTAGAATTACTCTCACCTTCACTTTACACTGTTTCCAGCAATTACTCTATTTCAACACTGATGGTGTACATATATTTTCTTTGGTACGCAAAAGTATCTACTAGAACCATCTTTCCCTTCCTTCTTTTCCCAGAAAAAAACTAGAAATTGCCTAGCCTTGGGCTAAATTGTGAAGCTGGCATTTGTTTTGGGAACTTCTAAATGAAGTCTTGGTGTTTTGCCAGTGCCTCCCAGGAAAGGATTTTCTAACCTAAAGGAACAATTCTACTTCTGGGAATATCTATCAACCTAGAAATAGCTGGAGGGTATTTTTGTCTAGGTAGCTTGGAGGCCATTTGAGGTTGTGGAAGAAAGTAAGGAAAAGACAAATGTAGCCTTTAGAGGATTCCCACAAAAGAAACCAGGGGTTATGGGGTTTCCTTCCTGGAGGGGCTGTAGGCAATTGGACCCGAGAGATTCCAGTGTCTCTACAATTACTTTTTTGTCATCAGTACAGAAAGAATGCAAGTAGGATATACTTAAAATGTGTGTGCATGAACTTGGATTTGGTTTTCAGAGGCATTCTCTTCTGTATCTTCAGGACCCCTAGATGCACTTGGGTCTTCCAGAAAGTGAAATACTAGTTTTGAGCTACATTTGTTTTTTTATGGTTTCTAAATTCTCAGATTTTGCCTCTAAGACATCTGATGTTATTAACTGATTTTTCTAATTTAAGGAACAGTATTTTCTGTGTAGGAGGCCATAATGCCCCCCTTTTGAAAAATCTTTCTGCTCTGTTTATCACGTTCCTTGTCATTGCCAAGACTGGTAATTAATCAAGACTCAGTCATGGATGACTTTTCTCTCTGCCCTCATTACCCTTCCCTTTCCTGCCTGAGTGATGAAGAATGATGTCTCCTCCTGTACCTCTGGCTCTCTGTCCTCTGAGCACTCAAGCCAGGTCTCGTGACTAGAAGTTCCCACTGAGGGCAAAATGCTGGGAATGACAAATGCAACTCCCAGAGCCTGGGAATCAAGGGGTAGACTTCTTGATCCTTACCACTGGCCCATCGATCTCTACATGTCAGAAGACCTTTGGGAAAAGAAGAAGAAAAGCAGAAAAAGTTCTTATCTCTGCATTTTACTTCTTACAGTGACCTAGGTTTTAGCACTATGGAGAGCCCTTCAGGCATCTCCTTTGCAACAGTACTAGAAAGCAGTGAGTCTGGAGTTTTTCCCAAGGTTCTGATACCTGGATCTCCTCTTACCCAAAGATACACAATCACACATGTAGGCACATCCACACCTTCTACTAATTCTCCAGTTTAGTTTTTCCCAAATATCTAGAGACAAACAAAAACAAACCAAAAATAATCATGCTTTTAAATTTTTGATAAATCATCCTTTTTACTGTATGATTGGTTTATGTCTCTGGATGTTGCAGGACACAATCTATAACCTTGTTTAAACAAGGAGCATGGAGAGAGAACTTCCCCACCCATCACAGGGTCTGAAACACTGCTATTGGAGATTCATGGGTTAAGATGCTGTATCATCAAGAGGCCACATGAAAATACAAGTGATTATAGATAGAATGGGGGATATGAACTAATCAACCACACCCTCCTACAAATTCCTTTAACAGATATATTCACCATGGATATCACTAGCTTACATCATGGCCCTGATGGAATGTTAAATAGAATGGATAATTTGGGGTGTGTTCAGAAAGAAAATAATTTCTGAGACTCTAGTTCCACACTGCCAGGTAGTAAAGTGGGGTAGAAGAGGGTTTGAAGCGTATTGGAGAATTAAGGGAGGTGTTGGCAGATTTCAATAGGCTTAATGAAATGAATTGCTTGATTCCCTGGATCATATTTACTATGTTTTGCCCAGGAATTCCCTCATTAGAGTTGAATAGAATATTGGCCTTAATATGTTATGGAATATATGGAGATTTTTTTTCCTTTTTAGGGTGTTTTGAATATATTACTCAGGTCTTGTTTGCTTGTTTTGAACTGGTTTATGCAAAAAGGGGAAACATTGTAAGCATACAGAGTTATCTGATGGCACTCAAATTAGGTCAGGGATGTTAGTAATTTGATTCAATTAGCTATTTCCACAATATGCTACATAACAAACTACACAATCTGAGCAACATAGGACAATAAATATTTATTTCTCATGGAGCTGTGGGTTGGTTGAGGGTCAGATACTCCAGGGTGGGCTCGGCTGGATAACTGCTGATCTTAGTGGGCTCATTCAAGGGTCTGAGAGTTGGTTGAAGTTCAGGTGATGTAGGCTTTGCTCCACTGAGGCAGCCCTACTCCACATCACTCATCATTTTTCTTATGGGTTTTGTTGCTTTCAACTTCTGGCTTTGGCGGCTTTCTCCCAGTATTTCTCTCCATATCCATCCTGTTTATAAAGGACTCCAGTAAGAGGATTAAGACCCATCCTGGGTCACACCTTAATTGAGGTAATCTGATCAAAGTTCCCACCCACAATAGGTTCACATCCACAGGAATGGACCAGCTTTAACAACATGATTTTCTGAAGGTACATACAGTCTCCATTTACCACAATGGTTATGAGAGAAAAACAGTTGCCATTTACCACATTAATGACATACTGATTACTTGAATTAGTAAATTGTTCTGGAGGTAGGTATAATGAGGGGATACTTCTTGCTTGTTGCTACACAAAACAAGACTCTTATTATATTGATTAATTTAGTAATGTGTACCTGATTATTCAGAAGAGGATCTTTGGGTGACTTCTCAAGAGCTTTGTCCTTCTCTTTTTCTATTTCTATCACAGATAACTTCTCATCTTTTCTGCCATTGAATGTATCAATTCCTGAAGCCTAATCTCTGTCCCATGTTCTCCATGATTCCTTTATGAAGCCATTTTGATTAAATTACATAAAACAGTGATTTCTCCCTTCTTTGAATTTCTGTGATCACCCTTTTAGCCAATACCAGTGGTTTACATTTATTCAATCCTGCCTTATATTGTCTCAGTTTCTCTTTTTCCTTGCTGTATTTTTTAAATAAGGTAAGTTGTAGGTTGACAGAAAAATCATGTAGAAAATACAGCTATCCCACATTCTGCTTCTTACACACACAATTTTACTTGTTTTTAAGATTTTGCATTGGTGTTACCATTGATGAAACAATATTATTATAATTATACTATTAACTATAAACCATAGTTTTCACGAGGGTTGACTGGGTTTTGTAGTCCTATATTTTTTTATTTTTATTCTAGCATCATATATAAAACCTAGCATTCCCCCCTTTTAACCACATTCAAATACATAATTCAATGGTGTTAATTACATTCACAATGCTATGTTACCATTAGAACTAAGCTTTCCCCAAATTTTTCCATTAGCCCAAACAGAAACGCTGCACCAATTAAACATTAAATCCATATTCCCTACCAATTCCTCAGCCCCTGGTAGCCCCTGGTAGAGTTTCTGACTCTATGAATTTGCTTATTCTAATTATTTCATATCAGTGAAATCATACGATATTTGTCTTTTTTGTGTCTGGCTTATTTCATTCAACATGGTGTCTTCAAGTTTTACCCATATTATTTTATGTATCAGAACTGCATTCCATTTTATGGCTGAATAATACTTCAGTGTATACCTATACCACATTTTGTTTATCCATCTCTTGATAGACACTGGGGTTGCTTCCATCTTTTGACAATTATGAATAATTCTGCTAAGAACATAGGCGTGCAAATATCTGTTCAAGTCTCTGCTTCTGATTTATAATTACCCATATAGTTTCCTTTACTGGTGATATTTATTTCTTTATGCTGTTTTGATCCACTGTCTAGTGTCCTTTCCTCTCCTGAAGAACTCCCTTTAGCATTGTTTTCAGGGCAGGAAAAGTTTTCAGACTGACAAACTTCCTCACCTTTTGTTTATCTGGAAATGTCTTTAACTCTCCTTCATTTTTGAAAGGCATTCTTACTGGATATAAAATTTGTTTTCTTTGCCCTCCCAGAATTTGCCCTGCAATTATAGGAGGGCAAATGCTGGCAACTGTTTTCTTTCACCACTTTAAATATTTTGTCCCACTGCCTTCTTGCCATGGTTTCTACTGAGAAATTGGTACTTAATCTTATTGGGTCTCCCTTGTATAAAATGAATTGCATTTCTCTGGCAGATTTCAAAACTCTCTCCTTGTCCTTGACATTTGACTGTTTATTTCTATTTGTCTGGGTGTAGTTCTCTTCAAGTTTATCTTGTTTGGGGTTCTTTGTGCATATTCTTGTCTTTTGTTAAATTTGGGAATTCTTCTGCCATTATTTCTTAGAATATTCCTTATGTACCTTCCTCTCTTCTCCTTCTGGGACTTCCATAATGTATATGTCAGTATGTTTTTTGGTGTCTCACAGGTCTCTTAGTCTCTGTTCACTTTTTCTCTTTCTTTTTTTCTTTCTGTTTCTCATCCTGAATCATTTCAATGGTCTTATCTTCAAGCTCACTAATTCTTTCTTCTACCAGCTCCAATATGCTGTTGAAATCCTCTAGGGAATTTTTCACTTCAATTATTATGATTTTCAATTACAGTATTTCTGTTTCATTCCTTGTTAAAATTTCTATCTGTTTATTTAGATTCCCATTTTGCTCATTCATCATTTTCTTGATATCCTTTAGTTCTTTCTCTGAGTTTTTAAAAAAATCTCCTTGAGCAAATTGAAGATCATTTTTTAAAGTACTTGCCCAGTGTGTCCAAAGTCTAATCTTCTTATTGATTGTTTCTGAATTTTTACTATTTCCATTGGGTGGGTCATCAATTCCCATTTGTTTGTCTTATAATCTTTTCTTACACACTTTATATTTTAATATTTAATATGTTAACTCTGATTTAGTCCCTGAGCTGACTTTTCCTTAAATTTGTATCCAGCTAATGATATGACAGAGATTCCCTTGAGTCCCAGGAGATAACAAACACACAAGAAACTAATGCAAGAACACCTTTCACAGTGTTTTCAAATTGGCTCTGTGTTGGCTGGTGCACCCCTTCAGAGTTTAGCTGTCCTATCAAGAAAATTAGACCAAGGTGAAAGTGAAGTACAGGGTCCTCTCTGTGTCTTCTGATCCTGCATCTTGTCCTGGGCTTTACTTACTCATGGCCTTAGGAATTCCCCTGTATATAGGAATCTGAATGCTCTCTCTACTCCCTATGAAATAGACCCACCCTCAGGTACTCTATTGTATGTCTTAGAGCAGGTAATCCTTTGTTCCAGGCCACTTTGACTTAATTGATTCTTATATGGCTTTAGCTGTCTGCAGCCTGCTTCTGCCAACAGGGCAAGTTCTGGGAGGGCAAGTCAGCAATGAGTATCCTGGTTTAGTCTTTCAGGCTGCCACCTATTATGTTGGCACCAACATTCAGACACCCCAGAATGCGTGTAGGAATCACTCTTCTTTCCAGAACAGGGCCAGAGATCCACAATGTGAGCCTAGGCTGGTGCCACTCTGCACCAGGTTGTGAGTCGGGGAGGGCCAGTAAGGGTAACACAAGCTTCATATAATGTTTTTAAAGCTGCATTTTCTTGATCTGGCACTCACCCACTTACTGCAACCCTTTCACTCTTTTCCAAAGTTTTGAGGAAGATGTCTCTATCAATTTTTGCTAGTTATTCAAAGATTCCATGGGGGAATGGCACCCTGGAACATCTTATGCCACCATCTTGGTCAGCCAGAAGTCTTTCATAATCTTTTTCTGCATTGATTTTATTTACCACACCAGATTTCTCACTCCTTGTGCAGAGGCATAATGCCTTATGCCTCTTATATTTCCCAAGAACCAGGGACAATGCCAATAAAACAGTAGGTACTTAATAAAATTATCTGATTCTAGAGTATGTACTAGAACTTCAAAATGATGGTTCTACGAAAATCAGGAATCTACTAAAATTGTCATCATTCTTTGAACCATGCCATTTCTTGCTCTACTTTTTACTCAGTCTTTATCTCTTTCTTTCTATAAATTATTATTTTCCATTATAAGGGCAATTTGGAGGAGTGTGCTTTTCTTTTACTCTGCCATCCATATCTCTGTGAGTCTAGTATAAAATGGATGCTCCAAATAACTTCTTTCCAATGTGATTTATATGAAATGGAAGCATTTTCTATTTCTCCCTCATGTGTTTTTGTTTTGAATTGCAAATATTAAGTTTCACATATATTTAAAAGTTATTTTGACAGTATGTAACGTAGATTTAAAACATTCTGAACTTGGCTTTTTTCCTTATGGATCCATTCTCTCTCTCTCTCTCTCTCTCTCTCTCTCTTTTTTGGCTGAAACACTGTAAATATACCAGTAAGTGTCAGAACATACAGTATAATGAACAGCCAAGGACAATCTGTTATGATATTCTGTGTATCAAAGACCAGTTTGTTTATAACACCAGGAGGAATTCATTTTTAGTATTTAAGTTTGATGAATTTAGTGAGAACAATATAATTTGCTTCATTAGACAGTGCTAGCCAAAGAATACACATTGTTATATACTCAATGTTAAAGGGAAAAATATGTAAATTAGCCAAATGAGCAATATTATAATTAACAAATGGAAATTGAACTATGATACTTAGAAGTCAAACAGCAGTAATTCCATTCTAATGGGTCAATTGAATGGGTCAGGAAGTTTTTTTTATATTAGGAGAAGTAAAGCTGTTTTACTTAGAAAGCTTGAAACTGGGAATAGTCTCCAGAGAATATCTGATGTGAGCTATCATATTCTTGACTGGTTCTCCAGAATAGGGATTGAACTCAGAAGGATCAAAAGTATCTGTGGTGTCAAACTCAGAGGAAGAAAACCTTTGCCTTCTTATATTTGTCTTTCTTATTTTCCCTTCCTCCTTTGCTTTCCACTTCTTTCTTCTCTCTTTAGCTTCTTTTCTTCCTCTTGCTTCTTTCAATTTTTATATGAGGTATTAAATAGACCTTAGAGTCAATGATTAAAGCTTTTTGTCCTATGAGAAGGACAAATGTAAATATGTTGCTTTTTGTTTTTAATTATTCTGATGACAAAAAAGATGCAATGCTCACATTCAACATTCACTGATGGGTAGATCTTAAGGGCAGAGGGGTATAAAGATGTGTAAGGACTCATACTTTCAAATTGTTTGCAATCACTTGAAAGTTAAACAAATTTTATGTGTTAAAAAGATATATAAGAAAAAAGCAATTAGCACTTTAAGGCAATATATACTAAGGACAAACAAGTATGTCAGGTCCACTTTGAAATAGAAATATGGCTGAAGAAGAGAACCACTATTTACTGGAGTGGTCAAAGGAAGGTTGGTCTTGAGCAGGATTTAGAGTACTATTGGGAAGATTCATGGGGAATGGGGATCTTATGGAAAGGATCAGAGGCAGCATTGCTCCAGGTATATAGAAACTATTACTCAAGTAGAAGGCTTATAAATTTCAGATAATCGTGGGAAAATTATTTAGGGCCAGCTTGTAAAATGTGAGGTATGAAGTTTGGAGTCTATTCCTTTGTGTTCATATTGTCTTTGAGTAGGGAGATAACATGATAACATTGCAGGGTAAAATGGCTTAGCATGGAGAGGGATTTGTGGCAAGAAGACTAAATAGAAGATGCTTGCAATTGTTTGGGCAAAAGAAAATATGAACCTGAACTAAAACAGTAACGGTGGGAAAGAAACAGTAGTCTGTGAGTAATCTACTAAATAGGGAGTGAGATGGGGTGGGGTGGGATGGGGTGGGATGGGGGTGGATCTGCTTAGACCCAGAGAAAGATAAAAAAAAGATGGGCTATGTTTTCAAGGCCAGCACATAAAGAGAATAAAGGTATCAATGAAAAATTTTAAAAGCCAAGAGAAGGAGATGGCTTTGTGATATAGGTAATTTTGAAGTTTGACTACTCTGAAATAGCCAGATGAAAATACTCATCGGTAGTAGGAGATCTTGGACTAGAATTTAGGAGAGAATACTTATCTAAAGTTGTGGATTTCTGAGTTATCCACCTTAGAGATGATTTTTGAATCTATGAAAGTGGTTGGCATTTTCCAAAAAAAGGAGCATGTTTAAAGAGTTTGGCATCTCAATGATAAGTGTCTAGGGGAGTAAAGAGTCAATGAAGAGGGAAGGAACAGTTACAAGAGCAGGAGAATTAAGGATGTGTAGGGAATAGTGAGCATCTCAGAAGGCAATGGAAGAGCTGGAACTCCAAAGCCAGCTGGGTCACCAAGGGACTTAGAAGGCAGAAGGGGAATCACCTGGGATGAAGAACAGGAGAACTACATGTTGCTGGTAGTGAACATGTTTGCCTGTAGAGCTAAGTTCCTGGGAAAGAATGGGTTAGCTTTTTCTTATTCTTTCTTCAGTAATACAAATTGAAAAACAGGTGGTGAAACAAATTGGAAAACAATGTACACACAACTAACCCTCCTAGAGAAAAAGATTTTATACTGTCTCTTAGTAACCTGTTCTGATACTCAATGTACTTGTTACCCAGGAGTTCTTTTTGAAATCATTATACAAAATCCCTATTGCTCTCCTTTAAGCTATATTTTTTCTGGCTTCCTTTTGTTTATCCTCAGGGGACATGAATAACATATGGTGACTATCTTTCATATTTTTAAAATAGTTATTACACAAGATTCTTCCTCTTCAGCCTTCTACTTTTCAGGCTAAATACTACTACTTAGGTTATTCTTTCTTTATATGCACATTTCTTCCTAGGACAGTAGTTCAGACTGAGTCAAACTCAGCTCCTAGGGATTGATAAAATTTATATTGAAGTCACCGGTTTGAATTGGTGAACAATATTAGAGTTGTTTGTCTATTAAGTAGAAATCCAAGAATAAAATGAGGATGACCATTTTGGGGGAAGAACTCTGTGCATCATCTGATACTGAGAGTGCTCATCAAAAATAATAGGTACAGGGGGTGGATGTGGCTCAAATGGTTGGGTGTCTGTCTCCCGTATGGAGGGAACTGGGTTTGATCCCCGGGACCTCCTGGTAAACTAAAAAGAAAAATATAGAAGGCGTGCGCGGGGGCATGCCAGGCCCCGCCAAGCCACGCAGCAAGATGATGACATAACAGGAGAGTGACACAAGGGAGAGCCAAGACGAGATGCACCGAAAAACCAGGAACTAAGGTGGTACAGGTGGCAGAATGGTTAAAAGTAAATAAATAAATAAATCTTTTTTTAAAATGTTAAAATAGGTACATAATAAATCCTTTGAAAAATTAAAACTTATGGACAAGTGGGGAAAATATAGCTTTTGCCTCTTTTTCCCAATGCCTGGCATATAATAACTAAATTTATGTTTGAATCAAAGCAAGGATCTAAAATGTGCAATAAGATATGAAATCAGGAATGTTATTTTCAAAGGTCATTAAAAGATAAGACCAATCTGTTGGGCTGTTTCTTGTAAATATCATATTTACTTTCATCATATATAGAGACACACAAAGATATTAAAAGCTGTGAGATTGGCAGGGATTGTCCTTTAATGAATATTGCCTCTATTTTCTCTCACCTGCCATCACTTTTCATGGCAGTCTTAATAAAGATTATTGAAGGACTATGGCTATTAATTCAACTGCAAGTGTTTGTTGCAGGTCAACCAAGAATTTGATTCTGTGTTCCAAGGACAAGTTAGGCAAACACAACATTATAGAATATTAAAGGTGGTAAAGCTTCTGATTTAACCAAAAGCAGGATTATCTTGACAACATAATACAAGCAAATGTTTACATTGCACTGATCTTGTTCTAGGTACTCTTCTATATATAGTTACAACAACTTTATGGAATAATTACTATTACTATCCTCATTTTACAAATGAGGAATTTGTGTGAGGAGGAGGTTAGGAGACTTGTCTACAGCCATGTAGCTAGTAAGAAATAGAGCCAGGATTTGAACCCAGGATATCTGGCTCCAAACCCAGGTTGTCTGGCTCCAAATCCTGTAACCTGAATCATGACTCTATGGGAGAGTCCTTCTAGTCTCAAATCGAATACTTTTATTGTTGAGAAACTTTTACTTGAAAATTCCTCTCAGGTTAAAACGGACTCTTCCTTCCCATACCTCTCCCTTTTTTTAAATCCCAGTTTCACCCCTAGAGCAAAACTAAAGAGTTAATCCCTCTTCTAGAGAGCAGACTTGGGATCTTAAGACAGTCTTCAAACTCTTCCAAGTATCTTTTCTCTTCAGGCTTAACATCATTCTCTCCTTCAAGTGCTATGACATCTGTTTTATTTATTTGGCTTTGTAATATTTCTCTTGTTCCTAAAAGGATTTCAGCTGGGTCACATAAATGTACATAATAGAGAAAGCAAGATAACATATCCCTCCAAATTTTTGACGTCAGTGGATTTTATAAACATGCCTTTTGTTTCTTCATTCATGCTATAGACAGACAAATTAGGGTAGTGAGTGGTTAGATCCCCGAAGTACACCATGAGAGACTCCCAACTAGGATTTCTCAAGTACCCATGCCACATCTTTCCACCCAAGTTATAATGTTAATTGTCAACTGGCATGTCTATATCAAGAGTTCCTATGTCAACATTTTCTCTAGGATCGGCTCATCCATTAACTCTGGAAGACAGCATTGTGTAGCAACATGGAGGTGGAATTTGGATACAAAATAGGTCTTAGTTAAAGCTTTGTGACATTGGGCAACTTAATCTCTCAATTTTATTCTCTTTGTCTAACAGGGATTGTAACCGTTGCATAGCCCTTTCTTAAGGATAGTTGTAAGGATTAAATATGACACAAAGGTAAAATACATAGCACATAGTAGGTGCTCAATTATGATTGCAAATAAATGTCAAGATGGTCTTACATGGCCAATGGTTTGCTGGCAAATGTTTATTTATTTTTAAAAATGACTTTCTGGTAGGAAAAGGTCTGATTTATAGAATTTGCTAATTTCTTTGGTGTAAATACTCCCATCAAGACTGATTCCAAGTTACCATCTTGATATCACTGAACACGGAGTTGGGAACTAATATACACAATTGGATCTTGGGAGTCAATGCAAGCCAACTCTAGCATACCCAAGAAGGATTTACAGCATTAATAAGTGAATAAAAATATACACAGAAAAAGATAAGAGTTTTCAGCACAAGGAATTTCTATCAGGTGCTGACAAATCCTGCAAAACAGGAGTGACAATTTTAGTTACATTCATGATTGTGAAACTATCAGGTGCTGATACTGCCTGCAAAACAGGGGTGACTATTTTAGTTACATTCATAATTGTGAAATTTCTTTTGCTTGCTCTGGTATGTGGATTCCAGTTATTCTTCCTAAATTTGTTTGCTTTTTCCTTTCTTAATCTCTCTCCTTCTCCTCTCTCTTCTCCCTTTTCCTCTATTCTGCTCTCCTCCCTCCCTCTTCCTACAAATGTTTTCTATGGCAATGGTTACCAAGGGAAGTGATGGATTTAATGAGAAATGCTAAGGTTCCAGCAAAAAAAAAAAAAAAGAACACATGATGCCCATGCTTTACCAATATATGTAAGGGTATATAAAAAGAGTATAAAAAAAAGAAACACTTGCCTGCCCAAAGAAACCAGCATCAAAATCTTGGCGTAAGAGAAGAGGATTTGTTTAGTGTTTGGCTGTTTACTCATTCCTTCTAAGGAGAAATGTCTGAATATGCTCATTTTCATACCTTAAGTCATCATCAATTACAGATTTCAGGCACATTTCTTGTGGGCTGCCTCCAGTGGCTGTCAGCAAAACCAAGCAGCTGTTAGGTAGATATTGAGAAAAAAAATCACTCTGAGCATTGCTCTCCCGTTTTTCCCTCTCTTGGCAGAGATAGTGATATTTATGCACAAGGAAGGAAAAGAAGGGCATGCATCCAGGTTCCTTTCTATTCGTCTCCTTAAAAAGTGTTGCTTTTTGGACAGTCCTCAAAGAATGACACAACCGAGACTTGGTATAGATATACACACATCATTCTCTCTCTCTCTCTCTCTCTCTCTCTCTCTCTCTCTCTATATATATATATATATATATATATAGTTTTTTCCCCCATCATTTCCTTCTGGCACTCCTTTGGCAGGTGGTATAAAATTTTTTTTATCAGAATAGCATTGCCCTTTGTGCTTAGTAAATATTTAGGCATTGTAGATTGTGTCAGAAATAATTCCTTTCATGCTTCAAAGGTTGGAAAACTTTTCTTCCTCAACACTTGACTGTTGTTTGGAAAGACTTTTAATAGGTGAGTTGAAACTGGCCAAGGAATTAGGACATACAGTCCCTGTATATAGTAACTTTTCCTTAGTGGTTCATCACATTTGGGAAATTGAGTAGCCTGTAGTTTGGGAACTTAATTTTATAGTGGCTCTGCTGTTGTGGTGTTTCATCCAATCTATTAACCAGACAATGGTTTAATGCTTATTAATGTCATATTAATAATGCTTATTAATAAAAGCATATACCTTTATATTAGTCCGGGTTCTCTAGGAAAACAGAACCGACAGGAAATAGTATGAGATTTTATAAAATTGTCTCATGCCACCATGGACATGCACTGTCCAAATTCTGTAGGGCAGGATGCAAGCCAGGGACTCTGAAGAAGGTCCTGGATGAGTTCCCCAGGAGACACCGGCTGCCTGAAGTAGAGATGGGAGCTCTCTCTCTGAATACCAAAATCCCTTCTCCTTTTCAGGCCTTCAAAGGATGAGATATCACTTATTGCTGACAGCAGTCTCCTCAGTTGATTGTAGATGTAATCAGCCATATTTCAATCAACTCACTGATGATTAAAGTCCACGAAATGCCCTTGTATTACAATTAGCCCGGTGTTTCCTTGACCAAACAACTGGGCACCATCACTCTGCCAGGTGGACACATTAATCTGACCATCACAACCTTCACGGTGTAATTTTTAAGCGCAAGCTCACTAATAGAGACACACCAGTGAAAGTGAGTAGAGTCATACAAGAGTACATCATAACTAGAACAATTCCAAGAGACTTACTCCTGAATTGGTTTTTTTTTTAAGTTTGTTAGTCACTCATGTCATCAACATTAATCACAAAGTTAATGAAAATAGGAACTGTATCATTTTGATGTGAAACATCAGGAACCTCTTAATTATCATCATCGATTGTTATTCACTGCCATCCATCTGCATTACTGTCGTATTTTTAGTGTTTGGATTAATCCAGTCCTAATACAGCTGGTCAACTTTCTCTGCTCCAACCTGTTACTGAAGATCCCACTCAGAATGGGCAGGGGTTCCAGGGATTGTTGCCTGTGCATAGAAAGCAGGTTTTGCTGGTTGTACTTGGAAGACTCTAGGTTTGTTTACATATAGAGAGAAAGACATTGTTACTTAAAGAAAGAACAAAGCTGAATAAAGGGATCTTAAACAGCAAGAAAAACAGGAAATCCCTGTGTCTTCTGGTAAATAACTCAGTTGTGGAGGTATGGTATTGAGAAGCTTATCTAGAGGTTTTATAGAATATATTTTAAATTGTATTTGACAAATAATTATAAATCACCATTCTATGAGCTTTAAAAAGAGTAACACTTAATAATTAATCTTAACTTTGTGAAGTAGGTAATATTAATATTACACTTTTACAGATGAGGAAACTGAGAACTTTAGTAACTTGTCCAAAGGGCATAAAAAGCAGGCAGCAAGCCGATGGCTCCATACTTTGAAGGAAGGAGGGTATCATAAAAAAAGAAGATAACATTTTGAGTCCATCCCAATGGATACTATTTGGATTAATTAGACTGACTTGCTTTGCAAGAATTGGAACTCACAACTCAGAACAGAATTTAAACAATTCTGGCAGCAAAGGTAACTTTCCATAAGAGATTTTTTCCTTATGATGATAAATTGGGTGAGATTGCCTAATCCTCTCTAGGACAGTTCCTAGATTCATAGAAGTGGGAATATGAGGGAGGACTAAAGAATAAGAACTCACCCATTAGAATAAATATCTGCCACCATGTTGTTTTTTATTTTTATTTTTCTGAAACTGGGCCAAGAGCATCAGTACCTCAATTTCATCTTTTTTCTTAGGCTCCAAGAGCTTAATGCAAAATCTCACAGTGAGAACACTGAAATTTTTACTAATGATCTTTGTTTAGCCTAGGATATTTTTTCATCTTAATGTCACCCAAAACATCTTTCTGAATCAGTTAATAGTCATTTGAAATATCACTTTCTATGACTGAATAACAATAATAGGCATAATAACAATAACTGGCATCAGTGAACTGTGTAACCACTGTTTGAAATGTTTTGCACATATTCCATTTTAGCATAATTTACTTGGTCAACCCAATTTTACTGAAGCTTTTGGTTATTTTCCAACTTTTGCTATCAAAAACAATATTGCAGCAATTATATTTATAGCTAAACTATATAAAATATTTGCAATTATTTCCTTACAATAAAAAGTTATATGTAGAATTGCCAGTATAAGCATATACATATTGAGAGAAAAATATCTAAAGATTTACCATGAAGCTTAACTATGAGAATATGCTTGTTCAACAGTGCTGGCTGGCTTGGTGGGATTGTGGTGGTCCTTGGTGGGCTGATAAGTCCTATTTAGCTTACAGAAATGCAGGGCTTCTTAAAACTACCCTCTCCTCTTTACAGTTTTTAATTTTTTGAGGTAGCTGTCTTTGCCACCTGGCCTAATTGCCTCCTTACCCATCCCTAATTCTCACGTAGTAAAAATAAGCAGGAAATGGCATTTGTAGTTCCCCTCTAACAACAATATTTTTTCACTTCTTTGGACAAGTCACTTAATTTCCCATATCAACTGGCAAAGAGGTCTAGGCTTCAGAACCAAAAAGCATAAATATGAATCCTGAGCCAACTACTTATTGTTATCTTTAGCAAGTTACTTAACCTCATTGTGCCTCAGTTTCCACTTCTTAAAAATGGGGCAATTAAGAGTAGCTTCTCCCCAAGGTTGTGGTGTGTTATGAGTTAATATAAATAATTGGCTTAGAAGAATGGTACATCACAAGTTTTTAATGTTAGATTGTTTTTACTAGAAAGGGATACAAATATTTACTTGTCTGAAGTTAAGAGAAAAGAACTACAAGCCATTACTGCTCTAAGATAATGATGATGATAATAATGGCAGTCACCATTACATCCCTGCTATATGCCAGGTACTGAACTAAGTACTTTGTCTGTATTATGTAATTTAAATCTGACAACACAGTAAATATAATTAATACCCCATGTTCCCAATAAGGAGCTTCCTAAAGTCGAAAACTTTGCCCAAGGTTAAACACCTCTTAAGTGAAAAATCCATTCCCATCTTATTTCAAAGGCTGTCCTCTTAATGATTATGCCATGTGTTTCAGTTTGCCAAAGGGCTGCTGATGCAACGTATCAGAAATGAGTTGGCTTTTATAAAGGGGATTTATTTGGGGTAAAATCTTACATTTCTGAGGCCGTGAAATGTCCAAATCAAGGCACCGTCAGGGGTGCTTTCTCACCACAGTCAGCTACTGTTGATCCTGTTGTCCTGCCATGTGGCAAAAATGGCCACCAATCTCTGCCTTCCTTCTGATCCAGAATCTAGTTTCCCAGAGTTCAGCTGTGGGCAACCAGGCATAGGGCTTGAATCCTCAGCCCAGCTTCTTGGGCGCCTCTTTCCTTGCCTCTGTGTCCTGCTGGTTCCAGACTCCGGGACCTCTCATAGCTTCTTGGGCTCCTCTGCTTTCCTGCAGTCCTCTCTCTCACATGGCAGGATCAAATATGGTGGCTTCCTTTTTCTGTGTCTCTCACTCTGGGTTTCAGTTTATAGCAAACCCAGCAAGAGGGTGTAGGCGCAACCTGAGTCACGCCTCACTGACATAGTCCAACAAAAGGGTCTCACATCCACAGTAATGGATTAGTTTAAAAACATAATCTTTCTCTTTTTGAGATTCATAAAACAATTTCAAACTGTCTAACATACCACCTCTACAATCCTCTCTCACTGATTTCTAGTCTTTTATTATAGCTAAATTCCAATGGCTACTCCAGAAGAATCCTTCAAAATCCTTCCCTTGATCACTTTCAAAGCCAATAAAATCCTGAAAAATGTAACATTTTTGTCAACTCTATCAACATAATCCCAAACGAGATAGATAACTGTTGAAGATCTGCAGTTAAAATCCCCTTTCCTCTGTTACTACGGTAGCAACGTGATTTTTTTTCTAGTGTGCTCTGAGCATTAAGGAATTAAAGCACTTCAGGCTGCATGTGTGGTGAGAGTCTCATTTTATTTTAGTGGCAGTTGCTTCTGGTATTTTTCTTTTTCCTCAATTCTACTTTTTCTTTCTCCAATCTTGGCTCAAAGGGTAACTTGCTGTGCAAGTTCAGGAATCTGTGGCAAAGGGAACAAGCACAACAATTTGTCTGCCACTATTTGGATGTTAATTTTGCATCTCAGCAGCCGAGAAAAGAGCCTGATCCCCTGTGAGCATCATTGTATTAGGGTTGCTGCTTCGGTTGCCAAAGTACAGTTTTTACTGTTGGCATTTCTTCCTCCTGCTATAGGTAATAACCATCTAAAGGACAAATCCCCCTGTCTGTGATTTTTCTTTCTAGGCTTCATTGGAGAAAGACTGTGAAGTGATTTATTCCTCTGTACATGTGAAGCTACAATGTATTCTCGGGTGCAGAATTTTGGCCTGTGATACTCTGAGTTCTTAGGTTAATCCATTAACTTGCCTGGGGGAAAAGGGACAGGAAAGATGGATGAAAGTGTTACAAAGACAGAGATGAGGAGGATCTCAAAACTCCTAAGCACTGCCTCTTCCTCCCTGTTTCCGTCTGCTACTGGGAAGTCCTTTACAAGAAAACGGGCTTGTTAACAGCTATACTTTGTACCTGTTATAAATAAGACCAGTTCTTCCTCACTAGATGGATATACTGCCTTCCTATTTCCAATCTCAAAAGAGGACACACACATGCATGCACATGCACACACACACACAATTTCTATGTTCAGATAAGTATAGGAAATGTAGGATGAAACCAAGCTAAATAGATCTTTTTACTAGCAGCTTCTCAGAGACTTAAGAAAGCTCAGGCATATTAGGAATTTCTAGGAGGGACATACAGTATGCAGTACTTCCCAAATTTATTTGACATTGGAATACTTTTCTTGAGGAGCAACTTGAGGGACTAATATTCTCTAGAACACACTTTGGAGAGCACTGGATCAATTCATTTCATTACAACTTTGTTAATTTAGTTTAAAAGCTTATTGTTTGGACAAATTGGCTTCTTAGTCCATGTGAATATTTTTAAAAAGTAATATTTTAGGTTGCAAATATATTTTTATAGTAACTAGCAGAACTTGTGATTCTAAAATGTTCCTATTAAGTGATGTTTAAGTTTCCTAGTTGCTGAAACAAATGCCATATAATGGGTGGGCTCACCAGCAAGAATTTATTAGGTCATGGTTGCAAACCTAGAAGGCTTGTTTTCTCCTGGAGTTTTTTTCTTCTGGCTAGCTGGCAATTTTGGAGGTTTCTTGCCTTTTCTGGCACATGGCAATGCACATAGCAGTATCTTCTCCTTTCTCTTCTGTGTTCCTTTAGCTTCAACTTCTGGCTGCTCCCTGTGGCTTCTCTCTCCATCTGACTTTTACTCTGCTTTTAAAGAAGTCTAGCAATCCAGATTAAAGCCCCACCTTATTCAACTGGACCACACCTTAACAGAAGTAACATCTTGAAGAGATCTCATTTTCATTGGGTCCACGCCAACCAGAATGTGAACTAAGGCCAAATGCGTGTTCAAACTGGGGTACAAAATTCAATCTACCACAAGCGCATTATCTCAGGAAATAGGGCATGGCTACCCTATTTTCCTCCCCACCCTCCTTTATTTCCCTCCTGCCCTTATAAAGCCATGAGAATATCTTAAAAAAGAGAACTAAGTAAATGGTAGAAGCACATGCGTCTGTGCGTGGACAGGCATATTAGTTATACTGTATTCTAATCTATGGGTAGGCTTTATTAATTTGATCTCAAGAAATTGTTTAAAGTAAAACTATCCTGGATTTCACTTTGTGTACGTTTTTGAAATATTTTTCTTTTTCTATTAACAATTTCAATTTGTGATATTTGTAGAACCAACAGAAATTGATGGAGTTAGAAGATAACAGTAAACATAAAATGTGATTTATTTTTATGTAGCATTTTTAATACTCCCTATCACAAAGTATTTCAGAAAATCCATGAAAAGCAAAAGGAAGCTCTTAAAGGGAGATTCACAGGATGGTAGGTAGTTCACTTTCCAATCCATGAGGCAGAGGTCGAGAACCTTCCTGAGGGGCATTTTGACTCCTGCCCCAGCTCATTCCCTAGGTGTAGACTGCCCATAGTATAAAATACTCACATGACTATGTTGCATTTCCATTCTTGGAAAATTATGCTATTTAGTTTTAAGGTACTAATCTTAAAGACATGTTTTTTATCCCTTCCAAGTCAATTAGATTTGTGACCATGCTGAATAGAAAAAGCTTTAGTTGTAGACTTGGTGTAATCATAACCATACATATCTTAAATTTAGGCTAAGTCATAATATCCTTCTTTCATGAAAGCAATGAGTACATACACTGCCCTGCTGTTTTCTGAATGTGCCTGTCTTCTAGGATATGTAAAGAGGTAGTGAGAGTAAAGACAATTCTGTGATCACCCAGAAAGCTTTCACTAGTCCATGATGTCAGGTTGTCCCATTTTCTGGTTGATAAATTTATGCCCATTCTCCGATTAAGAAGTCAAATGGAGAGGGGTGTTCCAATTCTTTTCCTGACTATTCTAAAATGGTCTTTGTTTCAGAAAGCAGATTTTAGGGAGTATGCTATAAATCAAAGCTTACTTGGGTTTTCCATTAATCCAGACCTGGATCTAGCTGCATGTAATTTCCTCCCAGTTTTGGAATAAGCTATCATCAGTCTCTTAGCTTTCATGGTGTAGAGTGACTGTGGTTTTCCTTTTCTTTACCACTGCATTTGTGGTAACATGGAAGACACACTAATGGGGGGTTAACCTGGTGACAGTTTAAGCTGGACCCTCTTAACTTGTTTTTATAAGTTTTCACATTTTTTCCCCTTTTGATTTCCACATTGGCATGAACTCTTTGACTTAGGTTCTGCTTCCTTTTATTTTTCCACTTACATACTTTCTCTAAATTCAGGAGAAAGAGGACAACAAGAGTTCTAGATATACATCACATCTCAAGTTCCTGTAAATTTAGAGGAAGTTTATATTTTGAATTGTAGATGTGGTTTCATTTCTTCCTGATACTGGTATTGGTATTGCTGGATTCTACTGGGAGGTAGCCAGTCAACAAAATGGGCAGAAGATGGTAACTCATATGGTAACTGAGATTCTGCTTTTTGAAAGAAAGCCCCATTTTGTGGTCATTATGTCTCTAGCCTTCTGAGAGACTTAAATCTCCACAGTATTGATGGTCCATCTCAGCACTATTGAAGGAAGACTTCATTATATTATTTATATTATGAGCACCTTACTCAAATAATATGTGTTACATTATTAAATAAATTCAACAACTCATAGAAATAGTAGATATGGGAAATGGACTTGTGGGTGTCGTGTGATTAGCTATAAAGGATCCAGACTGGTAAAAATGTTAGAAATAAGTGTCAGAAAAAGATTTTTGCAAAGTTGGATAATAAAACAATAAAAGAATGAAATTCAAATAAGTGTTTCCTTATCTTCTGTATTATGTACCCAATAAGTGCTGAGCTAAGTTCAGTGACAGATCCCACCCAAAACTTGGCAGCTCTACTTATGTATGGAAATCATGTTGCAAGGTATGAAAGTGATGTTGGATTTAGTGAAAATGTGCATAAGCTTTGGACTATGATTTCTGAAAATTTTTAAATTGCTCCAAAATATTTTCCAAAGGGCGATCATAAAATGTTAACTCTTGGTATTGAGATAATTAAAACTTTATAATATTTTTTTATCAAGATGAAAAAATCTCCTCTGAGGTTGTTCTGGTTACCCATTGCTTTGTGTCAGCCAAAGGAGTACTGATGCAAAGTACCAGAAATCTGTTGGCTTTTATAAATGATATTTATTTGGGGCAAAAGCTTACAGTTACAAGATTCTAAAGAGTCCAACTCAAGGTACCAAAAAGGTACTCTCTCACTCAAAGTCTTTTGTCACATGTTGAAGCAAGATGGTGGGCGATGTCTGCAAGGGTTCAGCATTCCTTCTTCCTCTTAAGGCTCCATGGTTCCCGCTTCTTCCGACCTCAGCTGTAAGCTGGCATAGGGCTCATCTTTCTTCCCAGGGCTTTCTCAGCACTGAAAACTATCAGGCAAATGGCTCAACTCTCTTCCCAGGGCCTCTGGATCCTCTTCTGTATCTATGGAGCTCTCTCTCTTTTCTTGTGTATCTGCTTCTGTGTGTCTATTTGTGTGATTGTCCACCAAGGGGGAAGGCGCTCAACCCTGCACACCCTAATGATGTCATTGAATCAGAGCTCTAATCTTGATTTAATAAAAAAAAGTGAAACCTCTGAATTTAATGCAATCAAAGGGGTATCATTCCCAGAGGAACAGACGGGTTTACAAACATAATCAATATCTCTTTTTGGAACTCATAAATAATATCAAACTGCCACACTGTGTAACAAACCACTCAAAAATCCAGTGACTTAAAAATAAAAAGCATTTTATGCTGCTCTGGGATTCTGTAGGTCAAAAATTTGGAAAGGGCACAAGGGGATGACTTGTCTTTGATCCTCAATGTCTGGGTCTCAGCTGGGAGTGACTTGAAATGCTGGAGTCTGAACTGGGATGACTTGAAAGTTACATTCAGTTGGGTCTCTTAACAGGGACTTTCCATGTGGCTTGGACTTCTCGTGCATGGTGACTGGGCTTCTGAGAAGGAGCATTTAAAGAGGGAGTATTTTAAGAGAACTAGTTTGGAAGCTGCATGGCCTTTCTGTCCTAATCTCAGAAGCACAAAGTGACAAATCGACCACATTTTATTGGTTACGGATGAGTCACTAATGCCAACCCAGATTCAAGGAGAGAAATAGTGATTCTCCATTTTTTTATGGGGGACAGGCAAGATCACAGTGCAAAAGCAAGTTGATGGTAGATGTTTGTTATTATGGCCATTGTTAAAAAATGTAATTCTTCACATACATTGTTTAATTATTTAGAAAAAGAGTGTGGTGATTGTATCTTTATTAGGTTTCATTGAGAAGTATACCCAGCACAAAATCTGGCTAATACAAAATGGATCACTTTAAAGGGCTCTATATCTAAAATGCTGTTTTTCTTCATCTTTTAGGAGTGCTTTAAGCTAATATATGGGAATGAGTCAATTACTTTCATTTTTATATAGCTCATTTAATAATAAACAACCAGTGTTTAATAGGTATTCTAGGAAGAAGGCCATAGAATGGAAAGTAAGAAACAAATGGGCTCATACAAGTAAGAAGAGAAAAAATAAATAATCCAAAAAGTAGGAAAACTTATTTCAGGGTAGGATAGCATACCCAAATGATGGTCTAGTAATTCTCAACTTGTATTGTACAATAGAATCATCTACAGAGTTAAAAAAAAAAAAAAAAAAAAAAATCTGGTCCCCAGACCCCTTCCACGGAAACATTGATTTAATGAATTAATCTGAGGTGTGAACCAGGCATCACAATTTCAAAAGCTCCCAAGTAATTCTAAAAAGCAGCCAATTTTGAGAACCATTATTCAAAACACTTTGTAAAAAGTAAAAATGTAAAATCTTTAACTGTAATGTTTAGTTCCCTTAGTGAACTTATCAATAAGATTTAAATTATAATCTAAACACTAATTTTCCTATACATTCTTCTACAGATTAATCCACAGTAGATACAGTTGGATTCATATCTGACATGAGACACGTTCGACAGATCCCACATGCCCAAAATCTAAAGCAAAAAAATTGAAAAGAACCTCATTCCTTGATGATCTCATTGAACCTTCTGAAATATCAGCTCTTCACTTGCCATATTTTTTTCACTACAACTAATGTGGGATGATAAATTTTCCTTTTATTTCAACCAGATGTTGGGATATTCTTTAACTTGCAGCCAAAAACATTTGAACCATTCCTACATATAAGTACATTTTCTTGATTGCCCAATAAATCTGTTGGCTAGAACCACTATGAAGTCAGGCAGATCTGGGTTTGAATCCTGGTTCTGTCACTAAAAGTAACTTAGTGACCTTCAGCAATCTCTTTATCTCACTGTGCCTCAGAAGATTGGGAGAAAATAGACTGCCTATTTCACAAAATGGTTTGGGAATTAAAATCATTCATTCTTTCTTTCAATAAACTTTTACTGAGCACATGACTATTCCAATACCGTGTTCTGTACACTGAGTATATAGGGATGATCAAGACAAGCACACTTCCTATTCTCTTGGGGGAGAAGGCAATAAGTAAATTAAAAAGAAAAAAATTTCAATTTCTGATAGAAGTTGTGAGAAAACAGGATGAAACAAAAGACTGTGATGGGGAGATACTTTAAGTTGAGTGAATAGGAAAAGTCTGGGATCCAAGTGATAAAAGTCAATACTGCAAGAACCAGAAAAGCACAACTAAGTTAAGAATTCTTAATGTAAAAGCTTATGGCAAAAAATTTTAAAAAATAGACTTGGCTTGGTTGAGAACTAACAAAAAACCACAAAGCCTAGATGTAATCAACAATGGGAAAATTGAAGAGAGGTAAGAGTAGGCAGGTAGGAAAGGGTCTGACAATGGAAGCCAGGGTGAGGAGTTGGGATTTATTGTAAGCATGATATGAAACATTTATAGAATTTTAAGTAAGGAAAGGATAAAGTGGGAACCACAGTTAGGAGGCCATTGTAATAGTCCAAATGAGATATGTTATCTTGTGTTAGGGTTCTACCAGCCGAAATGAATCAAGTACATCTATGTAAGTAACACAACTTCACATTGTGAGCAGTCAGTAAATGCTGTCTATTCTCCTTGTTATGTTATCATTAGTATTAGTAAAACCTTGGGACAACACCTTGTTCTTTCATTAGCATTGCTTTGTGGAAAGAGTTTAAGAGAAAAACAGAGAGGTTTTTCCAAATTTTATTTGTTATCTTTAAAGGATTTCCCTTCTGAATTGCACGATGGTCCTAAGAGGGCCTGATTAGTTTAAGGTTTCTACAGAGAGAGTCTACTTCATATATCAGTTTGGGTTTTATAAGAGAAAATGCAAAGAGTTACAACTTTTAATGGATAGTTATTTTTGTTTCCATATCTGATGGTCAAATAATTATATTTTAGAATCCCAACATATCATCGAATGGTGTGGTTCTATGATCATGTTGCATTATGTACCACTGCAACCCAAGCTTAGTGATCCTATACAGAAAGAATTGTTTTCCCATCAGATTGGAGATAAGAATGCAAAATCTGGAAAAGCATTATTTTTCAGAGTGGTAAATTTGAGTAGTATTGGCTTGCTTTATCATGACACTTGTAAAATCATGGTCTATAGGTCATGTAACTGAAGGCTAGTTTATAATGAAAGTAATAGGTCTGCATTGGAATATAGATTACAGTTCTCAACTCAAATATCTCTACCTTTCATTTCCTATTGGAAAACTTCCTGCAATCTTTATTTCTTAGTTCCACACCTATAAATTGAGATTAAGATATGTTTTCCAGTTTAAAGAATGTTGTCTGCATCAATGAAATTATCCTTAGGCACTTGGGGGACCTTGAAAAGAGAGGGTTCCTAGGCACAGATAATAACATGTTGTCCATCATGTTTTTACTTTTAGAATTAAACGAAAGAGTAACCAAAGCTTCAGTAACCTTATTTAGGTTGATCACCTACTCATCTATTTTCCTGGTTTCATCTGAGAAAACTGATCTACACTGATTCCTTTTTTTCTCAATAATTCCAGTGAAATAAAATGAAAAGGACTAGGAAATCTTGGAGAATTCACCAAAAGGTAGATATAGGAGATTTTCATCCTAATTTTTTACCCAAAGGGAACAAGAGGCAGAAACCAAATATAATAAGAATTTATTTGAATTAAACCTTGGAGTTGGGCACATTGTTCATTACTTTGTTGAATCTATATTATGGATTTTTTCCTTCCACGTGAATGTTTCAATGATCTACACTGGATTGTTAAAACACAGGTTCTTACTGTGGATTTCCATGTTTTTGTTTTAATACTCTCCTATCCTGTCTTTACTCCTGGTCTTTCCTTTTAGAAATTATTCCAGAAACTTAAAGGGGATGCAGTTATTCATCTCTTTAGGCAATTAAATACTTTGAATGAGAATATTATGTATCTGGATCACATTTCTTATTTTTAAAAAGCATAAAAATGACCAAATAAATGTGGTCTAATGAAGATACTGGCTCAATAGTAGCAGGATGAGGGGAAAATGAAGAAGAGCTCCCTACCCCTTTCAAGAATGAAATCCATGACCTGGGCTCCAGCCAATCAGAGTATAAATTTTACTCATGTTGATAACTAATCAAGACCTATTTTTGTACATTAAAAAATTGGCACTCAGAGTCCTGAGCAACCTATGGAATTTTGAACTTCTTCATGTGACTGGTCATTTGTTTTTAGCAGCTGCATTTTCAGTAACAAGCTACATAGCGTACTTTTACTATGCTCAGATATGTTCTATATGTGACTGAGTAAAATGAATGATTTTTACCATCTCTTGGTCCTGAGTTTTTATTTTTATTCTGGGAGGCGGGAATAAGAACAAAGGAATCCACCAGCAATAATGCACCTTAGAGAGGACATGTAGATACCATGTCAGTGATCAGAAATGCTTTAAGGAATTCCAGGAAGATAGCATTGGAATAGGTAGGCAGGGCTCAACTTTCTCACAAAAACAATGATGGAAGGGAAAAAAGCTGTCCAAGGAATCTGCTTTGGGGCTCTGCAGACTAGTTGAGTACTACAAAACCCCCAGGAGAGTGAGGAACAGGAAGATGAAGAAGCCAAAATGAAAAGTGTGAGTTATTAGGTGCCATGGTACCCATCCTCCACCCTCAAGGTGAAGTGCTTGGTAAAACCCATGGCTCACTGAAGCCAACAGACTAGGGAACAGACATATTCCTCCCTGATGGAGGATGTGAGAAGGGCAGAGAGTGCTTTTTCTTCAGTGAATTTGGCCAGCAGAGCCCACTTTGAATCTCGGCTCTGGCCAGACCAGAATCACAAGCAAGTGGAGGTTGAAAGAGTTGTCTCTGGGAAAAGATTTGCTGATGAGTGCCATCTGCTGTCTGGCCAGGAAACTGCAAGGAGAAAAACCTCTTTTAGGTGTCCCTTGTCCCAGGCCCCTTGATCTGGTCTACACCCCATTAGTGAGGCCCTGGTCCTATTTTGATAACTTAAGCTGGACAACGTTAAAGACTTAGGATAAGTTGAACCAAAAATCAAAGAAAAGCTGTGAGACAAAACCACAAAGCAAGAGAGAGAAATTGACCATCAGAGTAAATTCACCAACATATTCATGCCTTGACATCAGCAAAAAAATCCAAGCTATACAAATGAACAAACCAAAAATCCTGATGAGACACAGGATTTAAGACAACTAATCAATGATAATCACACAAATTCCCTAAATCAATTCAAGGAGTTGAAGGAAAATATGACTAAAGAGATAAAGGATATTAAGAAGAAACTGGGTGAAGATAAAGAAAATTTGAAAGACTGCAAAGAAAAGTAACAGAGCTTATTTGAATGAAGGACACAATAGATGAGATTAAAAATATATTAGATGCATATAACAGCAGATTTGAATTGATGGAGGACAGAATTGGTGAAATTGAGGAAAACTGAACTTGAAAAGACAGGAAAACAGAAAGAGAAAAGAATGGAAAAAATGGAACAAGTTCTCAGGGAATTGAAAGACAATGTAAAAATCACAAATATGTGTATCAGTGTCCCAGAAAGTGAAAAGAATGGAAAAGGGGCAAAAAGAATATTTGAGGAAATAATGACTGAAAACTCCCCAACCCTTATAGAAGACATAAATATCAATATCCAAGAAGGGCAATGCACCCAAAGCATAATAAATCTAAATAGACCTACTCTGAGACACCTACTATTCAGAATGACAAATATCAGGGATAAAGAGAAGATTATGAAAGCAGCAAAAGAAAGCAATGCATTACATACAAGAGAACCTCAATAAGACTAAATGCTGATCTCTCCTCAGAAACCATGGCAGTAAGAAGAAAGTGGTATGTTGTACTTAAGGTATTGAAAAAGAAAAACTGTCAGCCAAGAATTTTTTATCCAGCAAAACTGTCCTTCAAAAATGAGGGTGAGTTTAAAGTTTTCACAGAAAAACAAAAACTCAGAGAGTATGTTACAAAAAGATGAGATTTACAAAAGATACTAAAGGGAGTGCTACAGCCTGAAAGATCTGAAAGATAAAAACAGAAGCAAGAGACTTGGAGAAGAGTGTAGAAATGAAGATTATTAGTAAGGTTAACTTAAAAGGTAAAAGGACAGACAATAGTAAGATATAACAAAGGAAAGACAAAGGTTAAAATGGACAAAGTAAGTAATGCTTTTACAATAATAACATTGAAAATTAATGAATTCTCCAATCAAAAAACATAGACTGACAGAATGGATAAAATCATATGAGCCATCTATATGCTGTCTACAAGAGACTCACCTCAGATATAAGGACATAACCAGGTTGACAGTGAAAGGTTGGAAAAAGATATCACATGCAAACAGTACCAGAAAAAGCTGGAGTAACTATACTAATATGGAACAAGATAGATTTTAAATGCAACACTGTTATAAGAGACGAAGTAGTTCATTATCAGTTAATAAAAGGGAATTCATCAAGAAGAAATAACTATAATAAATATTAATACACCTAACCTGGATGCCCTAAGATATATGTGTGCCAAACTGAAAGGAGAAGTAGATGTCTCTACAATAATAGGGACTTCAATACACCACTCTCAGCATTGGGTAGAACATCGGGATAGAGGATAAATAAGGAAACAGAGCTCTTGAATAAAAATATGCTAAGTTAACTAAAACTAACAGATATTTATAGAGAATTACACCCCAAAATAGCAGGATATATATTCTTTTCAAGTGCTCATGAATCCTTCTCTAAGATAGACTATATGTTGGGTAACAAGATGGGTCTCAATAAATGTAAAAAGATAGAAATTATACAAAACACTTTCTCTGATAATAATGGAATGAAGTTGGAAATCAATAATGGAAGGAGAAAGGGAAAATTCACAAACACATGGAGATTAAACAACACACTCTTAAATAATCAGTGGGTCATAGAAGAAATTGCAAGAGAAATCAGTAAATATATTGAAACAAATGAAAACAAGAATACAGTGTATCAAAACATTTGGGATACTGTGAAGGCAGTGCTGAGAGGGAAATTTATAGCCACCAATGCTTACATTAAAAAAGAAGAGAGAGCTAAAATTGAAGACCTAACTGCACACCTGGAGGAACTAGAACAAGATCAGCAAACTAATCCCAAACCAAGCTGAAGAAAAGAAATAATAAAGATCAGAGCATAAATAAATGAAATTGAGAACAACAACAAAAAACAATAGAGAGAATCAATAAAACCAAAAGTTGGTTCTTTGAGAAGATCAACACAATTGACAAACACTTAGCTAGACTGACAAAGAAAAAAAGAGAGGAGATTCAAATAAATAAAATCAGAAATAAGAGGAGGGACATTACTACTGGCCCCACTGATATAAGAGAGATCATTAGAGAATGCTATGAATGACTGTGCACCAACAAACTATACAATGTAGAAAAATGGTCAAATTCTTAGAAACAGATGAACAACTTACATTAACTCTAGAAGAAATAGAAGACCTCAACAAACCAGTCACAAGCAAAGAGATTGAAACTGTCATAAAAATATTGCAAACATGAAAAGTCCAGGACCAGATGGCTTCACAAGTGAATTCTACCAATCATTCAATCTAATACCAATCTTGCTCAAGATCTCCCCAAAAAATTGAACAGGAAGGAACACTACCAAACTCATTCTATGATGCCAACATCACCAAAACTAGGTAAAGATCTATGAAAAAAGAAAATTATGGACCAATTTCTCTAATGAATATAGATACAAAAATGCTCAACAAATATTTGCGAACTGAATCCAAAAATAAATGAAAATAATTATACACCATGATCAGTGGGTTTTATCCCAGGTATGCAAGGATAGTTCAACACAAGAAAATTAGTTAGTTAAGATGTCAATTCTACCCAATTATCAAATGTATTTGTAAGGGTAAGAGGCTCCAAATAACCAAAAATATCTTTAAAAAGAAGAACAAAGTTGGAGGACTCTCACTTCCTGACTTTCAAGCATATTACTTAGCTACTGTGGTAAAAACAGCATGGTACTGGCATAAAGATAGATTGCTCAATGGAATCAAACTGAGAACTCAGAAATTGACCCTCATATCTATGGTCAAATGAATTTTGACAAGGCAGACAAGCCCATCCAGCTGGGCCAGAACAGTCTATTCAAGAAATGGTGCTGGGAGAACTGGATATCCATATCTAAAAGAAAGAAAGAGGACCCCTGTCTCACTTTATACAAAAATTAACTCAAAATGGGTCAAGGACCTAAATAAAAAAGCCACAGCCATAAATCTTCTAGAAGAAAATGTAGGGAACCACCTTCAAGATCTTGTGGTAGGCAATAGTTTCTTAAACCTTACCCAAAGCATGAATGATGAAAGAAAAAATATATAAATGGGACCTCTTCAAAATTAAACATTTTTGTTCTTCAAAAGACTTTGTCGAAAAAAATAAAGGCAGCCTACTCAATGGGAGAAAATATTTAGAAACCATATATCCAACAAGGGTTTGATATCCATGTTACATAAAGAGATAATATAACTCAATGATAAAAAGACAAGCAGCCCAATTACAAAATGAGCAAAAGATTTGAATAGACATTTCTCCAAAGAGGAAATACAAATGGCCAAAAAGCACATGAAAAACTGTTCAGCATTACAAGCTATTAGGGAAATGCAGATCATAACTATAATGAGATACCATTTCACACTTTATAGAATGGTCATCACCAAAAAAAAAAAAAAAAAAAAAAAATACAAAGACTGAAAACTACAAGTCCTAAAGTAGATATGGAGAAATAGGGACACTCCTTCACTGTTGGTGGGAATGTAAAGTAGTAGAGTTTCTGTGGTAGACGTTTGGCAGTACCTCAAGAAGCTGAATATAGAACTGCAGTATGATCCAGAAATCCTGTTACTAGGAATATATTCAGAAGAACTGAAAGCAAGGACACGAACAGATATTTGCACACTGATGTTCATATTGGCATTTTTCACAACTGCTAAAAGATGGAAACAACCTAAGTGCACATCAACCGATGAATAGATAAACAAAATATGGTATAAATATATGATGGAATACTATTTAGCTGTAAGAAGAAATTAAATCAGGATGCATATAACAACATGGATGAACCTTGAGAATATTATGTTGAGTGAAATAAAGGCAGACACAAAAGGACAAATATTGTATGGTCTCTCTAATATGAACTAAATACAATGAGTACACCCACAGAGGTAAATTCTAGAATACAGGTTATTAGGAAATGGAATGTGGGTTGGGAATGGGAGCTGATGCTCAATGTACATAGAATTTTTAATAAGGGTTTATTGTAAAAGCACAATAGAGCTGATGGTTAACACATTATAGTGAGTATAACTAACACTGCTGATTTATAAATGAGATTGTGGCTGAAAGGAGTAGTCTGTGGATGTAAATGCCAATTAAAAGAAAACTAGAGAATAATCTAGGGTATGTATAACAGTGATTTCGGTGGTGGATGAAGATTATGGTTAATAGCATAAATATAAGAATGATCTTCTTTTACAAAGTGTTAAGAATATGGTAATACATGGGAAAATTATAACTAATGTAACTTATCGACTATAGATAACAGTAACATTGTAAATTTTTGCAGCAATGGCAGAGAAGATATATCAGCTCTAAGACACAACTATGGGGGGCATAAGGGGATATGGAATTTTCCCTTTTGGAGTAATGAAAACATTCTAAAATTGACTGAAGTGATGACAACCCAACTCTGATAAAAATGAGAGGCACTGAGTATACACTTTGAATGGATTATACTAAATATGGGGCTGTAGAACACAGGGAATCCTGTGGTGGAAGATGGACTGTGGTTAGCAGGACAAATATGACAACATTCTCTCATGAACCATAACTAATGTATACTCCTAATACAGAGTGTTAATAATCAGCTGTAAGATATGGGCTATAGTTAGTAGTAATATTTTGATGATGCTCTTTCATAGTTTGTAACAAATGTTTCACAACAATGGAAGGTGTTCGTGGTGGGGTGATGTATATGAGCCCTGTATGATGATATGCACATTTGTTTTGTAAGTTCACAACTTTTACTATACACTTATTATTTACATATGTTCATATATGAATGATAAACTTCAATAAAATTTTTATTTAAAAAAAAAGAAATGCTGTAGATCACCATGGTGCCCTTTTCAACTTCTTGGAGAACATTCTTCATTAAACACTGTAGAGGCAAGGGTGATTTTTTTCCTATTATGATTATAAAAAGTAGACCTAGAAATTGGGACTAGAAGTCAGGAAGTCTGACTTGGTTCTCAATCGCTTGTACAGTTTTGAACAAGGTATTCATTTTTGGTATGTCTCAGTTTATTTCACTACCAAATGGAGATTATGAGATATGCATTGCCATTGTCGATATGAGGCACAGAGGAGGTAAGTGTGAATCACTTAGGGATATATAAAATCATTTATAAGTTTAATAAATTATAATTCAAGAAAGTCATTATTGGTCTTATTTAGTTTCTCACATACAGCAGTCTACATAATCTTACTACTTGACAGGCAGGGCAGCATCAGGTAACCAGGGTGATGGTGTATGGGGGGATCACTCACCTGAGTTTAAGAACATCCCAAAATCTAAGACCTATTCAGACTTAAGAGTCAAGAAGGCAGCTGAGTCCAGCTGGCCCCTGAGGAACTTTCACAGCGGTCACCAAACTGAATGTCCAGAACTAAATCTTGGAAGCCAGATATGGCAGCAGGATCCAAGAATCAGAGAGACTAATAAACAGTGGTCATAAAAAGGGTCCTTGGCAATTGCCTGTTCCAGATGTTAGAGTTCCTGCCAATTTCTGTCTGCTCACTAGTCAAAGCATTTTAATGGACTGAGATGATTCAAAAACTTCTGGTTTGAATAAGTCCTTCAACATGAAGTAAGATGTAATCAAATGCCTGGGTGTCTTGCTTTATATTTAAAAAGCAAGCAACTCTCCCTGATCACATAGCATCTTTCTTTGGCCATAGATAACCTCATGTATACTTAAGACTTCTATTCCTACTCTATTTCTTGTTATATTCCTGAAAGATTGTTATCCCAAGTAATTATCCTTGAAATGGCTGGATTATGTTTTAGTTTTCTATTGCTACTGTAACAAAGTACCATAACTTTGGGGATTTAAAACAACACAAATTTATTTATTACCTACACTTCTATAGGTGAGAAGTTTAGTACGGGTCTCAACAGACTAAATAAGATGTGAGCATACTGCATTCCTTTCTGAAGAATCTAGAGGAGAATCTGTTTCCTGTTCATTTGGTTTGTTGGTAAAATTTAGTTCCTTGTGATTATAAGTTCGGGATTTCCATTTTCTTGTTGGCTCTAATTTGAGAGTCGCTGCCAGCTTCTAGAGGCCGCCACATTCTTTAGCCTATGGCCCCTTTCTTCCATCTTCAAAGCAAGTAATGACTGGTCAAGTCCTTCTTACATCATATCTCTCTGACCAACTCTTCTGCCTTGTCCACTTTCAAAGACTCTTGTGATTAGACTGGTCCCACCCAGATAATCTAGCAAAATCACTCTTTTTTTAAGGTAAACTTATTAGCAACCTTAATTCCATCAGCAACCTTAATTCCTTTTTGTCTTGCAATACAAAAGATTCATGTTTCAAGGAATAAGATGTGGACATCTTTGGGGAACCATTATTCTGCCTATCACAGGTTGTCTACAGCTAAGCTAATATGACTTGCCAATAGCACTGAGTAGAAGCAGCAGCTAAGCTGTGAGAGGGGGATAATGGAGATTTAGCAAAACATGGCAAATGTCAATAATCAACAGAGAAAGCCAAGCTGCACATAAGATGGTGATAGGAATTTTAAAGTCTATCCTATCATCAGTTTGCTGATTTGAAAATTTAAAAAAAAAAAAATTTAATCTACTTAATGGAAAATACTTAATTTCATCAGACATGAAATTACTTTATACATGGCCCATGGAAGACAAAGTAGGATTGTTGTCACGCTATCTTCAGAGCTTCTATTTATTTATTTTTGGCCTTAACTTTGAGCATATTTTTATTGTAGGATTCCCTCTTGTTTCTTCTCCTATTCCTCCTTCTAACCCGATAATAGTCCAACAGAAGGAACTTTTTTTTTTAACTTAAATTTTCCTTGCCTAATTCCACCCAGTTTCCTCTAGAATTGTTTCACCCCATCAATTTTTATTCTCTCTATATAACACTTTCTATTTTCTTGCCCCTGTAAACAACTTAAGAAGCACATTACTCGTGACATCTGAGGGTAAACAGTCATAACCTCCAGATGTGGGATCAGCTCTGTTTGGTGACTTCACCAACAAATGTGGACATACTCTCATTTCTAATCTTCCAGTGAAGGTTTCCAGCATATTTTGGCACATGTTTTCTTCTCACATCCACTTAAAAATGAAACAATAAACAAAAATATACATTAACTTTTCTTTTTCCAAAGAGAGTTTATTTATTCATTCATGTGACAATTATAATTAAGCACCTGCTATGTACTAGGCACTGTTCTGAGCACTGGAATAACAGCAGCGATTCAAATGGTCCAGGTCCCTGTTGACGGCATTACCTTCTGTGCAAACTTGTTTTTACTAAGTCTCTCTCTCCTGGTAATTTCATGGTATCACCCGTCTATACAGATTTTTGTCTCTTTATCTTGACATTTTTACCCTTTCCATTATCTAAATTCCATATTCTGAGTTGCATTTGTCCAGGGCTCAGCTTTTTAGCTAACTTTATTTGGAGAGTGAGATTCAGAAAATGCCAGCAAATGGTTGAATGGGTTAACTTATGTATATATTTGCTATTTGGCAGGGGGTGATACTTCAACCCCAATGAGTGGCTTTCTATTATTGGAAATGCAACCATTCTAATCAGGCCACTAGAAACAGTATATATTTTCCTAGGCCCTCTTCCTGGTACGCCTCCAATTTCTCCTTTTCAGATCTCTTCTCCTAATCTCTCGGATGGTAAAAGCAGGCCTGACCTCAAAGTGCGACAGCTAAGCAGATACCAATGGCATCTCCCCCAAAGCAATAGAAAGACCATTTTTCAAATAATGATTTAAGTAGGTCAAAGCAAACAGGACTCTCACATTAAAAGGAGATGAAACCGCATACTTATGAAATAACTTTGGACTTAGATATTTTTGCCCAGCCTGGCATTTCAATTTTCAAATTAATTTGCCTAAGTGAGGATCTTCTCGATGGAAATGATATTGGTGAACTCCCAGAACTTACACAGTTCTTGAAAGTGAGCAAAAGCCTTTCCTGAGGTGTTATTCATGCAGTTTATCTCATTAGTTGTATACATCTCACTGATAAAGCTTCCTGCACTGGAATTCTTAGAAGGGGGGAGAAATGAACATGTGGAAGACTGTTTTGGAGTATTACATACTTGGGCATTTAAAATCTAAACAAATAATTTCTGAAAAATAATCATTTTGAGGAACTCAGGTGAATGTAAAAATGTGCATTAAATGTAAATATGATTAAGTGGCATATTATTTGATGTTTTAATGCCAATCAGGTGCTTGACAAAGATAAATGTTCAATGTCCAACTACTTCACTAGAAATAGCTCCTCACCTCATTTTAGAGGACATCGAATTGTGCCCAAGTCTTAGAAGAAGCTTTTGGCAGATAAAGAGAATTAAAATAAAAAGACATCCAACATGTATTGGGTTCTTTTTCCATATATCTAGATGGAGAGAAAGGAGGTATATTTGTGCCTTGGGCTCATTAGCAAAATACATTAGCTATAGCTGACTGACTTGCACCTGGTGCCTGCCTTAGGTCTCCAAAGAGAGGAGATTTACATCTAGGTTTTGAGTCTGGAAGCTATAAAGCCCTCCCTATCAAAAATTAGATAGACTTGTGGAAATGTAAGCATACCACATTTCTTTCTGGATTACACATTTGCCAGAGTTCACCTTTTTATTTTTATTCCTTAGAAGCAAGCAGTATTGGAAAGTATATTACTTTCTTCATGCACATTAATTTTGAAATGAGATTCTAGATGGAGTTTTAGCCCTAGAATGGAGCAAAGACTTTCCCTATTATAACCCCCTTCACATAGAATAGCAAACTGAGGCCAAGAGAGGTTAAAGAACAGATTCAAAACCACACAATGTTTAGTGGCCTGGCCAGGACTTAGAACCCAGGTTAATCTAATTTACAATATTTCTCTTCTCTGGATCAATATTATAGTTGCTTGAATAAACATCTTAAATATAGTATATGTCCTCTTTTTCATTGTGAGGTCATCAAAGATGGCATATTCTCTGGTATCCATTAAGCATAATTTATAAAATACCTGTGCCTTTAAAATCAGCGTAATTAGAATAAAATTGTGTTGCTTCTTCAGGTTTTAACTTTCATTCCGTTTTGATGTTTAGCTCTATCATTTCCCATTTGTTTAATTTAAAGTGGGGTTGAAGGTGCAAACAACCCTGGGAAACTTCATTATAAAGTGGCATCCAACTCTAGCTAGACTATTTTATCTAATCACCACACTCCCCGAGGTCTCTGATAATTATCAATAAATTGGGTAGTAGATAAATAGCAGTGTCATGAGAGAAGGGAAGAGCTGAAGGCAGTCTAGGGGTGACTCTTTCTGCCTGTCAGATAGAGGGAGGAGTAAAAGACAGATCTGCACTGTTTGTCAGGAGCAGAGAGTATGTTGGAAAAAACTAACTCCTAGGAAGGGGATGTGTCAGGAAGATGGATTACCCCAGGAAGTCAGGACTGTTCTCTCAGTGGGCAGTAGCCCGCTTGGATACAATTTGCCAGCTGTCTGTCTTGTCCTCGTGCGTCTCTGTCTTCTCCCTCCTTTGTGCTGCCAGTGACTAGGCTGTGCTGTGTACAACTGATGCAGCCAAGGAGCCAGCAGACCAAAGGCAGAGCTGCTATCCCTAAACGAGAGGGAAAACTTGTTTGCAAGGAGTGAATAGTCAGCATGCCCGTTCTTCCTATTAGCGCTCTGGGGAGCTCTCTGAGACAGAACCTGTAGGCTCACCTCTCTAAACAAGCACCTTATTAGAGAATGATCCTGTTAGGTGAATAAAAGGCTGATTACATTCCCTGAGGTGAACCGCAATGAGGCTCAGTGTACCTAAATGAAGCAATCTGATGCACTTTGTGTCTGGACTTGAGCCTGAGCATTTCAAAGTGGCATCTGGAATAGGAAAAGGCTCTGGGGGAAACCACATAACAGACGAAAATATTTCATTTTTTTCCCAATGGGATTTTAGGACTGATTTTCTGGGTTATGGTTTTGAAAAAAGGAGCCTGGTGTGAGAGGGAAGTGTGGTGTGGGCATTGCCCCCTCTCATAATCAAGCCTCATGTGCTCTCCCACCTTTGTAGAAACTGCCTGCCTCTTTTAAAAGCACCAGGGCTCCTGGTTAGAGGATTCTAGCTCCTTAACTGAAGATTCATGAGGAAGCCTGAGACAATGGTCATTTTGTTCCCCACAGGAGTAAGTGGGACGTGAATCTACCTTCCCTCCTGTGACTGAACCATATAAAGCAAGGAACATAGGTGGAGACAGCCAACCTTGGCTGTCCCTGCCTGGTCTTGTTTTTGTTTTAAATACCTGGGAGCAACTATAGCCCAGAAGCCCATTTTGTTGAAGGCTCACTGACCTTGGTGATCCACGAGGGAGGATTTCTTTTTAGGTGAATTATTGTCTTAATTTCATAGAACAAGAATCTTTGAAATTTTTTCCTCTATTGCCCACTTTCTTCCCCATAGATACAGGCAGGGCGCTGATGTCTGGGGGGACTCTTACCTCTGAGCCAGAAGATTGGGTTCTCGAATGGCACTTGCTAGTCAGTGACCTCAGATTATTGCTCAGTATTTATGAGTCTCATTTTACTCATCTGTGAAATGGGGAGAAGAATAGTTGCCCTGCCTTTTATCCTTTCCTTAGTATACAAGGGGTACTGAGAATGCTTTATAAACTATTATGAGACATTGTAAGGTAAAGTATATTTATTCAAGTCATCTTATTGGTATTTTGAAAGATTCTAGAATGTCTTATGTTTCCAACTGAATGATATCTAGGGACTTTCTCATTCCTTAGGAAACAAGTATTTTTTGTTTGTTTGTTACAGACCAGGATATTCAAAAGCAAGACCAAAAAATTTTGAGTCCTTGGGTCATGTCATTTGTTTGGCTCTCTATGACTCTGCTTTCTTCATCTTTATTTCCTTGGTAAAAGAACCGGGAAGTTTTGTCCTAAGACTGAAGAATGATCTTTATAATGAATTTAGGGATATAAATAGGCCAGTTTATACTGATTCCCTTAATACAATTAGTTTCCAAATCATAAAAGGCTGAGATAGCACTTGTTTCTTATAGTCTTTCAGTATAGGCCAGCTTGGGTGCTTGTTAGTGTCACTTTTGTGAGTGGCACAGATGGGCAAGCTGATAACTGAGGAACCAAAGATCCCACCATATCACTCACCCCACTCCCATTTAATAGTTGACTTTGGTGTAAAAGTATCTCACTGTTTCAATAGGATAGTTTAGTGCTCACCTGTCAGATAGATGGAGAATGGCAATGCTAACTTGTTTCTCCAGGCATGCTTCCCTCAGACTAAGAACTAAGGCCAGATCCGAGAGATGAGAGTCTAAACCATTCAGTGATTAAGTAGCCAATATGTTCTGATTTTTCTGCCAATTTTGAAAGGGAAGAACATCTCAATTTTGTCACTTACTAGAAGTTTAACTTGTCTTAGAAGCATGCCTTGATTTGGATAGGTCACTTTTTTCCCAATGGAAAAAAAATGCTGACCTGATGGTGGAGGGGCGGGGTGTTGGGAGGGTAGGATAAGAGCAGCAAGCCTAGATTGCAGCAGCTACATCTAGAACAAAACAAAAATGATATTTAGCATTTAAAAGAATTAATTAGGGAAGTGGATGTGGCTCAAGTGATTGAGCTCCTGCCTACCACACGGGAGGTCCCGGATTCAGTCCCTGGTGCCTCTTGGAGAAGGTGAGCTGGTGCGATGGGCAGGCATGGCAAGCTTACACAACAAAGAGATACAAAGAAGAAAGATAATGAGAGACACAACAAACCATGGAGCTGAGGTGGCTCAAGTGATTGAGCACCTCTCTCCCATATGGGAGGTCCCAGGTTCAGTTCCCAGTGCTTCCTAAAGAGAAGATGAGCAGTCAGCAAATGCAAACAAGGGAGGCGGATTAAACAAATAGAATAAATCTTTAAAAAAATAAGAGTTAATTAGCTACTACTTTACTAGTTCAAACAAGGACATAAATGCTGAGGGAAGTAATCGGGAAGGGAAGGTAAAAGTATTCAATATGCATCGAGGTGAAAATTGAGGCTCAAAAAGCTTAAGTAATTAATCCCAGGTCATGTGGTGAGAGAATATTAGGCTCTGATTTGAGTTTGTGTCCATCTCACTCTAGCTCGGAAGGTTGAATTGGTGATATTTCATCCGTTGGAATTTGGAATTGCTACCTCTTGCCACTTCCTTCTGCTCCCTGTCCATCTCCCCCTCCTTAATCTTGTTTTTCTTTTCAAAAACATTTTCAGGTCATTTTTAAGGCACAAGATGTTGGATGAGTGAGTTGAGAACTAGGTATCTACTAACTTGGAATTGTATTTAAAAGATGATATTTCATTCTTAAAAGTTTGAAAATCCATATCAATTACATATCCCCAAAAAAACTTTTTTCTTTTTTTGAATGTGATAGCATAATACTTCATATTTCTTCGCCATTGAACCCTTCAATATTAACTTAGGGAACTGTAGGAAGAGATGCACTCTAACAGGTTTCTCACTTTCAGTGACACCTGATTTCTAGCTGGAGAAATTCTTTAAATCATGGGCACTACATCAGAATTTCTTTCAGTTAGTGTGACAGATCCAATATACTGCATGTGTGTGAGGTACAGATAAATGTAATCAGATCTCATGCTTCAGGAAGAAACTGATTACTTGTGGTGGTGAGGAAGGAATTTTCCCCGTTAGCATCCAGCAGATACATAAGCCAAGTGCAGAATCTGCCTTTCTGCTATCATAAAGCTTTCTTACAGAACCTCATTAGGGACAGGGGATAAAATCTGAAACTATGACATAAAATGCTGTGTATAATGGTTGTCATACATGGGTAAGTATTTAATATGCAGCAAAATAGTTACTCTTGAAGCTGTTCTATTTAGATAACTGAGATAGTGATTCATTAAAGATAAACTACTTAAAATCTTTTCATGTTTCCTCCAGGAATCTCAATGTACTTTTCCAAAATGAGCTCATTAATCCTTATGAATATTCTGTCACATAAAATCTGTTAAATTTCTCTGTAAACACAGGTCAGTCAATCTTCCTAACCAGTAAGTCCTTATAACATCGAGTTTTCACAGCAGCCTAACCACCTTTATTGCCTTGAAATCTCATTTCAGATTTACCTTCTAAGACATCATTCTGGATGGAAGGTTTTCATCCCTAGCTCACTCACGACATCCATCACTTCCATACGCATGTGGTCAGAGTCGAATGTGTGCAAAGATAAATAAGACTCACAATCCAGTAAGAGAGAGCAGGGAAGTTCATCCATGTGTGCGCCAACCCAGAAAGATCCCAAGCCTAACCCTAGCCTAGCCCAGAAAGATTCCTCTCACATGTGTCTTTTCTTTCCTTCTTACTGTACAGGTCATCACGTCATCTATGCTTTGCCAAGTGTAAACCTAGTCTGATTAATGATTTGTTCCTAAGAGGCTATTATGGATTCCAATTAGTTCAAATGACATTTAGAGAAACTCAGTTATGTTCCAGTTTTGAAAAGTCTCGAAGAGACTGGTTCTTGGAAAAAACTGGAATGGTCCAGAGAGCTCTACTCCAGCATAATTGCAGTGTGTGTGCATGTGTGTGCAGGTGTATATATGGGTGTGTGATCACAGACTTTATCACAAGATGATTAAATTTGAATTTGATGGGGTTTCCCAGGTAAATTCTGGAGAGAAATCCCAAGTTGATCATAGAAAAATGATAGAAAATAGCAATTAAGAGACCCTTTTGAGCTATCGATGTTTATGTTTTACTTGATTTGTTTTCATGTTTTTTTCTAAGTATTCTTTTGGCTCAAATTGTGACAGTGGCTAAACTTCTTGCTATTTGACTTAATGAAAGACCTAACATGAAAGAAGGGTCTAAATGATTTTGAAGTAAAGATTTATGAAACGTTTAAACAGTTCTTTTGAGCATTGTTGTTTTGGTTACCAAGGAGATAGCAGTTTCACCTCTGGGAATGTAGAGGGGATTCTCAGTGTGTTACCTAAAGGATGTTTGCTAAGATAAGAAATAAATAAACAAAGTTATGTTCACTGGAGCTGGGTATATCTTCAGCTTAGCATTGTATACTTGGTCTCAGTTAAAGACAAAGCCATTAAATTGCTATTTTTAAATATATATTCCCTTAAATGTCTGTCCTACTCTATGATACTTGGCAATAAAAAGCAGGAGAGAAATTCCATGGTAAAAAATAATTGTGGAGCTTTTTAATACTGTCCCCTCTCTCTCAGATATTCACAGTATGTGTTCACATTAGCAAATTAAAGATACTGTGAAGTCCTATAGTAAAGACACCTTTTAAATTTTATTCATCACAAGGTTTCCCAAATTCATTTGACCATTCATTTCTATAACACCCACTAATATCCAGGACCTAGTAATACAGTTTGGGAAATGCTACACTAGAAAATATATATATAAACTAAGTTAGAGAGAAGCCAGCTAAATAAAAGAGTACTTATTTGCATTAGTAAGTTATTTTGTACTTTACTTTTGCAGAATTCCTTTTGATGTGAGTTTCTCACATACATTAAAATAGTCATTTTTTATTTAAAAAAAAATTTTTTTTTTTTAGGAGTTGCTGGGAATTGAACTGGGGACCTCATACATTCTAATCAGGTGCTCAACCACAGAGCTACGCCTGCTCCCCTTCAAATAGTATTTTAATTGATTTTTTAAAATTGTATCATTTTTAACAAGGTAATAAACAGATCCTTAAGAATTCAAACTGTTCTAATTCTTTGTCTTGTCTTTCCAGTCTTCTCAGTCCAGCATTCCTTCTCTTTGACATTTGATTTATGATGAACCAATTTATATTCAACTTTTCAGAACATCTCCTATGTAATGTGAAAGATAACACCTATATTTGTGCATGAAGGGGGAAAAATTCCCTGCTTCTAAGAACCCAATAAAAATTTGTGACAATAGAGGATCATAATAACAGAAAAAGAACCAGATTAAAGAGTCAAGCAGCCTATATCTTCCTTTATGCAGCTGTGAGATTTGGTCCAACATATAACCTCTCTGATCTTTAATGTGTAATTGAAATGACTATTACTTCCATTAATGTGTAACCAAAATGACTATACTGCAATTTATAAAGGATTCCAGTAAGAGAATTAAGACCGAGCCTGAATGAGGTGGATCACACTTGAACTTTTCATCAAAGATCCTACACCCACAGGAATGGATTAGGTTTAAGAACTTGTTTTTCTGGGGGTATATGCAGCATCAAACCACCATAATCCCATCCATTCACCAATTATGATTTCATTCTGTTCACTTATCACATCTATTCACTAATTTTCTTCTTTATAGTTAGGACATGGCCAACACTAGTTGTGTTTGAGTAAAACGTTCATTTTTGGGGAAAAAAAAGTTGTAGGTTTCAAAACATGGATCAAGAGATGAGTAAATACACATAGTGTATCTTTAGAGTCCATTTACTCAAGCTTTATGAAAGAAATTCATGAGGCATAGCTATTGGATATGGAAGTATAAAACTCTAATGACTGACTGACTGTGAGTAAAGGTTTTACTCATAATCATGAGATATACTTATAACAAAGTGCCCTGGGTAAGGCAAAGAAAGACCTGAGATCAACTGGAGTCCTTTTGTTTGAGTCTGTTCAGAAAACGTGGGATTCTTCATTCTTTTTTTATTCTGTAATACATTATCATATCTAATTATCATCAGACACCAGTTTTTCTAAAATGATGTTCCCTCTGAAATTCCCTGCAGTTGCAGAATTCAGTTATCTAAAAATTTACTGCACATATGGCTTAGCTAGAGATTATTTATAATTTATTGATATCTTCTCACAATGCCATGAGAAAAAGTAGAAAAGAAAATATGGCTGAAGTGAAAAATGAGATATACTTATGAACCCATCACTCCTGCCTCAGGGGCCACTGTGATAATTAAATGTGATGATTAGTGGGAATATTCTTCGAAAATAATCAAGGTGCTAAAATGATCTGATTTTAATTATGAAGTATTTTGATTAATTCAGGTTTGATAATAGAGACAGATTACAAAGCAATCAGTGATATAGATGTTGTAAATATGGGAAGAATTATAAATATGAGAAGAGCATTATATATGTTATACACAGAGCCAGACTCACGGGTGGGTAATCTATGCTGTCACACTTGGCCTTATGGTTAGTAGAACCCTATGCTTGGTTTAATATTTTGTTGTCATCATCCCAAACACCTCAAGTTTTTAAAAAGGGGCCTCATATTTTCATTTTCCACTAGGCCTCAAAAATTATATAGCCAATCTTAGTTGTAGACATATTTGGTCTATAAATAATTAGCTTAGCTACATACTTAATATGTTAACCATTAATTAATCCATCACTTATCCGTCTGTTCATTCACCCATCCATAGACACATACAGGGTATGAGGCACTTGAAGAGGAAAAGTTGTATATGTGGGTTGAATATATGGGGCCCACAAGAAAAGATGAACTTGAAAAAAATTGTCTAGTAGATATCAGTAATAGAAAGTCTCCTTTGTACCAAGGCCAAACCCTATGATACAATATCTATCTATCTATATATAATATGTAATATAATATGACATTATATTACATGTGATATTATATATCATATTGGATTTATTAGGGATATTAGTGATATATCTTATTTTCCTCCTTACAAGGTCTTAGAGCTAGTAAGTTGCAGTATAGGAAAGGAACTTGTATCTTCCTGATGTACTATACCTTGGGTAGTAATAAAACTTAAAGTGGTTATTAAGCATTTACATTCACCAAAGTAACCCATGCAGTTTGTCAAAATTCAGATTCTGTGGGCCCATATCCAGAGATGCTGAATCACCAGAGATGGAATAAGGCATTTTCAGTAAACACCCCAAGGATCAGGTGGTTTCCAGACACTCTTTCCAAACATTGGATAAAATTGCTTATATTGTGATTCTAACATTTATGTATAATTGGAAAAAATAGGTGATTTTCTTTTTCTTTAGTAGCCCCAAAGAAAGAATGTTATTTGGGGCTAGCATTTCTCTATGTTATATTAGTTGGGCCCCTATTCGAATTCACTGTAAGATGTCTACTTACCATACAATATCCCGCATCCAATTCCCTTTTGGGATGCCAAGCCATTACATCCAATTGGGGGGCAAGTGCATTTTTTAATCAGCTTCTGGAAACGTGGTCTATCACCTATCCACTCTGTATTAGAGTATTGAATAGAAAGAGAGTTAGAAATCAAATAGCATATCTGTTTGGAATACTCACTAGTCATTTAGAATTTTTTGTCTTCATCTTCCCTGTTACATTTAGAGGATTTTATCATGCTATTGGAAATTCTTCATCCTCTTTCTTCTCTTTCTCCTTTTGTACACCTACCTTTATATTTACAGTTATTGTCAGCATTTAAGGTGCTATCCTCACTCTATTTCATCAAAAATTATTGAACATCTACAATATGAAACTGCACTAGGTTCTATGGTGGATATGTACCAGAATTCATTTAGCAAATATTTACTGAAGGCTGCTCTATGACAGGCTCAGTTTCTGGCCCATGACTGAAGATTTAGACCCTACCTTCAAGAAGCTTGCATTCCAGAGCTTATATGTAAACAAGTATAACAACAAATTAAAAATAAATTAATGAGGTACAGGTCAAATGTCATGAAATTTCAGAGACAAAGGAGTTCTTAAAACTAAAGTGATCAGGAAAGACTTCATGAAAGTTCTTTTCAATATGCCGTTGAAAGTATTTACGTAGGTGAAGACACACAGGGAAGGTCCTCCAAGGGATGGGAACAGCTTGGGCAAACACACAGAGGAAGAAGGGGAGGGGTAAACCCTGGGACTAGAAAGCATTTGATTTTAATCACACAGTATATAAAAAGGAGTATTGGACAGTAACAGAAAGAAAATAGTTTGGGGCTTTAACTGTCAGCTAAAGAAGCTGAGACTTTCTTCAGAAGGCACTAAGGAAACATTGACTGGTTCAAGGTAAAATAGAGAAGGAAGAGGCAAAAGGCAAGATCACTTAGAGGCATTATGAAAAATGTAGAAAAGAGGTATCAAAGGACAGGAATGGAGCACTAAGTAAGCATTAAGAATATGACCTGTAGGTCCTCTTTTCTAATTTTGCTGCCCTTAAGAATGGCATCTGGCTAGTTTGCAGGTCACCTCTCACTTGTCCATATGTAGATCCTTTTTCTCACTGAAAAAAATCCACTCCCTTCCCTCCAATCATGTTCCAGTTCCCAAAAACGTTTCTCTCTTTGATACCTTTCAAAGTTAGCCTGTCTTAGAAATTGCTCATTCATTCACCCTGTGCCATTTTGATATTTATTTCCTACAGGCTCCCTAACACCCTTCACCTATTATTACCTCCCACTGCTTGCTGAAAGTCTCCTTTTTTAATCATTTTAAAAAATCTTCCTCAAAATCCTCTATCCAGGCAACAAGCAGACTTGACAGTCTCTGAACCCTTGGTGAGGGAAGAATAAACTCTATGAACACCTGTGAGAGATCATGGCCATTTCCTCTGACAACTTTGTGACATCTTTGGCCGCCCTCTTTATGCAGTTGTCTTCGTGCTTCTCTACATCAGTCTCACAGAACATCCCTTTCCTCATGCTTGACATATTGATACCAGCCTACCACAGGTAAAACACAGAGAAGTGTAATATGGGCAGGTGATGGAATTATTTGTAGTGCACGGAATCTCTGCTGATGTTTGAGACTTGCACAATATTAAACACATTACTTTCCCTGACAGACTTCTTCATTATAGCATACCATGCAGGTGGGGAATATAGAAGGGAAATTTTGTTTCCCCCAAGTGGGTCTGTGCAATAAAATTTAAAAGTGTCTTTGTGTGTGTACATGTGCACAAGTGCATATCTTCCTTCTATATATATATTTATCTTGGCAAAATCTGCATCACCTTGCTACTTGGAGGCAAGGCACAAATCCTATAGAATGTATAGCAAAAGCAAACGCCTTTTAACCAACCACTAGTCTTAAAATTTGGTTGTGTCACGTGGGAAGTTTGCTTTTATTTGGAGGACCATTCTAAGATAGGTCAAGATGAAAAACAGTTTACCAAAGATCAAGATATACCAAAGTAAGAAGGCCAGTTAGTCCTCCAGAGGAGCTAATGCATATCATGGTTTCATCAGAAAGAGAATCATGGCCAGGGTGGCTAACACCAGAGGCTATAGTAATGAAAAACAACAACAGTGACAATGACAAAAGGTAACACACTTGAGGATTTATCTTGAGCCAGAACTTGTCTTATGTTTTAACTTCTCATTTAAAATCAAGTTCTCATAAAATCCCTATCAGTAAATAACTCTGATTATCAGAGTTACCAGAAGCAAAAGACAAGATTCATGAAAGTCATGCAGCTTGTCTGAGGTTACACATCAAGTGACTCAGGCCCAGGTCTTTCTGAACACTGAGCTTGGGTTCTAACTTTTAGCCATGCTATATCCTTACGAAGAAGGAAAGCCCAGAGCCTAAAGCATCAGCTAGCAAAAACAGGGTGCCAAGTAGGCAAGCCAGACCTGAAGCTGGGTTGTCAGCAGGAAAAGGGAGCGTCTAACAGGTCGGCATGAACACAGGGGTCATTGGGGTGTGTTTCTGAATCTAGAAGAGCTTCTATCTACTGTCCACTCACTCCTGATGGATGTTCAAGATCCGGTTAGGTAAAAAGTTGTAGTTCTGTGGAGTATTTTAATTGTGTGCCTTCTGGATTCCATTGGTTTACTGGCTCTACCCTGGGCTAGAGCTAAAGGAGAATTTTTACCTCCAGGTGAAGAAATCTATCATTCCCTCCCCAGAGGTAATCACAATTTTACTAAAGAGTGCTAAGGAACCTCATCTTAGTTCTGTGTTTTTCCTCCCCCAAGTCTCCTTATGAGGCCGTTAAGAAATGTTAGGCAATTTTGAGGGCTAAAATCTCTTTCAGTTCCATCAAGCAGATCCAGCAGAGACCTATGTAATCCAAGTGTCTTTTGACAACATCTGCCTGGAAGGAAGTAGTTTTTAAGAAGGAACTTGTGATTCATTCATTACTTACTTTCTCTGCTGAGATAATAATACTGGGGCATATTTTATAATGGATCATGACTTCCTTTGATCCACCACTACTAATGTATAGGGGATCTTCCCTCACATAATTTTATTAAGAAAAAAAACACAGTAGAATCTTAGTTGATGTTAATAAGACAGTTAATAATTTAGTCAGCTGCCCTATCAACCTAGAATTTGAGCCTATAGTCTTTCCCATGCTTCAGAGGAACAAAATGAGACAGTACATCCATATATTAACTCAGCAAAAGTTTTTAACAATCTCCAATTACTAGGCACTGTATAATTTGGTAGATAAATACAATGGGAATACGATGAAAAGTTTTGAATTATTTACCCTTAAGGATTTCATAATCTACTGGGGAAAGCAAACTTAATGACATAGTCTATAACATGATTTGTTAAGTGGTGATAAATGCAAATCAAGGTTATTATGAGAGCAGAGTGGATGAGCAACTGGCTCAGCTAGATTTGGGAGGTGGGGGACTCCTGGAGGATGTAATATCTGAGAATAGTATAAACTAAAAGTAGATTTCTGTGGCAGTTTGATATAGTTATGAATTCCAAAAATAGATATTGGATTATGCTTGTAAACTGGTCTGTTCATCTGGGCATGATTAAGTTATGATTAGGGCATTGACTGGGCCACGTCAGTAGGGCATTGAGCCCTACCACTTGGTGGGTGGGGTCTCAAAGATAAAAGCTATGGCAAAGGACAAAGTTGGAGTTTTTGAGTTGGAGTTCTGATGTTGGAGTTTTTATGCTGGAGCCCAGGGAGGCGAGCTGATGGAGGAGCTTGGTCGTGAGGAAGGAGAGAAGGCCCTAGGATAGAGACAAGCCAATTGCCTGATAGTCTACAGCTGGGCTTGTGGAGGAACCAGAGAAGCTGAGCCTGGAGAAAAATGGAGTCCCAGAAAGAGAGGAAACCAAGAAGCCTGAACTCTTGGCAGATGTCAGCAGCCATCTTGCCCCAACATGTGGCAATGGACTTTGGTGAGGAAAGTTACTTATGCTTTGTGGCCTGGTAACTAGTGGGCTTCTACCCCAAATAAATTACCCTTTATAAAAGCCAACCAATTTCTGGTATTTTGCATCAGCACCCCTTTGGCTGACTAATACAATTTCTATATAAGTAATCTTTTTTTGAGGACTTACTGTTTTACACAGATGGTCACAATGAACGCTATCCTTAAAATAACCCAATGGAATATTTACTATTAACATCACCATTTTATAAATTTTGCAAGTGGCAGAGCAGATATTTCAACACATGTTTTTTGGCTTCATAGCTCACATCTTAACAAAGATGCCCAAGTATCACTAGCTAAGGTATGTTGCAAAACTACTTGTTTTTCTTGGACCCAGTAATCAGTCTTGTTCATGGGCAACTTTGAGCTTGGTTCTAGTTTTTGATGAACTTCCTTTCTCCAACTGGAAGTTAATGATTTGGGTCGAAAATGAACCTAAGTGTATCAGTTTTGATATTGGATGGTCAGTTCCAAGTTCTAGGCATGTGGCTTTCTTTGAGGGGATCCATTTAGTGCTCTATAATGGTCTCTATACACTTCCCTTACATGGCATTGTGTTGTGCAGATACCACATGGCCACAGCCTGATCACCCTCAACTCCAATCTCCCTAGCATCTCAAATAGGCCCAACAACAAAACACTTTGCCTGCCAGTTTGGTGCTTTTCTGAAGACAAGCATTTTCTTTCATATCCTGGAGACAGAAGAAAAAAAAAGAAAAAGAGAAAAACACATGTTCTCTCATTAACCTGCCAGAGCCTTATGGAAATTCTGAGAAGTCAAGTTCAGTTTCATAATGCATGAATGTTATTTATCTCGAATGCTGCAAGTTTGGCATATTGGGAGGATTATGGGGTTAGGTGGATTTATTAGCATCCTGCCAGGAAATTTCCCATGAGCAGTAGAGGTTTGTCAGAAAATTCAGTGTAACTGATGGGAGCAAGTTGGACTAATTTTTAGCAGATCCACACTAGTTCTGTTCACACCTTTCCTTTACAGACAACAAAATGTACTGAGCAGAGAGCTCATTAAGAAGGCCTGCCTGCAAAAATACTTTTTGCACCAGGTTTCTTTCCCCTTCCTTTCTTTCATATAATTATTTCAGTTACTTGAGAAGATACAAGCACATGTTGGAAGCATTATTGAATAGGCAGTAATTTTTACTCATTTATGTGTATCTTTTTACTCTCCAAGGGAAAGCTTATACTCCAGGGAATAAAGATTAAGAAGGAGCTGATATCTGTTCTGTGTTTCACTCTGCTTTTGCTAAAGGATTAGGGGAGTTCAACTGTTGGGTCTAAAAGTCATCAGGGAAGAGATGTAATAATGGGAAGAGGGTTAGCCTATGAATTAGGACACGTGGGTCCTAGTCTCAAGTTTCTATCTTGCCAGCTCTTTAGCCCTGGGCCAGTTATTTAAACTTGCTTAGCTTTGGTTTCCTCATTATTTGAAAGGTGAGGTTAATGATACCCATCTTACAGGGTTCCTAATAAATATTAAATGAAATGAAAAATGTCACAGTTATTTGACCTGAGCATCTTTCAATATCTAGTTCAACCACTATCTCCCCTGAAAAACCTTCCCCAACGTTCCCTAGTAATAACAGCTACCATTATTGAGAAGAAATGATGTTGCAACACTCTACGCAACATGCTTTGCATAATTTATCTCACCGAATACACAGAATCCAGAGACATAGGGAAAGAGAGGGAAAGAGAAAGAGAGAGAGTTGAGAAAATGGATGAAATTCTGTGTACTCTTGGCTAAGGTATATACCCTTTCCAAACCTCAGTTTCCTTATCAGTAAAACAATAAATAATAAAACCCATATATTATTCTTTTAAGATGACTAAATGGGATGATTAATACTAGTGCTTCCCACAGAGTTTGGCATGGAATAAGGTCCAGATAAATAGACCCTGATACTATTATTGATTCTAATTCTGTGGAATTGTGTCAAAGATATGTAAATTATAATGTAAACTATAGACCACGGTTAGTAGCAGTGCTTCAATATGTGTTCATCAATTGCAACAAATGTACCACACTAAAAAAAAAAATCTTAACCCTGATCTTGTGAATGTGATCCTATTTGGAAATGGGATCTTTGCAAGTGTTATTAAGAAGAGCCAAAACTGGATTAATGGTAGCCCTAATCCAATATAACTGTGTCCTTATAAGGAGAAGAAATTTGGACACAGGCAGACATAGAGAGAAGACAATCATGTAACAGGAGCAGAGCTTTTGAGTTAAGCCACAAGCCAAAGAATGCTATGGATTGCCAGGAAGCTATCACCAGAACCCTACAACTTCAGAGGAAGCATAGCCCTTTCAACGCCTTGATTTTTTTATTTACTCCTGTAGAATGGCAAGACAATAGATTTAATATGCAATTTGATATATTTTGCCCATTTCTCTCTTCTTATAGGTGGAACTGAGATTTAAAGGGAGACTTTTCACAAAATTGTATTTTCCCTTGGCTGCATCAAATAGCCAGCATTGCAAAGGGAATTGAATTATTTCCTTTCTTTCTTACGATAAAATGATTTGACTTAGCCAAGGATGATTTTGAGCTAGGTATCTCAGATTTCTAATCCTGCCTGCCTGACCTATCCTCAGTTCCAGAATTTTCTACATCCATTCTTCCCTCATTCATAGAGTAGTTGCAAAAAGCCAAATTAAATACCCTTTGCGGAGTATTTGATATAAATGGTGGTCGTATCAACTCTGTCCAAGGCTCTACTCATGTTTCCCATGTATGAGAACCAGCCCATAATCCCCACCTAGTCAAATCCAGCCACATCTTTAGTGCAGTACAAATCTCATCCTTTACTTGTGGTCCCCAAACTTGTGGATAGACTTTTTTTTTTTCTTTTTTAAATGAGGTACCAGGGATTGAACCCAGAACCTCATACAGGTGAGCAGGTACTCAGCCATTGAGCTATACCCACTCTGCATGGACAGCCTTTCTTTTCTTCTCTTCTCTTCTCTTCTCTTCTCTTCTCTGCTCTGCTCTGCTCTGCTCTGCTCTGCTCTTCTCTTTCTTTCTTTCTTTCTTTCAATAATAAGGTAGTATATGGAAAAAATTAATAATTTTTCATCTATTGTAGCAAAGGTAACTCCTGTTAAAAAAGTTGGTAAAATAACAAAAAGTACTATTGTAAATTCTAACAAATGTTCCACACCAATACAGCGTGTTTTGGTGGGGTGGCATATGGAGATCCTGTATTTTATGCATAATTGTTCTGTATACCCACAACTTCTTTAATTTAAAAAATTAAGAAAAAGATAAATCTATCAGAGAGTCAATATTATATACCTGAGGGTCTGTGGGGAAATGTAATCCAGATGTAAAACAGAGGGATAATTTCTTTTATATAGAGATACCTTTTTTTTTTAAAGATACTTAGATTACATAAATGTTACATAAAAAAGTAGAAGGGATTCCCATATGCCCTGCTCTCTATCCCTCCCACTCTTTCCCACATTAACAACATCCTTCCTTAGTATGGTACATTTGTTACAACTGATGAACACATTTTGGAGCATTGCCACTAAGTGTGGACTATAGTTTACATTGTAGTTTACATTCTCTCCAGCACATTTTTGTAAGTTATGACAAGATATATAATGACCTGTATCCGTTATTGCAATGTCATTCAGGACAATTCCCAAGTCCCGAAATGCCCCCAAATCACACCTATTTTTTCCCTCTCCCTTCCCACAGAACCTCCAGTGGCCACTGCCTCCACATCAATGATAAAAGTTCTTCCAGGGGGGTGGATGTGGCTCAAATGGTTTAGTATCTGTCTGCCATATGGAGGCAATACCCAAGACCTCCCGGTAAAATAAAATATATATATGTATATACAGAAGGACGCGTACAAGCCTCCAGGCTTTGTGCACAGGCGTGCAGCCAGGCCCTACTGAGCCATGCAGCAAGATGATGACGCAACAGGAGAGAGACACAGGGGAAAGCCAAGACAAGACACGCGGAAAACTAGGAACCAAGGTGGCGCAGGTGGCAGAATGTCTCTCTCCCACAATGGAGGTCCCCAGGATCGAATCCCAGTTAAGACTGGAGGAGAAGGATGAGAAGAGAGGGCAGGAAACAGACACAGAGAATTGCCCAGTGAATGGACACAAAACAGCCTACGGGGTGGGGGTAGGAGGTTAAAATGGATAAAGTAAATAAATAAATACATAAATCTTAAATAAAAAAATGGCTTAACTAAGAAGGTAATATTTTAGAAAAAAAGTTCTTCCATTCCTAGAATCACAATAAGTCTATAGTAGAATACAAGTAAGTCTACTCTAGTCCATCGTTGATTCCCCAATCCTGAGGATTATGGGATGGAGATGTATACTCTGCCTCTAATTGAGAGGGTCTTTGATTCCATGGGGCAGATGGATGGGACTATCTTGCTTGCAGTTTCAGACTCTCTCTGTTCCTTGGGATGGTCATTGTCCATCATCATCTCCTTGTTAGTTATCCTGGGTGAGGCCAATGAACTGGAGAGTGAGATTCAGGGCCCAACTGGCACATGGACAGCCCAAAGATTTAAGTTTCTTGGACATATACCTATCAACTCCAGTACTAACTATAGGTTATAGAAGGGACAGAAGAGCTATGTATAGGGAAACCACAACTGAGTCCAACTCTGTCACACTAGGGAGCATAAATTCCAAATTAGGGCCTACTGGTAGGATGCCAAACTCCTAAGCTGTCTGCCCTGCCTATAGTGTCTGGATGTCTCCAGAGCCCTCAAGAGCCCCACTATTTGAGGCACTATTTACTTTGGCATTCAATGAGATCCTGCTGAGACATGCATAAGCATAACCTCTGGAATGACCTCCCTACTCACTTTGAAGTCTCTTAGCCATATAAACGCATTTGTCTTTACCCTTTCCCCATTTTGGTCAAGGTCTTTTTCCGGTTGCATTGCTAGTTGGTGCTTGGTAGTAATCCCTTGGTGCCAGGGAGGCCCATCCCTGGGAGTCATGTTCCACAGTGAGGGGAAGGTAATGCATTTACATGCTGAGTTTGGCTTAGAAAGAGGGATAGTCTCTCTTGACACACATTTATGCCTCTTCTCACTCCCTGGCCTTCCATAAGGAGTTATGAAAGGAAATCTAGGTCTTAGAAAGTGAAAGATACAGATTAGCTCTATGCTAAAATTTGATAGCAGCAATTTAGTACAAACCAGACCAGATGAGTTACAGATGAGAGATTACAGATGAGTTTTGTTTGGACTGCAACAAGTTGGAAATATAATGTTGAGACAATATTTTAATAATGGGATATTTCACATAAAAAATTAAGATTATTAGCTACTCTTGGAAAATCAGAGGACATATCAATACTGGACCTGCATTTACATGTGGCAGTAATTTGCTGGAGATGAGTAGAGACTGATTTGTTTTGACTTCTCTGATTATCTGCAGTCCCCAACATTACCTCTCACCCTACCAACACCAAAACTGATAGTCAGTTCCTGTAATAACCACTAAATATGAAAATACTCAGACACCAGAATCCTTATGCCCAGGCTGTTTCATGAATTTTCATTGGCTGCTTGAATCCTGGAGGGCTTTGATTTAGCAACTCATGTTATAAAGGGAAGGAAAAGGAAATACCAAGCTGGATGTATATCATACAATATTTTATTATAATATCTTTTTCCTTACCACTTAACCCCCATCACCAAAATATGTTCACTCCCAATGGAAGATACATTACCAAAGACTTGCAGTTTGTGGACCAGAAGAAAAATTCTCCTAAATCAAGCACTCTTATTTCTTATTTCTGGCATTGAAAGTTAATAAATCAAGAAATGGCTGAGAAAAAAAAATTAGCAAAATATCTATTGCTGCACCAATGGACAGTAATAGAACAATCTGTTCATCTCCCTACTTCACAAGTTCATTTCCCCAAAACTAATCAAACCCTTCCATCTGTGCAACCTTCCATAGCAGGTCTTGTAATGCAAAGTAAGACCAACGAGGTTCTCCACACATATTCTCCCTGGCAGGAAGTATCACCTCATTTTTTTTTTCCATTTCAAAACTAAGTAATATTTTCCTTTCTAACTTGCCCAGTCTCATTTAAAAATGAAAGTAGCCAAAAGCTAAGTAATTGTTTTATTTATTTTTTTCATTCTCATCCAATATACCGTCCCCCACCCCCAAAATTTGTTTGCACAAATGATTCCCTTTCATTTTTTTTTAACTTGCATTTCTATTTCTATTAAGGTCTATTTCCTTAACCCTTAAAAAATCTGGGCAATTTTTCACCTCTATTATTCTGTATTACAATGCCTAAGTTGTGTGTGTGCATGTGTGTTTCTTGGCTTTTATGAAAAACTCTCTAAATTCCCATTTTACCACTTGATACCCACCCTGCTCCTTCATAGCTTATGTTTTCGTATGCTTATGAAATGGCCCAAGCTGGGCCCCCAGAGTAAACTTCTAAAGCCCACATATGATCAAGTTGCTACCCTGCTTAAAACCTTCCATTTGAGTCTTCAGAGACCTCAGGTTGAAATACAAACTCAGTAAGACTTAAAGGCTCTTCAAGGTCTGCTCCCTGTCTTCTTTTACAGCCATATCCCATTTCATTCCTCCATCCATATTCTGGCCATACAAAATAACTTATCATTCCCCAAAAAGGTCTTTGCATGTGCTATGTCCTCTTCATGAAATACCCTCTATGCTCTCTTCTCTTTCCCCTCTCCATTGTCACTTTCTTGAACTGCTAAACTCTTAACTGTCCTCATGTTCCAATTACTCTGGACACATCCCCAAATCTCCCAGCTTCCCTACTCTCCCATCCTGTAGTCCTTCCCCTTTTCTTTCTATATTCCAGTTGCACCCTCTTTTTATCCTTTTTGAAGTATCTATCACACTGAACCATAATCGTATATTCTTCTGGCTATCTCTTCCTATGGACCATTGTCCTTGACATCAGTAAGTTGACTTGCTTAGCATTGAATGACCAATGTGTTGCACAGTGCCCAGCACTGTTGTTGACTGACTGAAGAAAGTACAAATCAAGAACTTAGGTATGCTAGGGACATATCAGTCAGGGTCCTGCAAGAAAGATGAAAAGAGTTTAATCAAGTGATTCTCCAGGGTAAGGGAATTAGCAAGTATTGGTGAAGCACTTGGGGAAGAGTAAATATGGGAAGCCTTAATTATCCTTAGGTCTGAAGCCCCAAGGAAGGAAAAGGGAATATAGAAATCTGGTCAGAGGTATAGCCAAGTGAGAGAGGCCACCAACTCATCAGCCTGAGATAAAATAATCCAGCTACTCTCATAATCATGACCTGGCATAGAGGTTTTGGGATGAAAGAGTGAAGTAAATGCACAATGATTCTATTATTAGCCCCGCCTCTGGCTAAGTATATCAGAAGCCTGAGAACAATGTTCTCATAATGTAGTCTCTATAGTCTATAGAAGTCAGCCTCCACTGGGACAGAGAAATGAACAGAGTGGATCTGAAATGGAAGCAAGGATATCTGCCCAATGAATAGGCCTAGCAGCAAAGGGGAATCATTGATTATAAAAATGTTTTTTTGTTACCTGTTGAAATAATAAATGATTAAAAACTTTAAAATACCTACCTATATTATCAATATTCTTTATGGTAGCATTTCAGGTTAGTGAGGAACAGTGAATTGGTTTATATTAATGACCAATAAATATACAGAGCTGCTGAGTCATTCTCCTATAAGTACTATCAATCAGAGGCTATGATTAATAAATATAACTTTAAACTATGAATACTTCCTTAATGAGAGGATGACCTATAACATGTAAACAGAAAAATGTTTTACTTTAAAAGGTAATATATGGGAATTCTAAATAAATGGTAGAAATAATATGTGTGAGCTCAAGGAATCTTAAAAAGTAGGTACTAAATAAATATTTGCTGACTAATGAGTGAATGAGTGGATCATATAATGCAGTTGGACTTAAGGAAATGGGAAAAAGGAAAACTTTGAGGTAGACTTTGGGAAAATAAAAGTTTGAGTTTGCCTAAACTGAAAGACTAGATGGAGAAAATGTAAGCAATATGGCAAAGATGAATACTATAAGATCCCTTTTCTCAAAGATGTAAGGAGGGAGGAAAACTAATACTTTCTGAGTCCCTACAATGTGTTGAGATCTGCCACAAACATTTGCTTGCTTAATTCCCCCAAGTTATTGGGAGTAAGTAGAATGAAGGTGGGAAATAGGACATAGAGGAAATGTTCAGGGGGGTGGTGATTTGTTCAAGGGCTGGGAGCAAGTACTAGGGGGAGGTTAAAATAAAGGTTTCAACTGAAAGGATAGGCAAGGGCTAGGGTGAAAAGGGGTTTGACTATCATAATGCAAAGTTGAAACTTTCCATATGCTTACAATAAGTAGCCACTAAACAATTTTGTGCAAATGAGTCATATGATGTAAGTTGAGCTTTAGGAAGATTTATCTGGGGAAAATGTGTAACAGGCTCTAATCAAGAAAAGGGTGGAAAGCTAAGAACTGTACTTGTGTGCACTTGTATTTGTTCAAACAATGAGGTATTGAGGGACTGAACTGAGCTCTAGGAATGGAAAACAGGGACTACAGCTGAAAGGTGACGTGCAGATAGTTGATTCTGCAGTTTATATAAGGAAAGGAAGGGAGCCTTCCAAAGAAACACTTTAAAGTTTTGAACCTGAGTAAATGGAAAATTTGTGATATCATTAACTAAGATATGAAATACATAATAAGTTTGGCAGAAGGTGGAGAAGGAAGTAAAAAGTAGCAACAAAAATGGTGAGTTTGGGTAATCTATAGAAAGATACCCAGCAGGTGATTTTAGCTTAAACTATTGGATGAGATTAGAGATGTGGTTCTGGGGTAACTCTACATAAAAGTAATAGCTGAGGAAGGAAGAAAAGAAAGAAGGGATTAATAGAATAGATTCATATGGGATTGCCAAGGGAAAGGATAGTTCCTTGGAAGAACATTCATTTTTAAGTGGTTGGTAATAGAAGGAAAACCAAAGAGACGTTTGAGAAGGAGAAATTTCCATGTTCATTGCACCATTATCCCCATCCCTCCCATTCTCCATCTTATAAGACTCTTTTATGGAACTTATGATACTGGTTAGCCAATCTCTTCCATCAAAATAAGTACTATTTCCTTAGCTGTATGTCCTCTTGTATCAACCAAAAATTTTGTTTATTAGAGCAAGTAAATCAGATGCCTCTAATTCCATCACTTAAAATGAGGTATGTCTGCATGTCAAGGTGATTGGCAGAACACTAACACATAATAACCAGAAATTGAGTTTATCTTCCAAGATCTTAATAGAGGATCTTCCTCAGGAGGAAACCTTTCATACTTATCAGGCTTAAAAGTGAAATCTATTTACTTTTTATTTGTTTTCCACCTTATCTAGTTTTGTCATTTTCCTTTTTAATTACCAGGCATATTTATATGGAAAACAAGGTTCCCTCTTTTTATTTTTGTCAGATCTTGCATTTGAAGTCTTGTTCCCTCTCATTATGCCAATTATTAGATCTCTAATCAATTTCCTTTTAGTGTTTGTGGTTTCCCTGAAGATGAGTTTGAAGGAAATTAGATGTTAAGAGAGGGATACTGTCCTCCTGGAAGTAGGATATTTGTGGTAGGGTGAGATGGCCAAGAATAGTCCCTTAGGAACTGTGTCTGATCTAAGAGGAAGTTAACCAGATTTCAGAGAAAATAGAAATTGGAGGTACTGCAAGATTTGCACTAAAATAAGTGATCAAGAGCTTCTAAACCAATGGCAAACAAAATAGAAGGGTGGGGGCTAGTGAAGTCATAAACAAGACAGATTTTGCTTGTAGAGCTAGAACACACCTTCCCTCTATATATACTCTGAGAAGACAAGACTCCTCCCTATCACAGAACATTTGGAGAACTTCTTACTGTCAAGGAAATTTACAGGATGCACCACAAGAGCTTCCTAGTCATGTCCATTGATTTAAATGGAACCCATGGACTTTAGTTACATATAGGTCTTTTTAAAGACCTGGGGCTCCCAAGGAGCTCAGTCCAAAAGGAGAGAAGATGGGGTCCCTAAGGGAGACTCCCCATGAGTGAAGCTATAACCTGACCCAGTGGCTTGACTAAGCAGCATGACATGGATATTGAGGGAAGGAGGTATTCCAGGTCCAGTTTAAAGTTGGTCCTGAACATCCCTAGATCTTCTTTCCCTGCATTGTCTATGGGCTGTGGGAAGGGGGTTGTTTGCAAAGGAAAGAACTATGACACTTAGGACTTACTGATCTTCCATGGGAGAGGCCTCTTACAGGACTGCACTGTGAGAAGAGAAAGGTGTTTTACTGCTGGCCATAGATGGACAAGGGCCCTGAAAGCAGTAGTCTAGATGTGGTTAACAGCTCCATGGGGAGGAGAATAAAAGCTTCCACAAATAGTCACACACATGTGGCCTTCAGAACATAGGGCTAGACATCCAATAGATGTGAGAACCCCTTCTCCCACTAAGTACTTTTTACAGGAAATAACTGGGGAGGGAGATCCTAGAGTAAGGCTAGACTTCTTGCTAATCATTCAGGTGGGTGCTCAAAGCATTGAGGTACATTGGTAAATTCATGGACTACCACATATGTGGTCGGCATGAAACCATCTAAACAGATAAAAATAATAAATTGAATATATCAGTCCCTCATTTCTGTTTCATGATCTAAATTCTTTCCTCTTGGCCATATCTCTTCCTGTGGGCAAGAAGATAGGAAAGCTCTGAGAATTTCACATGTCCCCTATGAAACCCTGGGTACAACTTGAAGATCCCCTTCCGAAAGTGTTCTTTGCCCATCTCAGAGAAGAGATGGGCAGAATGGCCCATGATGCCTCAAGAGATATTTTATTAATCCTAGTTGATTCTTAGGACTGTGTGGCAGAAACTCCCTTTCAGCAATCTGTTATCTGTTAATGAAGAAAAAGAGCAATTGGTCTCAAGCATTGGGGAAAATCAGCTCATTTACAATGACTGTTACTTAATGAGGCTCCTTAGTAACTTTTCAGAGATAATTATAGACATTGAAAAGGAATATGTCACCTCCTCACTCCAATCTGCAGTCTCAAGCAGAAGAAAGATGAGACATTGTATGTGTTTCTTTGTTTCCTTCATAGAGAAGCTTTGCTCATTTATTTTGAAGTGGTGTTAAACAGGTGATGTGCACACAGGCAAGCCTTGTAGGAACCTGCACTTCCATGGGACCAAGGATTCCCTTCACCCAAACAGTTAATTATCACACTGGCCTCACACCACTTTAAGGGCAGGCAGTTCAGAGGAAAAGAAAGAATTGCAACAAAAAAGTTGCCTTGAATTATAGGCTTCAAGAGGGGGAACTCCAGTGGTAATATTTATAGTGCTTTTTGTGAGACACCTTTCTTCCTCCCTCCCTTCTTTCTTTTCTTCCTTCCTTTCCTCCCTCCCTCCCTTCCTTCCTTTCCCTAATGTTTCCTTCAATATCTCCTTGTTGAATCCACCTCTTCTTTCATTTTAACTGCTTTCACTTGGCAACATTGCTCTGCTCACAAAACCCCTCAGAGGCGTTGACTTGAACACTGTTTCATTGAAGGGCAATGGTGTTCCTACTCTCAGAACCCACCCCCTAAAGATGTAACTCCATTTTTTTCTTATTTCTGAAACGTTTCCCAGATTCCATGACTCTATTATGCAATGAAACCCTCCTTCATCAGTTTTCCTAAGCTTATTGCATGGCAATGATCACAAAGTCACACTGGGGAAGTAGCTCAGGCCATTTGGTTCCGCTATGCTTGCCTGCTTCTATGATGTTGGACAGTAACTTTCCTCAGTCCTTAAGGTACTCCAGGTCATCCCAGCATATCCCAGGAAATAACAGTAGCTAATGATAGCTACTACTTGTGGCGTGCTTACCATGACCCGTGTTTTACAGGTAGCTATTAAGAGGCAATATTTAGTACAGATTAAGAGCGTGATTCCCAGAGCCAGAGACATCATGTTCAATTCTGGCCATTTAATAACTGTGAGACTCTAGCCAAGTTGTTTAAAATTTCTAAGCCACAGTATTCCTCATTTATAAAATGGGGATGATTATAACCACAATAAGTTGTTGTAAGGGTTAAAATGAGATAATCCAAGGTAGAATATTTTTAATACCTAGTGTTGCAGTTTGGCAGTTTGATGTAATTATGAATTCCAAAAATAGATATTGGATCATGCTTGTAAACTGGTCTGCTAATCTGGGCATGATTAAGTTATGATTAGGGCGTTGACTGGGCCACATCAGTAGGGCGTCGAGCCCCACCCCTTGGTGGGTAGGGAATCAGATATAAAAGGCAAGGCAAAGGACAGAGGGAGCAGTTTTAATGTTGGAGTTCTGGTGAGGAAGGAGAGAAGGCCCCAGGATAGAGACGAGCCATTCGCCGGAGAGTTCACAGCTGGCCTTGTGGAGAGAGGCAAAGCCTAGAGAGCCTCATAGTCTACAGCTGACCTTGTAGAGGAAACAGAGGAGCTAAGCCCAGAGAAAAATGCAGCCCCAGGAAGAGAGGAACCCAAGAAGCCTGAACCCTGGCAAACGTCGGCAGCTGTCTTGCTCCAACACATGGCAATGGACTTTGGTGAGGGAAGAAACTTACACTTTACGGCCTGGTAACTGTGGACTTCTACCCCAAATAAATACCCTTTATAAAGACCAACCAATTTCTGGTATTTTGCATCAGCACCCCTTTGGCTGACTAATACACCTAGTATATAGTAAAAATGAATGTTAATTGTTGTTATGCACTGATTATTTCCAAATGCTTATATATAATTTTCAAATCACTGTTATATGGCACAAATCTTAACCGTAGTAAGTCTAGTGGCTGCAGCCCAGTGGGACAATAATTGTGATAATAACTTAGCACACTATCTTTTCCAAAAGACAGATTTTTAAGTTTCTGCTTAAGATTGGCAATGATGTCTTAGACTGGTATCCTTTGTTTTGGGGGCAAAAGGATTTTGCTCCATTAAAGCTGGAGCATTTAATAGGGTCTGTAATTATCTCATACCCACCTATTAGACAAAAGAAAGACAACGCCTCACCTCAGGATTGCTTGTCTTGCCACCACATTAATGCATTCCTTCCTTGTCTGTCTGTTTCTGTCTCCACCATTCTCTCATTCTCTCTCTCATTTTCTCTCTTTCTCTCTCTTACACACATACACACTCACACACATACAGCAGAAGACCAGTTCAGCCACCTAAATGTCACAAGGAATTATAGTATTTGATTGCATAGAATATGATTAGCTATTCCAAGGAAAGATAAGATTCTTAAACTGTGGGATTCGATTTTATCAGCACTATTCTCAATAATAATTAATGTTGTCATTAGGCAACATTGGGTATCACTACTTTTTTGTGATAACACTTTTCACAGTGTTAGCAATTACACAGAACTCCCACTTTTACAAGCTCCATCCTAAAACACCACTGCCATTTCCTGTGGTAGAGCGCCCCCTAGCACCTCCACACATCTCCCAATTTAATTTGCAATTTGAAACTCCCAAAAGAAGTTACTAGCTTTCACCATTTAGGAACCTCAGTTCTCCAAGAGCTTAAGTAATCAGCATTAGGCTCCTGGGATTTGTTCATAACACTTTACAGCAGCTGGAATAAGGAAGGAACTTTTTGGACAGCTAATTCTACTGGAAACAAAGCCTTTTCTCAGGTCACAATTAAAATTAAATGTCCCATTAATTTTGTCGACTTTCCTTAACTTAATTCTCTTAATCTGCTAATGAGCTTCCTTTGGAAGAAGAGCAGTAAAGGAGTGGGTAGACTTCTGTTAGGTAACATTTAAATCTCTTCTGTGTGTGTGTGTGAAAGAGAGAGAGAGAGGGAAAGAGAGAGAGAGAAAGGGAGTCAGAGAAACAGTCTGTCTGACTGATTTTAGGTCTGCGAGGTTCACTTCTTAGTTTATCCATGAAATGAAGAGATTTTGGCTGCTGTCTTATTTGTATTTAATTTGGGTGGCCCACCTTGGCATTAGATCAAAGCTTCGGGCCCTCTTTTTAAAGTATTTGCATGTCTGGGAAGAAGGTGGTAGGCTCATGCAGCAGGACATGAGAGTGTATTGCTTAAACCTCTCTCAGAAGACAGGGAGGGCGAGGGGGAGGTGTGAGATATTTTAAAAATAAGACATGCTGCTAAATTCCCTGCCAACCTCCGTTCATGCTGAGTGGAGTGTAAGTAGCAAGCATCAGATAGTTCCTCCAGATGCCAGCTATTTAAAGAGAAGCATGCTGGAAGTTCTATGGACAACAAATGTCTGAATCCCTAGTTGTGGTGGTGATAGTAATGGTAGTTGTAGTGGTGATCGTGGTGGCATTGGGTCACAGATGTCTGCCTGGAAGAAACTTTTGTCCATAATACAGACTTGTAGGAATGCATTTGTACATTTGGGAAATAAGAAAAATTAGACAGAAGAAATGACCTAATAACTCGGAAAGGCCTTCATCCCAAACAGTGCAAATAAGATCTGATTTTCAAATGCACAAAGCGTGGGGCACATCAGAAACCCTCCTGTAATTTTATCATATTATCCTTGAAGAATTGATTTACAGCTCAAAAATGGAACAGTGAGATGAATCTTTCTTCAAATTCAATTTTAAACTTTACTGTTTTTATCTAAGACAACAGCCTAAAAAAAAAGTTAGGACTATTATCTTTTGTCATGTTTGTAATCCCAGTGTTCAAGGACTTCTTACTGGACAAGCTAAATTGACCTGATTAATTTAGTAATGACTAGGCGCAAAGGTTGGGTCAGGCCTGCTTACAGTTTTCAGAATTTTGGCATTTGTGTCTTAATTTTATTAGAGTAAATGTCCCCCTTGACCACCACAGTTGATGTTTTCTCATCTGAATCATGCTTAAAACTCTGCAAAGGGTCATAAAATTCCTGAAATTTCATTTTACATATTTTTTTAAAAGTCTGCTCTCCATCAGTTTCTCCAAATTCAGACTTGGTTCCTTTCCTTAGTTCAAATTTCTGCTCTATTACTTAATAACTAGATGAGCTCCAAAGGGTATTGTTTTATAACCTCTCTGAGGGTTCGTTTTTCCGATTTCATGTAGAAGTGAAATAAGATAGCTCTCAAGTGTACCTTAGCTTTTGCTTCGTTGTTGGTGACAAACAAATATTATTTAACCAATTCTTCCCTTCTGGTTGGATATGGCATTGGGCTCAACTCATCTCAGTACCTTGTATGAATCAGACACCCAAATAACAGACTTTACCTCAAGGAAGAAAACAGGTAGGCAGAGGAAAGATGGAGCAGTGATTAAGCGAAAATAACAAAAGTAGCATTTCTCTAGAAAGAAAGTTTGGTCTTTCCTTTTAACTCTGCCTCCCTCCCTTGGAGATGCCTTTTCATTATTCCAAACATGGTGGGATCAGATGTCCTTCAAATACTGACTTTGAGAGACACTGTGCTCATGCATTTTGTTTTATTTTTTTCCCCCTTTTCTTTTCTGGATTCTTCTGCAGGCATCCCAGGTTGATACACTTGCAGGAAGAGATAAGAGGCAACTGTTCAGAGAAGAATCACGACCTGTATGTAGTCACTGTGTGGCTACTTGCAAAATGATCCCTACATACTATTGTCTGTCCCTTGGTGAGGCAGGAGAGACTAGGAGCTTTTGTTTATGATGTTAAATAAGGAACACTGTGTGTCAAAAGAAGTGAACTTCCCTTATCTGCTGTTTACAGCTATGGAGGAGGAGGTGTTGGTTTTTCTTCTAAACTCCACCTTCCAACCTTTCTTTCTACCTTCTTATTTGCATTATCTCATCAAGAAAACTTGTGTCTTTCAAATATAAAGCTTGCTCTGTTGTCAGCATTTATAGCTTCTCTAGTGTTTTTCTAAGTTCCTTCTCTGCAGGGAACATCACTGTGGTTCTAGCATCAATGGACTAATGCTTTAGTTTTTCATACAGATATAAATAGATTTTTCTCTTCAACTTTGAGTTATGATGTTTAATGAGAAGTGAGTCCAGGTTGACATTCTGGTTGAAGCATTGAACTATCTTTAGTACATTATCTAGAAAGTTTAGAACTTGGTAAGAAAGTTAATTCCATTTCTCCTTTTCCTGCTCCCCCACCTTTCTCTTTACCTGCCAGAATGCCATTCACCCACTTTTACCACAGAGCAATGACTGATGAATTTGAACTCTGGAATGACACTGGTCACAGGTTGCCCTGAACTTTCCTCAAGTCTTGTAGATTTATTTTCTATTTCATACTTTTCTACTGGTCATGCTATGTAAAAATATATCATTATCCTATTTTAACCTTAAAGGATGCCAGTCATGATTCTCATAAACAAATACATATATACTATATATATATATATTTAAAGAGGAATCATGTCTCTCTATATTCTAACTTATAAGAGTAAGTTATAAGAATGAAAAAATAAGACAAGTCCTGGGATGCCAGCAAGCAGGCAGAATGGAATGTCCTTACTAAAACAATGAAAAGAACATGATTAATCTTAAAAAATAATATAAAATGAAGGGAAAGAACACTCTCCCCCATTTCAGGCCCACAGAACTAGGCTAAATCAGAAAGCAGAGAGGTCTGTGTTGGGGAGTACTTCTGACAAATCCCTCACCCCACCCCCACAGCCACCCGCAAGATAGGTGTATATTGTCTCTGCATGATTTAGTATCTGGTGCTATTCTGCATTTCTCAGTTTGGGGGCTGAATTCCTCAGCACCCTTGCCACATTACAAAAATAGAAAACCCAATATCATAGTCATACTACCGCCCCACTTGCCACCCACAATGTAACAGAAGAGCAGGCCAGCCTCAATTTTCGAAAGGGTTGTATTCCGAAAGTATTTTCACAGCTCAGGTTAAGTTTTCCCAGAGAAGTAATGTGATTCCATTTCCAGGCCTCCAATACCTACTAAAACCATAATATTCCCAATATCCCAGCCTAGAGCTACCATAATCAAGTACTCAACCACATAGGAAATGTTTTCTAAGGAGATGTGTATTTGGAATTCTATCTTTGGATGCCAGCAACACATTTCTCACTACTGCAGCTCTGATGTGATCTGGGCTACCCACCCACCCACTCACTCCATAGATTCCAGTCACAGGTGGATCCTGGATCCTGGGTCAAGGTGGGGGTCAAGAGGGGACTGAAAAGCAAGAAAGGGTGAGGTAATGTGCAGGCCTGTATGTTTTGTGCTGGTGTGAAAAACATGGTTAAATATATTTGGGGGAAGTAATAGGAGCAGTAGGGAGGGAAGGATAAAAGCTGAATGTGTAGGGCTGTGAACAGTAATAGATAGGAAGAGCAGAACGTAATTCAATTCACCTTAACACCCATTGTTGAGCACCTAATCCTGTATGTGCCAATGAATTGAACAAAGTTGAATGAGCAGTGAGCTTCACAGTTGAGAGTCTCCATGGGGGGAGAGGAGAGGTACAAATGCAGGTTCCTACTCATGGAGTGGATCTGTTCAGAACCAGACCAGAGAGTCAGTCAGAGCACAGGAAGAAGAGATTCATTCTGACTTGAGGGTCAGGAAACATTTCATGGAAGAGAAGGCATTTGAGCTAGGTCTGAAGGATTTTAACTGCCTGCGATAGGTAAGGACTCGAAGGATAAAAACAGACTAGGAAGAGTGTGGAGAGATCAATGTCCAGATGTGGGTGATGTGCAGGGGTGGTGTGGAGTAGGAGGCCGGCAGGGCGTGGAGAGTGATGAGTTTACCTAGTGGGAAGGATTTTCTTCTTCAGCACTATATATTCCACATGGCCACCAATGATTCCCAGCCCTGAGAACAAGTTGTAGCTTTAGTGGGGTAGAAGGAGTGAGGATGGGAGAAGGGGTCTAGGGTTTTGAAACTCTGGCATTTGGGTGCTAGTGATGTGTTTTCCCACTTCTTGCCTCTCCTCTTCACCAAATACCACCTAGACCATTATATAACTTCCAGTTGCTGATGAGGTGGAAACAAAGAAAGAAGCATGGTCTGCTGCTAAGAATATTCCAGGCATCAGCAGCAGGGAAAGACTGGGGGTGATTTATTCTGTATTACTCAGCCAAAGGGGTGCTCCTGCAAAATACCAGAAATCTGTTGGCTTTTATAAAGGGTATTTATTTGGGGTAGAAGCCTACAGTTACCAGGTCATAAAGCATAAGTTACTTCCCTCACCAAAGTTTGTTGCCACGTGTTGGAGCAAGATCGCTGCCAACATCTGCCAAGAGTTCAGGCTTCCTGGGTTCCTCTATTTCCGGGGCTTGCGTCTCTCTACAAGGCCAGCTGTAGACTATCAGGAGAACAGCTTGTCTCTTTTCCCAGGGCCTTCTCTCCTTTTTCATGACCAAGCTTCTTTGTGTGCTTACTGCCCCGGGCTCCAGCATTAAAACTCTAACCTCCCTTCTCTGCAGTGCAGTTTCTCTGTGAGTCCTTACCCACCAAGGGGTGGGGACTCAACATCCTACTGACGTGGCCCAATCAAAGCCTTCATCATTATTTAATCAAGTAAAAGTAAAACCTCTGAATCCAATACACTCTAATAAGCCCAGAGGAAAGACCAGTTTACAAACATAATCCACTATTTGTTTTTGGAATTCATCAATTATAACAAACTGCTCCAGGAGTTTTTTTAATTTGTGAAGTTACAAGTTAACAAAACAATCATGCATACCATACAGGATTCCCATACATCACCCCACCGCTAACACTTACATTGTTGTGACACGTTTGTTATAAATGATGAAAGAACATCATCATAATATCACTGCTGTCTACAGTCCATAGTTTCTATTTGGAATGTTTTTCCTCAAACCATCCTATTATTAACACCATGTATTAGTATAGTATATTTGTTATAGTTCCTGAGAGAACGTTCTCATATGTACACGGTTAACCACGGTCCATCATTCACCTCAGGGTTCACTGTGTTATAAGGTCCCCTGCCTTGTACAATCCATCCAAAGTGCCCCCTCAGTGGCTCTCAGTTTTATCAGAGTCATGCTGTCATCAGCTCAGTCCATTTCAGAACGTTTTCATGACTCCAAAAGGGAAAATCCCATAAGAGGCAGAGTTTTGAGAGGAAATGTGGAGGGACTAGAATGCTGTTTCGCACAAAGAGAAAGACTGAGTCAGTAAGTATTTCATGAAATAATCATAAGCCCCTGTTCTCTCAGACCCCTTCCACCCCACAACCTCCTCTGAAAAGACAGTGAAGTGCCCATTCCTCAGACTTCTCCCATGAATATAAACAACTGCCCTATGGGTGCCAAGTTGGGGAGAGCCCTCTGATTGCTGAAATCTGAAACGTGCAAAAAAAAAAAAAAAGAAGAAGATGATTTCCAAATGTTTGTCAAACGCACAGGGGTTCTGTTAAAAATTTGCCAAACCCATTTCAGTTTCAGGAATTAGGGGAGGAGACAAATGCTGCCAGGGAGGAAGTCACACTGGCCATAAGCACTGCATACATAAGAAGCCCTCCAAAACAGGAAGAAAGCTCAGTGTTTCCACAATGGCAAATGGTTATTGGCATTTACAGAGATCTAGAGTAAGTGGATGCTTCCCCCATCAATAGCAGCACTAATAGGTACAAGGTGAGGGAGCAGGTAGGAGGCTCTCAGCCTCCCCGTCCCGAATTGCCTTTTAAGGGCCTGCCTGTATGACTGACTACTGCTTAGTTCAGCAGGCTTGATCTCTGCAGGTGGAGGTTAGGAGGTTAGGAGACTTAAGCACGGTGTGCGCCCGGATACACATGCTCTCTAGCCTCTGTTCTCGATCCCAGACTTAATGAAGAACTATTCAGGAAATGGAACTCAAGTCAATGACTCTTAACCATTCCTCAAGTGGAAGGACACAGAAGTCTTATATTAATATTCACAGCAGTTTGGAAGCTATAATTTTAAGTCTTAAACAGCATGCTTTAATGCACGGGTTCTTAACCTTTTTTATCCCACAGACCCCTTTGCCAGGTCAGGTGAAAAACCACAGACCCCTTACTAAGTCCACACTGTACTGTGTATTATTTAATAAATATCTCACACCCGCACCAACACGTCCCCACAAGAATAATGTTTTCTTGAATTTCAATTCAAGCTCATGGATATCTTGTTAAGGATCCCTGCTTTTATGGAATTCTGTTGTTGGCCACATGTGTAGAAACCTCTCTGTTGTCAGCCATAGAATGTCACATATATACAACATTTACCAGATGGCTATTGGGATATGAGCAAAAAAATAAATGAAATAAAATAGCAACCATATTATTTAAATGGACATACTAAAATTGAGTATTATTTACCCATTGATACACTTTGGAAAGTTGCAATTCATCTCTCTGCTCTACCTGAGTACATGGGAAATTCTCAACTCCTGTGAAAACATGTTTGGTATCTTTTGAAAGTGTATGTGTGTGTGTGCATGCATATGTGTGTTTTTCTCATTCACTAGTAAACAGACACAAGTAAGGACATGTTAACCATCAAATGAAGAGGCAGGAGGTTTGTATCTTATTTTTACCAGTAGTTTTATTTGTCTTTGAGAACGTTCTCTTCCTAGGGTTTAGTTTCTTCATCTGTAAAATGAGGGACTTGCAGTAATCAGTGGTTCTTAAGTGTTTGAGGGTCACAAACTTCTTGAAAATCTAAAAAAAAAAAAAAAACACCTTTGGTTCTTCTTTCTAGGAAAAAAAATCACACTCGTACTAAATTTTGAATGCAGTTTCAAGAAGGAGTTTTACAGGCCGTTTTCAGGGCTGACATATCTGACCGTAGAAATTGTGTAATACACACCTCCAAAGGGGAGATAGACTATGAGGTACACAATGCCTCCTGGAGTTGTGCAAAGTGGTGGCTCTCTTTTTGGACGTTTCTTGAATGCTTGGGCCGGATGAGTTCTAAGGTTCTTTCTGGCTCTGAAAGTTTCTAATTTCACAAATGCCTTTATTATTATCAACAACCCAAAACTGATAAGCACATTTCAGAGAACAATGGTTAACAACTCTAAGAATGAAAACATCTTTCAAATCCCCTCCATAGCAGAAAACACACAAAAATCCTGCCAAAAATTAGAAGATATTTTCAAAATGGTGACTTATACCTGATAAACAAAAGCTTCTTAATAAAGGCATATGGTATTTATTAGGTGAAAATATTGTAAAAGAAAACCACACAAAACTGATGTTGTAAAAATAAATTAGCTCTGTTTTGAAATTGCTCATCAAGGGCCCTAGTCAAGTGTTACGTGTACTGGGGAGGGAATGAGTTAGTGGAGGATAAATTTTCCTAACCTATAAGTATTTTTAGTTTTTGTTCACCTTTCCATCATGCATGTAATCATCTCCATATGACGTAAATCAAGCAGCCAAAAGTCCCTTCCACACCTGGTAGGTGGGGTGAGGGCAGTTGGGGGTTGCTATTTCTGCTCTCCCCAATCTTCCTTTAACTGTAAGTGGGAGTGCAGGGGCTGAGAAGAAAAGGCCAATGGTTTCTGGTAGTTATCTATTTATTTTTTATTGCTCCCCCAGTGCCACATTTAGTAACCACCACCCGCTGAGTAGCTCCCAAGTAACAACCATTCGACACCACACCCCCAGGTCCCCTGGTCCCAGCAGGTGCTAAAGAAGAGAGAGGCTCAAGGAGAAGAGGATTAGGAATTGCTGGATCTTGTTTGTTATCCCTAAGGCTTTACCATGACTCTACCTGTGGTCATTTAATTTATTTAGTAAGGACTCAAGCCTGTGAGTAGAGTGAGAGACCCTCCAAGAGTTATACAGCACCACCCAAAAGAACAGTATCCTTTTGTCCTTCGCACTTTGGATGGAGCACTGACCTTTCTCTCTGTTAATTTTCCATACGCTGACAAAGTATACATTTCAGGAAATTGCATCTATCAGTCATGATGACTCCCTCTGTGATGTTTCACTCCCACACAGACACACTCCCTTGGATGAAGTGGCTTGCTCTCTGCCTGAATTGGGCTAAGATATATGCTACCGACGGCTTCCTCCCTCCCATCCCTCATCTGCCACCCCTCCCTTCTGAATTCTTCTCTTGATTCCTAGGGAGTTCACGGTACATACTTTGTCATTGGCATTCATTGGTGGGTAGTTGGCCAAACCAGGGGTATGCCCAGGGGTATAAATAGTAGGGGCAAGTATGCCAGCAGGTATTATTATTCAAAAGTTGAGAAGCTCTTTAGCTTTGTAGTGAACACAAACAACACTTAACTATAAATTGCTCAAGCACCATATAATAAGTACCAATATCCAATGCAAATGATTTGGGCATCATCTAATTCTAACGTATACATTCAAAAATTGTTTACATGAAACATTAGATTTTTCTTTTTGCTTTTAGTACTGCGTAAGGGAGAACAAGAGATGTCTAAAGTAATTATCTAATAACCAATGCTCTGAGACAATTATTTCTGTCATTTTGTTTTATTTCATTACAGAACAAGCATTTGTGTAGGGCAACCTGTTATGAGAATAGTTATAGAAATACAAAAAGATAGAATGAAAGAGAAAAATTTGATCATAGGTTTCCTTCTGAAAGCATCACTTTAATATCCTGTTATATGCAGAAAGTGATAATTAAGGATGGATAATTATTTTCTAATCCCACATATGAATTTATTTTTAAGAGAAATGTAGCATTTCATTTCATTAATAAAATGAGAGATTGTTTAATTTTCCCATCACAAATTTTGTATCTTTTACAATTGATTTTACCTATTATTGAAGCTAATGAAGATATGGAATGTAATTATTGATACTTCAGCATTTATGATTCTGTGACTACATTTTGCATTATGTTCCATGCACTCTTGAAAATAATGAGACTTTGTAATTGTTATATGCAGGGTTACAGCTATGTCTGTTATTTAAATAAACTATAGCCTTGCTACTTTTCCCCCAGTTTATCCTATCAGGATTTAAATAAAAGATATGGTAAATTTATTCAACAAATAGTTACTAAGCATTTAACATGTGCCAGGCATTTTTCTAGGTCCTGAAGAATCAGTAGTGATAAAACAAAACAAAACACACCTACCCCTCATGGAAAATACATTTTAGTTTTTTATTTGTTTGTTTGTTTGAATCATGGATTTGTCAGGAGGTGTTTTTTTGTTTTGTTTTTGTTTTTTTGTTTTGTTTTGTTTTGTTTTAGTCTATCAGTATGTACTTGATATATTTTAAATCTATGTTTTGCGGTGTTATTTGGGACTATTGACAGCTATGGGTGAATTGATTTTCTCAGAATATAATGATGTTTGGGGTAGGAAAGTCTAATATGGCCATGCATATTTTCTTTTGGTAAATATTTTCTGAGTGTATTTGTTAGGATATTGTTTGGGTTTATGATAGTTCTACTTCTCTCAGTCATCCACAGACCCAGATATTTTCTATCTTGTAGCTCAGAGATACTGCTTGAGCCAGACTTTTCTGTGAGAAAGAAAAGGACATCTTTCTTGGTTAAACATAAGTATGTGGTATCAATTACAAATAGTCAAATAAATATCCTAAATAATATACCTGTACACAGCGCTTAGATAAAATTTAGCAATGGAATTTAGACCATACACTCAGTAGATACATGGCTTGAGTTCAAATCCTAGCCCTAAGACAACTAGCTATGTGATTGGACAAGTCATGATCTGTATCTCCTTTTTCCCAGTGGTAAAATAGGGCAATAATAATGACTGGTTTATAAACATCCAGAAAATATTGGTTATTATTTCTTAAGCCACCCCAAATTAGTTATTGATAGTAACAGAAATAGGAGTAATGGTAATTATAGTAGTGATATGTTTTCTTAGATTTACCCACATTTTATTAGTCTTCTGGACTCTAAAAAATAATCTGTTGGTTTCAAGATTTTAATCTTAATTTTGGTTTTCTTTGGGTTGGATATGGTGAACCAAGGTGTGGCTGTAACAGTTTGAAGTTCTTTTATGAATTCCAAAATAAGAAAGATTATGTTCTTAAACTGATCTATTCCTGTGGGTATGGAACCCTTTGATTGTATTAAATACATGTTAGATCTACTTGATTAGATTGCTTTTGTTTGGACTACATCCATCAGCCAGCTTGCATCTCTGCCCTCTTGCTGGGTCTGATATAAACAGAGACACAGAAAGAGACAGACACATAGATAAAGGAAGCTGCCATTTTTTATCTTGCCATGTGAGAGAGAGCTCCATTGCCTATAGCTGCAGAAAGCCAAAGAAGCCACAAGAGACTGAAAGAGGAGGTCCAGAAAGAAACAATCCCTATGCCTGGTTGCCCACAGCTGAGCTCCAGGAGACAGTAGATTCTGGAGGGGAAGGCAGAGACCTCAGCAGAGATCTGCAGTCATCTTGTTTCACCATGTGGCAGAATTATCTCTGCTGATGCCTTGATTTGGGCATTTCACAGTCTTGGAACTGTAAGCTTCTACCCCAAATAAATCCCCTTTATAAAAACCAACACATTTCTGGTACTTTGCATCAGCAGCCCTTTGGCAAACTAAGACAGTGGCTATTTTTTTCCCCTTTATTAGGAGCCTTTAATATAAGACTCCACATCACTTAACAGGGAAAATTCCCAGCTATTATCTTTTTGAATATTGCCTTCCCCAACCCCACCTTTCCTCTACTCTCTCCTAGAATTCCTAATAAAGACCGTGGACTTTTCATTTGATCTTGCATGGCTCTTAATAATATACTTTTTATCTCTTTTTTCTCTCTGTGCTACATTTTAGGAAGTTTCCTCAGTTCTGTCTTCCAGTTCATTAATTCTCTTTTCAGCCACATATACATAATCTGTCAAATGGTTGGTTTGCTTTTTAAGATGTCATCTCCAAAAATATCAGTTCTTTCTTAAATATGCCCTTTTCCCACAATATCTTTTCTTTCTCTGTGGTTTCTAAGATTTCTCTAATCATTTCAATCATAATCATATTTATTTTGATTTTTTTTTCAGATTGTCTATTCTCACATTTTTGTCCTCCTTATCCTCCTGTTGTTGTATCTGTTAATTATACCTCATGGTGGATTGCCTTCTTATTGGATTATTATTTTCCTTTAAGCTTATTTTATATAGATGTTGATGTTACTGTAGGAGTCATACATGCCTCAATCTAAAGTAATATTCTAGAGGAATATTCAAGCTTATTATGACATTGAAATATTATGTGATATTAAACAAATCAGTCTTTTTCTCTGTATCTCAGTTTCTCTAACTTCCTTAGGTGTCTCCTGAATACCTCACTCCTTTCTCTTTGGCTATGCCAGCTGTTAAGGACGGTTAGCCTGTGTTGATCAGAGAAAACAGAGTAGTTTTGCTTTTTGCCCCAGGGTTTTTAAGATACATGTCTTTATTTAAGGGAATTCATTTTTATTTATGTCCCGTGCAACAGAATTCCCTACTGGGAGGTAAAGGACAATAGGGCAAGTAACTCAGCATACTCTTTCCATAGCAATGTGCTCTTCACCAATGAAAAATGCCCCTTTAGATAACAGGAAAAGCATTTGTGTAGCTGTTGCTTGTGGGAAAAAAGGTTTGATTTAAAATAGAAACAAAGTTGATCATATATCTTGAGACAACTTGTATTGTATGCAGTAATGGACAATGGAATTTTAGTATAAAAATACTGTTTAGTCTAGGATTATTTTGTATAAATTTAAGCTTCCTCAACTCAATGGATGAGGTTTTAATGAACAGGTATATCTTATAATTTTTGCAGTGTCTAGGAATTCAGTTTGAACCTCAAAATAAGGTCAAGAGATCACATTCAAATAAATGCAAAAGTAAGCAGTAAAGAGGAGTTGAAATAGAGAATTTAACCAGGGTCACAGAATCTTACATTTGAAATGGAATTTAAATGTTATTTATTCCATCCTCTCACTTACTACAAGAGTACAACTTCAGGGCCCTACCAGGCTTTTTTTTTTTTACTGTATCCTATGATGGAAAGCTCACTGCCTTGCAAGGGATCCCTTCCAATTTTGTACTGATTCAAAATGTTGAAAAGTTCTTCCTTGTAACAAGATGCTGGCATAATTTGGATTTTTTTCACATACAGAAGAAAGATTATTTCCTACAGTAATTAAATGTATCTCAAATCTATTCCACAAATCTCCATTGAATGATTCCCATGTGCCTCCTACTGTGCTAAGTGTAAGATAGAGACTACTGTGATTTCTGTTTTACCAATGAGAAACCGGGGTTTCTGAGGCTAGATAACTTGCCCAAGTTCGCACCGTGGATCAGGGATTTGAACTTTAGCTGTCTGACCCTAGAATCCACGCTGTTGGTCTGTCTATGAATCATTTAGGGGAACCATATATAAACCCAATTAATAATAATAGAATGTGACAAGTATTAGAAGAACAGTGCTTTTGGAAGATAGAAAAGAACTACTAATTCTGTCAGTCCAGATTGGAAATGGTGACTTTGAAGACATAGATATCATCAATACCAAAACTGCAATCTTAATGTTGTTTCATTTGTTTCAAGAACAGCTTGTTCCTTCTAACTACGACAGAAGCTTAAGTCTCAGTGTCCGTCTGACCTAACCATTAATTTTGAAAAGTACAAAATCCTTAATACCAATAAGAAATCTTATTACTCATCCTGCAAACATTTCTGGGGCTGCTTAGATAACACCTTGTACATTCTGTTAGGAGCACAGTTATCTCATACCCTTCCCTGATTTCTCTGTGCTGTGAATGTAAGACTACAGTACCAAGGGAAAGAGTCCATTTATTTTAGATCTCTGTCACTCTGTTTTAGCAGATGAGTTCTTCTTGGAATAGTGAGTGAGATGGACATTTGAGTGAGATGGACACGCAATATTCCTAGAGTTAAATGATAGTCTTATGAACTGAAAACTGACTGCATGGAAGAAATTGAAAGGAAAACTACTGGCTATGCCAAAATTGAACTTTTGGTTGATATGCTGTTTATCTGTCACTTTTGAATATGGAAGCTTTGTTATTAGATATAGAGAATGGGACTTCCAACATGTGGGTTTCCTTTTCATTCCTTCTCTTTCTTTTTCTTATTCCACAGAATACCTGTCTTTTGAGTTGAAAGAAAAAGTTGACCCCTTTCTGAGATCCTCAGGCTTTAACAATTTAAGTGACGAGTGGAAGCTAAACTCAAGGATTGCTTCCATTAGGAAGTCCTCTGTGATTGATTCCATCCTATATTGATAATTTCCTTACTTTACATCCTCTATATCTGCCTATTGAAATCATTCAAGGTCCCATTAATAATAATAGAAAACATTATTTTACAATGTGCTTTTCAAATATGTCTTCTCATTTAACCCTCAAAACAATCCTATGAGGTAGATATAATTCACAATTATAATTTGAGGACACAGGCTCAGAGAGTGTAAAGTAACTTGCTCAGGGTCAAACAGCAAGTAATCAGTGGAGTCAGGATATGAACTGTGGTCCTTTAACACTTGGTTTACATGTCATATTGTCTATGAATCCTTCCTGATAATCCCTCCCCTCCCAGAGTAGATTAATTTCTTTCCTTGCATATGTATACCTTTATAACTTTATTCTAGCACTTACCACATTGCATTTGGGAAGATGTATATATAGATGGAAGTTTGGGTTTGTTTTTTTGGTTTGGGTGGGTATTTTCCCTGCTAGATTATTTACTTCTTAAGCCTTGAGATCTTCTCTTATTCATCACTATATCTCCTGGACTTCACCCAGTGCCTTGCTCATAGTAGGCACAAATTTAATGTTCATTGAGTGAATAAGCTAATGTGCCAAAGGAAAGGATGGGGCCATGGTTTCTTTGTATACTGAGTGGAACCCAGTTCAGAGGTAAATTCACAACGTAACAAATATTTTTGAATAATAATAAAATACTAAATAAACCCATTAGAAAATACTAAAAGATTTAGTTGGCATGTCTTTCAGGGAAAAGCCTAACATACTTGGAATTTATTTTTTAACTAAGAGAATAAAAGGAGAAATTAGAGAGATGGGAAAGAGAAGTAGCCAGATAGCCCTTTCAGATCTCAAAACAGACAACCTTGAGAGTTCCACACTGGAAAACTATTATGTATGAAACAATGCTGGATTTCTTTAGCCCGTATATGGTTTTGGGAAAAATTGTGGGCTTTAATGCTTCGGACTTTGTTTGAAAGACATTTGTGAGAATGATGTGAATAAGCTACTCCCTTTTCCACAGAAGTTGGATAAAAGAACCCCAACGGTTGGGTAACACATTGGGGAGAACTTCCATTGTATGTGTCAGAACTACAAAGGGAAATTTTGTTTACTCACTCCCTTGGAGTTTTGTCTAAACAAGAAGAGAAAACTATCTGTATAAATAGCTTTCAAACCCAGAGTTGCCTTCAAGTAGGTGGTGAAGAGGGAGGGATTGGGGATGGGTTTCCCAAGGAGCGGGAGGCCATGGCAGCTGCACAGTGGTAGCAGCGGCTGCAATGTAGTGCATGCCTGGCTCTGGACTAGAAGAGCTCAGAGCCTCCGGGTCAGCAAGCTGGGAGGGAGAGGGGCAGGTTTTGAGTCCCGCTGTGGCCGGCACATAGTTCCAGTTATTTAAAGTTTGTACTTGGCTAGCAACAGTATTATTCTCATTCTTAAAGAGATTAATGTGCAGATCTGGCAGAGGACAGAAATTAAGTGGAGACCAAATAGCTTTGCCAACTACAGTTGATTATTCATCGGTTCCTAAGCAGAAAGAGATTGAAGAGTGGACTTCCTGTGATGAAGATGCACCCACAAGTTAAAGAATAAAGGAGGGAATGAGAATGTGGCAACACAACAAAATGCTTTGGAACAGCTGGAACCTGACTATTTTAAGGACATGACACCAATTATAAGAAAGACTCAGAAAATCGTTATTAAGAGAAGTCCATTAAATTTTGGCATCCCAGGCGGAAGCACAGGTTTCTCTAGTAGATTAGTAGCTGTGCAAGACGTGCTGTTTATCCATCAGTCTCTTGATTTAGGTGACTTAGATACCTGGCAAGAAAATGCCAATGCATGGGAGGAAGAAGAAGATGAGGCCTGGCAAGCAGAAGTTCTGAGGAAGCAGAAAAGAGCAGACAGTAAAGAGAGCAGCAGAACAGCAAAGGAAGAAAGTGAAAAAGGAAGCACAGTAGCTAATGCAGAAGGAACAGAACGAAATTGGTGTGAAAACTTTCTTAAGGAATGATCTTCAGATGTCATAGTGCCAGCGGGAGAAATCTGAGCACCACAATCCAAGCAACATTTGTATGGATTTAAGAGTATTTTCAGAATACAAATGTGCTGCTTGATTTTAATGTGTCCATCAGGTTATCCAGGACATGAGGCTTCTCCCAAAGTGCTTTGAACTCTTAAAAAAAGTTAAAAACAAAACAAAACAAAACAAAAAACAGACTTATGGGACAATAATTTATTCAACGTGCTCCAAATACGAGACAGTCGCTTGCTGTAGAGAAATAATTACAAATGGAATATACCTGTTCCTCTTCAAGCTACAGTTCTAGCTAAATAAATGGGTGTAAATAATTTTATGGTGGAAAAGGACTCTACTATTATGCTTTCCTTCAGTGTACATAATAATAAAATAAATAATTTTAAATATCTTTTTGCTTCCATGATTACCTGATCTAAATAGGACAAACTATAGGGCTTTAACTTCCTTATTTTGTCTGAAACTAGTGTATGCATACATTTCCTCTAATTTGAAAAGGTATTGTTTATGTTTGGTAAAACATTAAGCAATTTGATGATTTTGGTTTTTGTTCAAGAAAATGACATTAAATGCAATAATTTTATTATAAAAATAAATAACTCAAGGACTTAGGTGAAAAAAGAGGATAAAAATCATAATAAAGATAAGTCATATGTATCACTCATTTACTGTGTGCCAGGCACTGTTTAGGAGCACTTTACATCACGGACTTTTTAAATCCTCACAACAAATTTATTAGATAGATAGCACAATCATTCCCATTTTGAAGATGGTGCTAAGGATCTTGCTTCTGTTTTCCCAACAGCTGAAAAACCGAGCCAGGATTTGAGCCCAGGCAGTCCAGTACCTACCAGAGCCCATGCTCTGGATCTGTATGCACTTCTCCAAGTGTCCTCTAAACCTCTGATTTGATAATGATCTATAAACATGCACATGGGGTTATTACTTCTGATATTGTATAAAATAATTCATTTTATTAGAGTCCTCAAAACTTAATAAAGATTTCCATGGTGCCAAGGAGTCATGGAAAGGTTCTCATGAAACTTCAGCCCTTTGCCATCTGTATTAGTCAGGGTTCTCTAGGGAAACAGAATCAACCAGAGATATCTGTAAATAGTGTAAGATTTTATAAAGTTCTCTCATGTGACCGTGGGGATGCACAAGTCCAAATTCCGCAGGCAGGATGCAAACAAGGGGTTCCTATGAAGGTCCCAGGAGAAGTTGGCTGCTGGAAAATTCTCTGAATGCTGAAATCACTTCCCCTTTTAAGGCATTCAACTGTTTGGATAAAATGTCACTCATTGTTGATGGCAATCTCCTTGGTTGATTGTAGATGTCGTCAGCCATCTATGCCATAAACTCACTGGTGACTAAAGTCCATAAATGTCCTTGTATTACAATTATCCCAGAGCTTGCTTGACCAAACAACTGGGCACAATTACCTGGCGGAGTTGACACATTAGCCTAACCATCACACCATCCAATGTAAACTCAATGAAAGGTAGGATCACAGACATTTGCATAACAAAAATCTCTCCCTGAAGAACTAATTTGCATGCTGTCTTTGAGTAAAAGGAAACTTTGCTTCTATATCAAAACAACTTCACTTGTACTTCGAAGGAAGCCTAGCTAAAGTTTACACAGGAACATTTCATACTTTTCTCATCCTTGAAGAAATGTGTGACAATTCTAATGAAGTAGATACCCCAGCTCCATTGATCAAACTCAAGAGATTTGGAAAATTTCCTGGAGAGATTTTTTTTTTTTTTCCTACATTCAAGTTCCTGATATCCCTATTTCAGCCACAAGGAGGACAAGAGAATGGCTGTGGATGTTTTTAAGAAGGATAAGTTAAAGGAAAAGGAGAAATGTATACCTTCACTAACCTATAAAAATTATACAAGGATGTTATTGTCTTTTTAAAAATTCAAGTACATATAGGAGTGCTATCCAAAAGAATGAAGCTTTTCTTTTACACATCTAAATGGAAAATGTAGTCAAAATCTGCTTTTTTGCAGGAAGGCTTTCTTATAATAAATGAACAGAAAAATGAATTATGGTACTATAAATAAATCTACTGACATATCATAAAGCAAAGTTTGACGGTTTTATGGTGTCACTGGAACCTTTGGATGTATTTATAGTCATGTTAACAGTCATCTGTATTTTTTCAGAACTTTTATTTCATTTCACATTATGAGAGTGCTTAGTTATATTTTTTTTTCCTCCCTCTAAACTAGTCTTTTGTAAACCTGAGTGGAGAGGGAAAGTAAAGATTTCTTCTCTTCGTATATGGAAAAAAATGGTCCCCACCTAAGAGCTTAAGTCTTGCACAGACTTAACTTGTTCATGCCAATTGCCAATAACCTAACACAAAGGTTCCTGGCACCTGGCATGAACACATACAAACCACGAGGCTTATTTTAGAAGCCAGAAGATACCCCAGACTACTTGACTGCTGAAACACAGACCAAAATAAGACAAAGACTGCCAGGACAGGTAAGGATTATCATCTCTTGAGAAAGTCTCCTGGCAGGGGTGGGGCAGTCTGGAAGGCCAAATTCTGAAGTCTGAAGAATTAGAGAAACACAGCTATTGACTAAGTAAACCCATCTATAGGGGTTTTAGGTTCCAAGGTGTATTATTAGGATTCTGTGGGGGTTTATCCAAGTAGAGCTAAGCGTGGTTGTTCCTGTGAAATTATTTATAATTTTTCAACTTTAAATCTGTGGTAACTGTACCATTTCTGAATCTATTTCTCTCCCTTTCTATCATAAAAGTGGGCTCTCATCTTCACCCTGGAGCTGCACACTTGATTCCCAAGTGTTCTCGCTCACAGGACCCAGGAGAGAAGAGAAATAACTCAGGAAGAAAGAAGGGGAAACTTTTGGGAGTAGTGCAGGTGATCGTAAATCCTTTAGCTGGAATTCTAGTGGTAGGTGGTGTTTAGAAGGCATCCCTGGTGCTAAAATCTAAAAATATATCTTTAAAGTGTCTGTTTAATATAAGCTCTCACAGACATAAGAAGAATGGAAATTAGAAAAGTTTCATTAGTACTGTCTTGTCTACAGGAAGGGACAGGAGGCTAGAAAATGCTTGGGGGGAAAAAAGCACATTAAATTGGAGGATATGGCATTTATCAGGATAATTGTGGGTTTCCTCCTCTGGAACGAGGGGCGTAAAATAAACCAATTCCACATTTATCCTCTGATAAGTCTTCTCATCTTCTCAGTATTTAACTTGTGTCCCCAAATGGAATCAGCCTGATTGGCATTCACTATATCTTTTGACATTTTGCACAAAGTAAATAAATAAATTATTAGTAAAATGAATAATTCTGCTGTGACACACCAGCATTTCCAGATCTTGTACTACATTAAGGATTTTTTCTCACTTTATTGCCTAGCAGAGAATTAATCAGGAGGTCCATCTAAGCTTCCCATGCTTTCTCTGGATAAAGTAAAAGCACAGTCTTCAAAGTACTCGGTGCCAATTTAGAAAAGAATAACATTATGTGGAAAGGTGGTCTACTCATCTACTCTGGAAATGCTTTTCTCTGGGCATTGATATCTCAAAAGCTCATAAATGTGTCAGTGAAACAAATTGTATAAGGACATGCAAATATGAGACTGGCAATTGAGTCAGCCAGTCAGTCAGTCAACAAATATTTATTGAGCTCTTACTATGTGCTATCCATTGTTCCATCCACAGGAATATAGAGGTGAACAAAGGCTCAGCATTCGGGGAGTTTATAATCTTATTTAAGGAGATAGTCCATGAACAAACACAAAGATACAATAATTTCAGAAATTGAGAGTGTTATGAAGAAAAAGAAACAGGGTAATGGGCTAGAGTGCTTCTGATGAGGGCCAGAGAGAGCCTTTGAGGAGGTGACATATGAACTGAGACCGAACTGTTAAAACACCAGTCTTATGTGGTCTTGGGGGAAAGCCTTTTGGACTAGTCCATCAAGAATAAAGGCCTTGGGGGGGGGGGGGGAATGAACTTGGCATGTTTAAGGAATAGAAGTAAAGTCTGGGGGGCAGAAGGGTAGCGAGTCAGGAGACGTTTGGCAAGAGCTGGAAAATTAGACATGAGCCAGGTCATATAAGTGCCCTCAGGCCATGATCGGAGTTAGAATGCATCCAACATGCAGTGGGAAATCCATCTGAAGGAATAAAATCAAAGAACGGTTGGATTGAATCGGAATTATGCTGTGCCTTAAAGAGTTCTGCGACTATTTGTCAGGTGCTATGCCAGATGCTTTGTATGGATCATCTCATTTAAAACTCCTAACAACCTCATGAAAGAGGTATGATCTGCATTTACAGAGGACACTGAGATCTGAATTTAAGGTTCATAAACCATCCCCTTCCCCTTGCTGTGGAGTTCCTGGGTACTGGGTTTTGGCTTAAGACCCTGTTTGCCGGCGACCAGCTAAGCACATGGAAGACCTTGACATAAGGCCACCTCCCTCGAAGGCTGTGGACCTTGGATTACAGTTAGAGCTGGGAGCCCCAGCAACTAGGATGACTGTGCACCATTTACCATTGGCAGCATGGACCTCTGGGAGAACACTGATTCCAGAGTACCAAGTCACTACCATAAATCCTGCAATGGACCTGATATTTGACCTTGAAGACAAATTGCCAGCAGGTTGGGTATTTTCATCCGTTAGAAAGAAATAATGCTAACTTCCTCAATTCTCTCAAGGATTAACAGGACTGGTCAGTTAGTTGGGGTGGGGGTTAGGGGGTTGGAATACTTACTGAGAAAAGGAGTATAATAGGTGCTATAAGTTATCTAAATACAACATATATCGATATGATTTAGTCAGCAATCAGATGAACTCCAAAGTATTATTTCCCTTTGTCTCCCTAAACCAAACAACAAACAGTAACGTGGTTTTTAACGGTGTGATGGGAAGGAAGGAGTCCAAGATAGCAAGATCCGGTGGAAAAGCGCCCGGTCCATCAGGGCTGCGGGTTGGATATGCGCCTTCTGCTCATCACGGGAGGGGGCAGGGGCCTCGTCCGGAATGTCACCCGTTCTCTGGCACGGCCTCGTCAGCTCCTCCTGGAGTCCCAGATGGCCACAACGGGCGCCCCAAGCAGCTTCCTGCCCCTCTCGCTCTCCCCCGCTGGCTCAGCCTGGGTGTGAAAGCCGCGCTCTGCTCAGCGCCCAGCGCCTAGGGGACGCAGGGTCTTCACCTCCCTGGGGCAGGGTCTCCGCGGCCGGTCCTGGGAGGCCAGCCACTCCCCTTTGGCCGCCGGACGCGGCCCTCGGCCTCTCTGAAGTTCTTTGGCCAGCAGCCGCGGCGCAGGTGCTAGCCTCTGGGTCCTGAATTCCAGGGGCCCTGCCCACTGGGAGTGGAAGTCACCTTCTGGCACGCCCGCCCCCATCCTCGGGCGCCCCTCAGCCCCCGGAGTCCCCAGGTCGGCCCTCCGCCTCCACTTTCTAAGGTCTGGACGCGGATTCCCTCCATTCGCCGCCCGGTGGGGCGCTGCGGTTCGTAACCCCAGGGAGAGCCCCGCGCGCCGCGAGTGGTCGTGCCGCGCCAAGTAGGGAGGAGCGCGCGGGCGGCGCCGCCGAATCAGCTCCTGCTGACTCAAGGGGTTTATTTTTATTTCTATTTGAGACTACTTCAGACTTAGTCGCCGACTGTATTTTGCTTCCCAAATTGTAAAAGACGCCTGCATCGCCTGTTTGGTTTAATGCGCCTGGGAGACGCGGGAGGAAAGCGTGATACAGGAGGCGCAGTGTCCGTCTGTTCATCGCGCTCACACACGCGCGCGCACACTGCGGGGCAGGCGCCGAGCGAGGAGAGGGCGGGCGGGGAGCGCGGGAGGCTGGCGCGGGTGGGTACGAGCGTGTGATTGAACGGGGAGGGCCGGGGTGCCGGGCCGCTCGAGCCCCTCCTTCCTCCGGAGCCAGCCAGTCCCTGGGCAGAGCGCTCCCGCGGCACTGATTTGCTCTCGGGAGTGCGCTCTTTGCATATGACTTGCCCATTTGTGAATTTGGCTTCCCAACTCCTCGCTTCACTTCACCTGTGCCTCCCAGGAGCGCGCACTTTGCCGGCGCCCGTCCGCTTCTCGGCCACCTCTGCCGCCGGAGGGGCACCTCGTCTCCTCTCCGTCTCTCCCAGCTTTCGCCCACCCACCCCGCTCCGCCCCGTGCCACGTTGGTTTGGGTGGCTGCTCGGCGCTGGTTTCCTCTTCCTCTCCTCTTTCCCTCCGGTCCTTCTTGTTCTCTTCCTCCGGCTGCTGCTGCTGCTACTGTTTTTCATCCAGTTGGGAAACCCAGGAAGCAAGCGGCTGCGCCGTGGAGCTCGTCCAGAACGCTCAGGGTTAACAGCCTCCCACCCTCCGCCAAGTCTCAGAGGAACAAGAGAAGAACTCTTCCACCTGCAACCCCCTTTTCCCTGATAGTTCTGCATTGCATCGTTTGGAAGTGGAAAAGGGAAAAAAAAAAATGTTTCAACTCCTTGGATGTTGGGATAAACTAGCCTGAACCGACTTCTCTTTCCCACCCTTCCTCTGAGTGGCCTCGCGGAGTGTGCAGTTAAGTCATCAGACCCGAGGTACCTAGAGATCAGGAGGAAGCCACGCTGATCCTGCGCTGACATGTGTGGCATTCCTTGGCTCCCCGGCTGGTTTGCTGTGCCTGGGTGGACTCTGGCATCCTAGATTTCCGCCCCGGGGAAGGGGGCCTTTTGCCTTCTACCTTGTATGTGCTTTTCTTTTTTATATAGTATAATTTTTTCTTCTTCTGTTTTAAAAATCTGAGCCATCATCTGTTTTGACCACGTTTATGCTTTCCCTCTTTCCAAAATTTGGGCAAGTCTTCCTCCTGCTATGATGGGCCCCTGGGCATCATGAACTTCGTTATTTCTCCCTGGCTGGAATTCAAACTGCCCATCTGTAGTGGTCCAGTGCGTTGACCATGCACCTGAGAATCCACGCGAGACGGAGCCCTCCTCGCCGGCCGGCCTGGACGCTTGGGATCTGGTCCCTCTTCTGGGGATGTATCGTCAGCTCTGTGTGGAGTTCCTCTAATGTAGCTTCCTCCTCCTCCTCCTCCTCTTCCTCGCCGGGGTCTCACTCTCAGCACGAGCACCATTTCCATGGCAGCAAGCATCACTCAGTGCCTATTTCTATCTATCGCTCCCCTGTTTCCCTTCGAGGAGGGCACGGTGGGTCTCTCACTCTTTATCCTTTTAAAGGGGCATAGCAACTCCTTCATCCCCTCGCCTTACAGGTAGTGTCATGGGTGGGAAGGAAAATTAAAAAAAAAAAAAAAAGAATTTAAAATGATGAAAATCATCCCATATGCATGAGGCTAGCGTTTTCTGACCCCAGATCCTGGATTTTCTCTAAAGGGTTCGGCTCTCCTCAGCTCCTTCATTCATAGCCTCACAAACGTGCTCTCCCCTTGCAACTTTCCCCTCTGATCCCCTTCCCCACATGGCAGGCAACTTAGACAAGTCCGGCTGCTGCACTTTGAGAATTCATTCATTCACCTTGCTTTCACTCTTCCTCTCTCTGATCTTGCTTGGGAGCTAGTGGTGGGGAAATAGCAGACAACAGGAATTGTTAGGTCTTCAGGCTGAAGTTGATTGAGCTGCTGTAAAGTGGCCGGTGTGGTAAAGGCCAGGGGGAGAAGAGCTGAGTGTAAGAAGGCAGAAAATAAAATTATAACCAGTGGCCATTATAAGTTATTTTGGCAGCTTTATGTTTGCCCACATAGCTGGTGGAACAAGCAACTATCACTGAAACTGCACGTTTAATATTGCTAACAACCAGAGAGGAAGCAAAACGTAAGGCGAGGCTAAATCCAGATATAAATTCCCCAAGTGTAAATTACAGTAACTTCGATTCCACCATTTATGCAAATGCGATTTCAATTCAAGGCAGCAGGATGGGCTTGTTCCCAAGTACAGGTATGATGTGTTTTGCTCCAAATAAGTCTCTTTGCATAGCTAGTAAAGGAAGAGATCTATAGCTCTTAAAATTATATTCACCTCTGGGCAGATTGCCTCTTGAAGGGTGATGTCTGCAGCTAAGGTAGATGCTTGCTGTAGTAAACTGTTCTTTGGAGGGAGCTTCGGTATTTATTTACTATGCACTCCACTCTGGTGGTGAGGAGAGGAGGATCACAGAGCCTGACTCCAGGGAGCAGGATTGTGACCCAAACTTGAGGTCCCCTGCCCTAGCTTGTATTTTGAAGACCTATAATATGCAGACCCCATTCAGAATGTCAGTTCTTCCCACTGCCTTCTAGCTGTGGTCTTCTATGAAGTAGAAGCACATTGAGAAAATGCCAGCACGCACTATGGCTCTTTCTGGCTCTCTCTTTAAATTTCATTTGATGGAGTTGTCAAGCAGTTCAGAGCTTGTACGTTGGTGGGGGAGGGGAGTGGGAAGGAGGGAATGCTTGATCTTGATCTGGTTGCTGCTGTTTTCTTTGTGACTCCTGCTGGGTCCAGTGTGGGCTTTCTCAAAAAAATAAAAATAAAAAACCTAGGAGAAGAAAGAACCACCACCACCAAAAAAGCAATTTCATTGAAATGCAAACGGTCAGCTCCACAGAGGAGAGGACTGGAGGGGTGGGATCCTAAAGAGTGGGAAAGCAAAAGAGGGTAGTAGGAGATCCGGGGAGCCAGACAGACTATCACTAATAGCCGTAATTAAACACAGAAATGCTCAGTGATAATTAGCTAAATTTTGCTAATTAGTGCAAATGATCAGCAGGGAGATGAAGATTATGCATTAGTTAGAGGTTATAGGCTGGCAGTGTCTTGATGTTTTCTGTTTAGTATGTAAAGAGTTAAAAGCAGCTACTGGTAAGTGACAAAATTTGCAAAGCAGTACTTCCCTGGAGTTCCTAAATCTCTCTCATGTAAAGGAATTGAGACTTGCACAGGTTAAACATAACACCTCTATTTGCTTCTTTTCTTCAAGGATCCCTTGCTCAATACCCTCTAAATCTTTTTGATTAGTTCCCATTCTCATTAACCTGCATCTGATAGTATTCAGTGTGATGGAAAAGGAGAACAAAGAAAGCGAATGCTTGAGACCCCAGAAAAGGCCCCCAGATCTACCTGAACCGTAGAATGCAGTGAACTCCAGGGTCTGGTATGGCTCAGAAAACTTCAGGGTGCTCTTTCAATCCTCAAATCCTACCCCATTGATTTGGGGCTTGGAGAGTAAATGCTTCTATAGTAAGCCGGCTCCTTGCATATTTAATTTATGCTTTTGAGCTTGAAATCAGGAGAAACAGCAGTCAAAAAGATGCCTCGCCTTCTGGCTCTGGTCCTTTATCTAAGCTGTGACCTTTTGCATCTCTAGCTGAAAGGAGACCCCAGAGCTTTGCTAATGCACCTTTCGTTCTTACTTGGAGTACACTTGTTTTTCCCTAGTCTAAGACTAAGGCCTGGCTAACAACAATTATTTTTAAAAATCTATTGGGTGGAGGTGGCAGGAGGTACACTACCACATGACTGATGGTTGTTACTGATGTTTTCATGCCAAGCTCATTCCAGAGTTAAAGGCAGGGATCTCCATTGTCTGGGAAGAAGCGAATATCCTTCATTCTAGCCAAAACTAGAGCCTGGAGTCCAAGACTCAAGAGTTCAAGGCTCTTGGACTCAACAGAGATTTTTCTGCAAGTGCTCATTTTCCCTTTGCCTATGTCCTGAGGAAGCCAAAGTCATCTGAGCTGGTCTGTTAATCAGCTGTTGCTAACTCCCCACTCCCACCTTCCCCCACCATCAGGCCCTGTAGGGGATTCACACCAAAACAGATGGAGGAGACAGAACTCCTCCCAATGGCTGGTATTTTACCCAAGCTTGGTTCCCACCTTTAGAAAATTGATTGTTGCAGATCTCCCTGGAGTCTTACCACACATGCTGAAGGCCTCCTCAATAGCCTCAGGTTAGGGTTGTGTCTCAGATTAGAATTAACCCCATTCTTTACTGGAATCTATTAAACTTTTCCCCATTGGCCAATCTCTTCTCTCAGTCCCTCCGAAGCTGTTCATTTGTTCATACTTTCTTGCTCTGTTCTAGTCAAGTCATTCATTTAACGTTTATTGAGCACTTGCTGTGTGCCGGGCTCTGTGCTTCCTGCTAAGAATGCAGAACTAAATAAAACCTTGTGGTGTTCAGCTAGGGATAGTTTCAGAAGCTTTCTCATCAGCTAAAAGATAAGTGCTTCTATATTTTAAAAAGCAGGGCGTGGGGGTGGGGATCTAGCTACCAAACCAAATTAATGGCTAAAGTTCTGAATGTCCTTTATAAAATGCCGATTTATGTTCTCTTGTGTTATTCAAAATATCCCTCTAGGTATTTTTTTATCATCAGTTTTGTTTTCATACTTAAAAATCATGTTTATTAAAGTGCCTAGGTAGTTTAGTGGTATGGGGCATATAAATACTAAAGTTTATTTGTTTACCAAATTTCCATTCCATAAGGGAGTTTCATATATTTTTCCTTCTGTTTTCCTCTCTTCTACCTTTAAGAACTTCAATGTACATATGCCTGAAAAATACCTTATTATTTACAATTTCAAAAAGCAGTTTTCTCAAAGGACAATAAGTTTAAGTACATACTTTACATTTTATCCTCCAAAATGTAGGATTCCAAACTCTATTTTAAAAGGGAGCACACCACAGTATATGGGAGGAAGAGCTCTTGCTCTGAAGCCAGGGGTCCGTATGAGGGCAGAACACGACATATGTCCTATTTGAATCATCTTATCAAAGATGGTGATGGTGGTGGTCCCTCTTGTGGCACATGAGCCAGAAGTGCTTGTAAGGAACTGTACTGCTCATTTGTTGTCACAGAGACCTACCTCTCATATCTTTCCTGTCATGGGCTTGTTTTGCACTGATCTGTGGAACACTTTCTTCTGCTCAGCCAGCTGCTTTCTAACCACTTTCTCTCTCCCTTCCTTCTCTGGATTGGGTTTGCTGAATAATTCATAGTGTTGGTTGACAGATAAAATGATAAGATTTATACGTCTTTGGCCTCAGTGATGAATTAATTAAATTGGTTTCTTCTCTCGCTCCTCTAGATACATTGTTTTTCTTCTCTAAAATTTGCAGGTGAGTGGTGGGTCTGGATATTACCTTTTTCTTGAAAGACCACTGTGGGAAGATTGTCAGATCCCAGTGTAAATTTGTTCAGGACTTTCCTCATGGGGAATGGTGTGGGGTGGAAAGAGGGCTGCCATAGCATAGGAAGAGGAGATGGAATAATTGAAGCAATTCCCTTGGGAGGGGGCAGGGAACTACAAACAGACTGATTGCTATAGTTCCATTTATTTATTTATTCCTTCAGCTTCAGATTTTGAATCCGTCTTACATCTTAGTGAATAAATTTATCAAATCTTCAAAAGCCTACTTACTAGGACCCTGGGTGATCTGGGAGGGAGGCAAATCAAATTTTCAACAAATTAATACTCCATCTCTGCCCACTCCCACCCTACCCCTGGATGGCAGTGATTGAGAAAGAGGTAAAGTTTTGTTCAGTGAATCTCTATTAAACTCAAACTTTCACAGTGGAAAAATAAAACCTTCAGTGCTAATGGTAGCAATTTACAAAATGGATAAGATGTGCCTCAAGAGGAAAAATTCTATTTACATATGTAGGAAAAACAATAACAGTAGGTTTAGTTACACTTGTGTTTGCTTTCCTCTAAGTTTATCTTCTGAGTCAGAGTTCCAGACCTTTAGGTCCGTGCAGACGAGTTCTGTCTGACTTCAGCCATGTATGCTGCAGACAGATTCAAATGGCCACACTCGAAGGCTCTTTCCTCTTAGACCCGCTGTCATTCCACACCAGAGAGCTCCAACCCTCCCATTGTCTTCCTTTATGAACTACAGCATCGTATTCTTTTCCTTTCCCAGATGACCACCACCACTTCTTCACGTCTCATCCTTTGGTGAAGGAAAAAAAAAAAAACAGGTTAAATAAGTATAAATAACTATTTTTCTTGGTCATTGAAAAAAGATGTCCTTTTAAAAAGTGACAATTTCATTGTTTATTTTTCTGCTGGATTTTTATTTTGTGAAAGTTCATCTTCAAATATAAATATGAGGTAGGTACCCTGTCTACTTCATGACGTGGTCATGATGCTTGGGTGGATAAGGTTGAGAAAATGTATTATAAATGTTAAAGTCCTTGCTGTTCTATATCCCAAGCAAGGTATTAAGCTCTTTGAGGAAAGGGAATTTATGCTATATTTGGTTTCTGTATTCAGAGACTTCTCAAAAAACGATGATAAGAATTGTGCTAATGCAAATGACAGTTGAATGATAATGGAGTTTAATGGGCAGTGGGATGTAAGGTGAGAAGGGGAGCAACCAGCCATGGGATTTGGAGTTAGAAGAAATAGGTCTCAATCTCTGTTTTGTCACTTAGGAACTTTGTGAACCTAGACAAGCTTGACTAGATTTAATTTCTTTATCGTTAAACTAGGAATAGCAGAAATAATACTTGCCATACATATTTCACAGGATTTTATGGGAGATTAAGCTAGCTGTACTTTGTACACTGTAAACTGCATTGTACATGTTAAATATTTTATGGTAAATATTTTAACGATGATGTTGTCCTCTTTCACTTGAACAAAGATAAGCTTCAATATAGAATTGTTTGCTGGTTGGTAGATTGAGGTTAAAGAGTACACACATACTAGCTTTCTTCATTTCCCTACTTACAGCAAGACTTTTGCATCCAAAGCGTTTCTTCCTTTATATACTACTTATTTTGGAGAAATCTAGAAGAGAAAATATTAACATATATTTCCTTGTTTATGGCACTGGAAGAAGATAGCATGTGTGATAAGATTGTGACTTTTGGTAATTGTCGCCTTAGGTAGAAATCCATTCCAGGCAAATTTTAGACTGAATTAAGAGATCATATATATTTTTAAAAGCCATTTATAATCCCAGAGATCTGGTGAAAGTGGAAAGACCTCCGTGAAATATTCTGAGACCATTTTGGAAATTCAGGATAGGATTCTGTTTTTAGCAAATTTACGATTAATTCAAACATTTCCTATTTGATTCTCAGTATCCATTGAAAACTCGACTCCTTAATCTAGTTTATACAAGGAGGAATTAGGTCTTTTTTTTTTTTTTTAGGGCAACTATTTTCAGATCTGGAAATGGATAACTTCTATAAATGTAATTTCTGATACCTTTACCTACCAAGGCTGAAAAGTTATAGAGGAGATGTGAGTGCACTATAATGTCGGAACCCTCAGCCTTGACTTTGTGGAGCCCGTATTTAAAACCAGTATTCTTAAGAAGAAGACATGGTGCTGAGTCATAGATTTTACTCCTAGTGTTCTCCCTGACCAACTCTTTGACTTTGGATATGACATTATGCTTTTAAATTTTTATTTTATTAATCTTTTAATTTTTAGACATTCTATTGGGACATCTTGATCTTTTAACCTATCATCTTTCTTTTACCTGTAGTTTTCTGCATGGTATGTAGGAGTATATGTGCCTTAGTAGTGTAGCTGGGAACACTTCCTTTTCCATTTCTTCCTCCTTTGTACAATCAAAGAGAGAGGGTTGAGTGGGATGATCACTCAAAATGTTTCTCAGCACCAGGGCTGCATGATTCTCTGATTCTTATGTCTTTAAAGACACCACTGTGCATCTTAAACCTGTCTGAGTTGCACAGGGCTGTCAGTATTTTATAGGTCTATTTTCTTGACTATCATAATCACTTATGCCAAAGCTACCAGCCAAGGTTTTTCTTTTCCCCTTTGACAGAAGCGGTATAATATACCAGAGTAGCACACTGAGATATTGTAAAGCCTGCAATCCAACTTCACCATAGAGTCACACTGAGATGGGAAGAAAACAGCTTTCGTTTAAACACACCTTATTAATACTGGAAAGGAGCTCTGCATTTTGTTTAAAATGCTCTGCTGTGTTTAGCCATATCGAGGTAGGGGGCAAAATAGCAACTGAGTTTATAAAGGGTAAGTGGGTTTTTCTACCTACACTTAGGATTTTGAGAGACACTTCCTTAGATCATACCCCAACACGTAATATAACTTACTGTGTGCCAGGCACTGTTCCAACAGCATTTGCATATATGATTTCATTTAATCCTCACAATCCTTTGAAGTTAATAAGGTTAACCCCATTTTACAAATAAAGTCACTGCGACTCAGTGAGGTTAAGTGGTTTGACCAAAGTCATAGATGATAGAGCCAGGGTTCAAGCCCAGTTCTGATCACCAAGTTCTTGGTCTTTCCATTATACCACACAGCACGTCATCTCAGGAGACAGGCAGAAACAAACACAATAAGCTCTTTGGTCAGGAATAGAGAGCACAGGTTAATAAAGCACTCTGATTAGTGCCGTTGCCACACTTTTCCAAAGCATCTACAAGAGTGTCTGGTTCATAATAAACATGTGCAGGTTTGTGCGTCTCTCTGAACTGATTCCTACCTGGAAAGACAGTAATTAAAAGGAGCAGACTGACCAAATATTCACGCCTGATACATGGTTTTGAATGAATGAGTAAACGATTGAGTGAGTGACAAATGACTCTAGTGTCCTAGGAGAGTAGGGTTGGTAGTTTGTAAGAGCGACAAAGGGCTGGGGAAGTCATGCTCCCCTCAGAAGCAAACCAACAGGCTCCTAGAACTTCAGGGATGCAAAGGACCTTTGGGATCATGTGACCCTCTGATTTTCCAGAAGGGAAAAGAAGGTCTTGCCCAAGGACATCTCGTTGGTGTTAGAATTGTTAGGCGTCCAGGCCATTTGACTCCAAGTCCTTCATACTATTTTATTACCCTACTGCAGAAAGGCCAAATTCTTACTCCTTCAAGATCGTTTCTCAAACTGCCAGACCCCTTCCCACCTCTTTTTCTGCAACACAATTTCCCCTTAACCAGGTTAATTCCTGCAGGCACAGATTCTGCCAGAGCTGGACTTTCCTGGTCATCTGTAAAAATTAATTTTTCATGAGCATCCTTCTCATAGGTACTTGGCCTGTGCTAATAGATAGGGTTTCCTAGGCTATACTGAGGCTTCCTTGAATGGGAGACCCCAGTGTGAGAAAGTACCCAGATTCAGGTTTTCCCGCCGGGAAGTTGCACCCGAAAGTAAAGAAGAAATGGCCCGTGTCTTCGCCTGTCTCTGCTCTCCATCTGGAAACCACCACTGAGTAGTTGAAGGACAGTATCCCAGCCCCACCCCCACCCGATACCGTTTGTAAACCCCTAGAGACCCGCAAGCCACATTTTCTGAGGTACTGTCCTCACCTCACCTTTCTTTTTATTGTTTCGAAATATTCTTCTCACCCCCCTCATTAAAACACAATCGTGTATACTCCTGAGTGACTTTCCCCCTAACTACGAGTCTCAAATGTTTCCCAGGCAGTCTTTCAGAATTTGAATATAATTACACGCTTTGGGTGCAAATTGTGGTTTTTGCTACATAAGAGACTAATGGGAATGATCTGCCTGTTCCCGTAGTTTACAGATTATATGCCTCAGTACTGCGGATATATATTTAGGCTGCTTTTCTGTGTGGCACATTAAAATGAAAATGAACTCAGGGTGAGCCACTGCGGTTGCTAGGCAGTAGAGTGGGTTGATAGAGCACGGTATTAAACTGAAACAGTGCTGGCGTTTTACTTAACATCTATTTGCTTTGCATCTTTTGTCACTTGATGTTCTCCGGGAAGGGAAAGGGGAAGAGACAGCGGGGTCTGGCTGTCTGCGGAAACTCAAACAAGGAGGAAGAAGAAAGTAATCAGCTCAACCCGCAAAGTGAAATGAGCATTTTTTAATAATTGAATTTGCCACATTCGGGAGCCATAGGGAACTCTTTTTATGATGAGGATGCAGGGCTTGTGGAAGTGTGTAGGTGTGGCTGAAATCTTCATGTACACGGACTTGGGCAGATACCTGCCTTCAGAATAGGTACAGTGACTAGCAAAGTGGGGCTAGCCTTCCCAGTTTGGGCTTTGCCTCAGTGGCTCCAGACTAAAGGCACCTGGTTGAAAATTTTAAATGTGCTTCCATAGCCCATTTCACTCCTGCTTTCAAATCCCAGACTTATGTGAACAAAAAGTGATAGGCAGCAAAAGCTCTGGGGCTTCTTTATAATTTATGACTAATAGAGGAACCAGCAGTTTTCCATTGCTTTGAGACCTGAGTTTAATAAAGGTCTAAAGGCCCTTATGAAAAACAACTAGATCCCAGATAAATCAAGACCCTTTTAGAGCCCCTTATATATGTGTAAGGACTCTTGGGATGAACTTCAGCAGATTTCCATTCCAATTACTTCAAATGTTTTCAAAGGCAGGTAAAAGGTTAAATCAGCTATTGAGGGAATTTGGCCTCCAGAATCATTTGAGCTGAGGGGGGACGGGAAGCTACGGCCTAGGGAGCCAAGGTTTCCTCTGTCTTTCCCTGAGCCAATTTCTCTCCATCAATGGATGGGCATCTTTTAGCAGCTGCCTATGCTAAAGTCAATCTTCACAGACAAAACAAAACCAAGAAAGGGCACATCTGTGCTTTCACAAAAAAGATGATAATATCTATTTACCTATTTTACATTTTGCTCTTTATAATAACAATGACAATAATAAGTAATAAGATTTCAGGGTGTTTTTTTTTTTTTTTTTTTTTACTACTTTCAATATACCTGACTCGCTTCTAATTGTTTTATCGCATTTAATTCTCCAATGAGGCAGGTAAAGTTATTTGACCATTTTACAGGTGCAGACACTGAGGCACAGAAAGAGGGTGTCACTTGCCTATGGTTAGGAACCTATAGGTGGTTAGGTATCTATATAATATTGCATAAACATTTAAATAAATTTCATGGACAGATGTTAAGAGCACAGGCCTGGGCTTTTAAAATTAAAATTTAATGTAAATGTTTATTATTTACTTAATTTAAATGCATTTAAAATTTATTTAAATGTTTTTGCAATATGACTTGGGATGATGGACAATATTCTCAAACTCATTTTCTCAAATAGGATACCTGCCCATTTTTTTAAAGGGCCTTTTATGTTCCACCTAGAGCCAAGACTATGAATATCTTCTAAACTCGACAGCTAACACTTAGTATGCATCTACTTTTTGTCAGGTGCTGAGCCAAATGCTTTAGTTTATCTCATTTAATCTTTACCAGCGATGATCTTTCAAGATCAGTACTACTTTCATCATGAATTGTAGAAAAAAATTGAACCTGGAGGAGTTAAGGGATTCACTTAATCTTTCCAGCTAATAAGTGGTTAACCCCTTGTATCTATTCAACTTTAGATCCGGCAGTCTTTGCAAATGTAGTCCTGTTCTTTGTTTGAGAGCAGCTGATCAGGACAAATCTCTATAGTCATAAATCCTATTGTAGGAAATTATTTGTGCTTTCTGAAACAGCCTAGGAAACTCCGGTCAATTCCAGAGTTAGCTGGCAGGGAATGGTTACATATTCAATCAAAGGTGCAAGAAGGAGGAATCCCTTACATTGACAAGGGAGTCCACTGCTCATTAACCCACCTCATTTTTTCCATTTACTGTAAGAAATTCCTTTATTTGGAAATTATTTTCCAATAGTAACTATAGTCTTTCTCCTCAACTTATAATTTTAGGCAAACCATAAACCTTACTGGTTTTTGTTCTCTCACCTGTAAAATAAGGGAATTGCAATCAGTGATCATGAAGTGGCCTTCCAGATCTGCCTTTGCAAGTACAATATTCCTCTTTCCTTCTGTGCTGATAAGTAAAATTCTCATGATTTCTAAAATACCTCTTCACTCCTTTACAGCCCCTTTGAAACTGATTTTATTCTTGGCCCTTCATGCATATGGGAGCAGGTCATCAATTAGGAGGGTAAAGCTAACGGAAAAGTCTATTTCAAGAATGGGAATGATTTTTTCAATTTGGAAAGTATGTGTGTGTGTGCAGGCATGTATGGGTGAATGTGTGAACCAGGAAAAAAAATGATGTAGCATAAAGGCCTTGACAGCAACCTAATTATCTCCTGGTCTGGAATGTAAAGATCAGACATGAGGACCAAGCATGCTGTGCATTATAGATGAAGGGCTGTTTCAGTACTTGCTTCTCACTACTCTGGTGTCTTTTATCAGTGCATAATTATCATGGGCTCATGTCAACATGTCAATAATAATCTGAGAGGGAGACAGCTTTTGTGTGAGACAGGAATTTGCACCTTGAGGCTTAGCCCTCTATAGCCAATCCTTCTCATTTCTTGTTTTTGCTATGCCAGGAAGCCATTCTGTATATATGTGTCACACCTCCATCATTTATCAATTAAGGAGCTTCTAGACTATTACATAGAAATGCCCAGAGAATCCTGAGATAGTGACTATTTCCCTACACCAAGTAACTCAATAGCAATAACTCAGAAATAGACCCACACCCAATTACCAAATTCCCCTTGCCCTGGATGATGCCCCTAAAATAATGTTCTGATGAAAGACTTTCATTGGACTCCAACTCTGATTTACATTTGTCGAATCACCAAATGCTGGACTTGGAAGGAGTCTTTAGAGACCTTTTCCCATCACATTATTTTTTTCAGACAAAGAAACTAAAGGCCAGGGAGTTTGTGAATTGTCCCCAATTCACACTATACGAATGAGGGGAAGTTGAGTTTCCAGTCTCTGCTTAGCCCTCTTCTGTTGCCCTACCAGGTTAGTACTCGAGCTTTCCAGGTGCTGCCTGCCTTGCTGTGGACTGGGAGATTGGGATTTCCTCTGGGTCCATCTTGAGTGGCAGCACAGCACGGTGTGGAGAGCAGTGTGACAGGATGGAAACTCCACCACCGTGTCCCTTACTTGCCATCACAAGCACAGCACCCACTCCAAGCCAAGCATGCTACTTCCTCACAGGGCCCCCGGCTTTCTCTCTGCCCCAGCAGCCTACAAGGGAAATTCAGTATACCACAGTTCAATCAAACTGTTTAATGAGCGCTTTTGAGCCTACTTACATGGAAGGTTTCGTTTCGTGAAAGAAAAGAGGAAAGAGAAAGGGAGAAATTAAACTGAAGTGTAAATCGGTCAAGGGCTTAGATCCTGTGCTTTCTTTTTAATCAAGAATAAAATGAGAGGAGAGTTTTAAGGATCATCACAAGACCATTAACTACCCAAGGAGCTCTTGATTGAAGATGGTTTGTCATGAAAAGAAAAGTGTGCAAGCTGTCCAAAAAAGGAAGAATCGGAACGTTGTGCTTTGGTTTATCAGGATGACACTGTGGGGCAGGACAGTTTGTTTTTCTATGTATAGTTCATCTTCATTCTCCTAAATAGTACATCTCCTTTTTAGGTGTTCAATAAATGTTTTAAATAGCGTGGTAAATAGGTAGTGTATAACTGGTATAATTATGTAGTATGTAGGAAAGTATAATATGTTTTCAATTCACTCAATATTAGGTACTACACCTGAAATCAGGATTCAAATTTTTGTTTAGTTTCTCCTCAGGGTTAACATAGATTAGGTATATCCCTTTAAAATTGCCTTTTATTGGTAGAATGTTATAATGTTTTCAGAGAAACTTCATGATCTTTTTTGATCTTCATCAGAGCCCTGTGCAGCAGGAGGACAAATGGTATGATTATTTGTCCCATTTTTTTTCAGCTGATGTAGTTAAAACTAAAAATGCACAAATGATTTGACAAAAGCCAATCAACCATTAAGTGACAGTGCAGAAACTGAAATCTAGCTTCTGTCTACTGTATCACCCTGCATGACCTAGTAGCTTATGTAGAATTCTGGGCTTTCCATTATAAGGACAGTGGGGGAATAGCAGAGAGAGGAGTGTGTGCATAAGAAATGGATAGGACAGAGAAGGTGGGATACACATATCTTCATTGGACTTCACACTTAATCATTGAGTATGGAACTGAAACATGCTATCTCCCTACAAAATCTTACCGTGTGGTTATGAAGTCCTTAAAGTAATCCTTAAATCTATCCTTCCATCCCCACAACAATCCTAGCCATATCGCCTGAATTGTTGCAAGACTTTTCTTAACAGGGCTTCCTAAATCTCACTTGCCCCACCTGCCCATGCTCTACACACCACTGAATTCCCCTCGGATCCTGCCAGTCTAGTCTCTTGTTTCTGACTGTATCCCCAGTGCCTAAAATAGTGACTAACATAGAGTGAGTTTCCACAAACATTTGCTGAATGAATGAATAATTGGTATATATGCCATTCCTACCATGTGATTCCTACCCAGCATTTTAGCCTCAGTACTTACTAGGCACTTTCAAAAGTCCATGATTTTAGAATCCAGTATACTGCTCTCTTGATTGGCTCTCCCTCCTACCTGGTAGATTTCTACTTACCTCTTATAACACAGCTCACTCAATAGTATCTGGTCTGCAAAGCCGTTTCTCCTCCCATTGATACAGTAAGTTTCTCAGCCTTCTGTGTGTGTGTGTGTGTTTTCCTCCATAGTACTTTTCTCATTAATTGAAGAAAATCACTAAATGCATATTAAAGCTCCTACTATGTTGTCAGCATTGTTGTGGATGCCAGGAACTTATATATGAGTAGGATTTGGGCCCTGCCTTTAAGAGGTTCATAGCTCAGTTGAAAAGCTCACTGTCATTTTAAACATATAAAATAGATTTGTTATTACTTATTGATGGTGGTTGTTTTCCTTACTAGATTCTGACTTCCTTAAGGCTAATGAATGAGTTATTCATCTCTATATTTCAAGTGACTGACATGGTTCTTGATTTATAAAAGGTGCTTGATAATCATCAAAGAAAGAATCTAGTGAGTGGGTTGTAGAGGTAAGAACATAAAGTACTTTAATACATGTCATAGATGACAAACATGATGAGATTGATTTAAACGGCTATGGGTGTTTGGAAGAAAAAACACAGCACAACCAATTAGTCATTAAAAAGCCCTTGGTAGAAGAGGTAAACTTTACATTGTGTCTTGAAGAACGATCTCCACAGGCATGCAGGAGAGAAGGTGGAATGTGTTTATGAAAAAGAAATTAGGGATCAGTGACCCAATCTACTGAACAATGGGCATGTAGGGGAATGTTGTGAGAAGGGGCTGGCAGAGTATGTTGGGGCTCTTTGATGAAGGACATTGAATGATAATTATAATAACTATTGACATCTTTGGCATTTACAGTTTACAAACCAATACTAGGAACCAGATCTGATGTATTCCTTTCAACCATCCTGTGTTTCTTCTATCATTACCACCATTTACAAAAGAGAAAAGGGTCAACGCTAAGGAACTGATGCTTAATTCTTAGGTCTAGGTGCCACTAAAGTTTTATGTTGCTTGCTTGTTTGAGAAGGAGAGTTACAGAAGAGTGCTATATCTTTTCAAAATGTAAATCTGGTCATGTAACACCCTTACTTAGAGAACAAAGTGAAATAGACAAATAAAAGCCTCTTTCCTCACAGTCTCATTGCCCTTCAATCGAAGAAAACCTCTTCAATATGGCCACAGGTTCCTTGTCTGGCTTGTTCTGCACTTGTCTAGTTACCCACCAGGCTTTCTGTCCTCTCTGCCCCAGCCCCCCAGCCTTCTTCCCGCCACCCCAGACAGCCCTACTTGGCCTGACCGACTTGCCTTTGCTAATTCCACTTAAGCTCTTTCCTCCTGTTTTCCCCTGGTTCATGCCTACTCAGACTTAAAGTCTCTGCTCTAGTATATCATCTCCTTTAGGAAGTGCTCCCTCTGCTTCCTTAAGAAATTCCAGATCCTCAAATATAGGGCCTCAGGACGTTCTGAAGCTCTCCCTTGTTGTGCACATCACAGAACCTGATTTCCATTTGGTTGTGGAATCATTTGATTAATGTCCATTTCCCTGAGTGGATTTTAAATTCCACCAGGATCAGAGATAGAGTTGCCAGATTAAGCAGATAAAAGTACGGGACACCCAGGTAGTTTGATATTAAGATAAACAACAGTTGTTTTTGTTTGTTTTTCAGTATCAATATGTCCCAAGTATTTTTGGCCATACTTATATTAAAATTTCATTTGCTGTGGATCTGAAATTCAAATTTAACTGAACATTCTGTATTTTTTTCTGGCAACTTTAGTCAGAGTCTACATCTGTTTTTGCTCCTAACAGAGTAGCTAAGGGTACAACAAACAATCATTAAACATTTGGTGAATGAATAAGAGAAGTGAAAAAAAAAAAAAAAAAAAAAAGACTCTGACAGCATCCTGTAGGGTGAATTGGGTTGAAAAGAAGTTGAATATAGAAGGAATAATTAGCAAACTGTTGAAAGTGTCAAAGATAAAGGCAGTAAGGACTCAAATAGGGAGGTGGCATGGAGGCTGAAAAGGTGGAGATGAGAAGGAGGAATATTTCCAAGTGGGTATCAGAATTTCCACAGGTGAGCCTGAGTAGCCAACAAGCACCATGAGTAGTTAAGGGAAAGAACCATTTCAAATTATGGTTATCAGAGTCAAAAATAATGATAGAAACAAAAATAAATATAACCACTCTCATGCATATAGTGCTTTACAACGTTTAAAGTGCTATTCTTATACTCTTTATCAGGCCCCTTCATAGCAGAGGCTTGTTTCTGAAAAGATAGCCATTTAATTATCGCTTCTCTTTGTAAATTCAATTACATTTCCCAAGCTTGTTTATTGGTTCAGAGATATTTGTCTTCATTTCTGTGCATTTTTAATGGGTTCCTTTTACTTACGCTCCACATTTCTCCACACTGAAGCCTTTATTTCTGAAGCACCAGGTAATTTTGTATTCTGTATAACACCTCAAATGTGTCTTTATTAGTGGGATGTATTTTTATCCAGGAGGTTTTCTAAAAATGGCCTATAACTGGCCTATAATGAGGTGCCCAGCCAGAGGCTAATTCTGTGGTATTTCTTCCCGATGCTACAACAGGTAGAGGTAGACAAGTTACAAGTACCCACTTCAGAAAATAAAGATGCAATTTCAGTCATTCAAGTTTGTGTTGAAAGTAAATATTTTTTATCCTTATTTGTCAATTAATGGTGCATGTAGCTCCCTAGCCTTTCACTACAGGAGGCCAGATGACCTCGTATTCTTAACTAGATGAGTGAACTGAGATGGCAGTTGACATTTGCTCAGCTGCTAATGCAGAGGTCTTGAACAGTTTTTCCTCAGCACGTACTTGACTGCAATCTGCTATTTGAAAGATCGGGTATGATGAGGGATGATTGAGTGAGACCAAAAAAAGGCATAACCTAGCTGAAGGTGAGAATGTGAGCTTTATAACACCATATACCTTAGCAAGATACTCTAGACTAGGGCTCAGCAAACTTTTTCTAGAAAGGTCCAGATAGTAAATACTTTCAACTTTGTAGTTCATATACTCTGTCTCTATCATAAATCCTTAACATTGCCGTTGTAGCCCGAAAGCAACCACAGACAGTATGCAAACAAAGAGTCACTGTGTTACAATAAAACTTTCTTTACCAAAACAGGTGGGCCAAATTTGCTGATCCCTATTCTTATCTGAAAATGGCAACACTAATGCCTATATTGCAAGGTTGATGTGATTAAATAATTTGATATATTTGAAGATCCTAGCAAAGAATTTGACACAAAAATAGGTTTCAGCAAATGTTAACCAATATCATGACAATAATAAATGAATAGAATTTTAGACCTGCAAGGAGTATTGGGGAATCATAGACAATTCTCTCCTTTTAAAAGATGCCTAATCAGAGGATTGGAAAGGTACAGGTTTCCACAGTCTGTTTCCTCATAATCCTGTGCTTAACACTACTGTTGGAATGCCCAGTAAACAGGACTTCATGAAGCCATGTTGTATCTTGGTGAATGCTCAAGCATTGATTCAACATGAATGTACTGAATACCAAACTGTGCTATACATCTTGAGTGATACAAAGATCAATAAAATTCTTGTGTTTGAGGATCTAACAGCTGATAGTTACCCAAATAGCTATCATGAAGTGGGAAGTGGCAAGCATCAAAATAATGAGTATATCAAGCTTAGATGCCTTGCATACGCTACCTCCTATGATTACCTCAATAGTCTCGTGTTCAGGATTTTACCCTCAGACACCAAGGCTCAAAGGTTAAGTAATCTGCCCAAGGTCAAGAGTTAGTAAGTGCTAAGGCAAGTATTTGAACTTGTTTCTCTGGCTGCACAATCTGCTTTCCACCAGCCATTGGTAAAGACCTCATGGATGAAGTGTGGTTCAGTTAGCTATTGCTGCATAACAAACTACCCTAAAACTTTGTGTTGAAAACAACTATTTTATTAGCTCATGATTCTGTGGGTCAGCAAGTTGGGCTGGATCGTGTGAGTTCTGATGAGCTCACATGGGTTCTATCATGTGGTTGCAGTTATGTAGCACATTGATGGGGCTGGCAGTGTTAGATGGTCTCACTCACATGTCTGGTGGTTGGTTCTAGCTGTTAGTCTGGGGACCCTCAACAGGCATGGCTCATCTCTGCTCCCCAGGACCCCTCATCCTCCACTTGGCCAGCCTGGGCTTTTCACATGGTGGTTTCAGGGATACCTTCCAAGATAGTGATAACAGAAGCAGCAAGAAATCTTGAGAGCATGGAAATCCTACAATAGCACTTCTACAACATTCTATTGGTCAAAACAAGTCTCATTGACAATCCAGATTCAGTGGGTATGGAAATAGTGGGAGGAGTAGCAAAGCCACATTGTATAGGGGCGAGCACACAGGAATGGGAGGAAATCTTGCAGCCATATTTGCAATCTATCTACCACAAAGTGGCAACTAAGTTTAACCTTAGAAATACGAAGATTTGGGAAGTGTGGACTTTGCCAAAAAGGGGATTATAAACAGTAGTCTTATTTCAGATTACTTGAGAATGGGGCCACACATCTCTACTATCTCATCCAGGAAATTTCCTTTTGTCTGTGCTCTAATACGAGAATTATTACCATTTGTAAGGACATCATTACAAGAGTGATTTCTGCATATATGATATGTCTAACTTTTCAGAGGATTTTCATTTCTATTATATCACTTAAATATCATTTCATCTCTAGAGCAGAGAGCAAAGCAGCTCCGTCCTTCTCTCTCTGCAATTCAGCCTCATCATCACAGCAAAGCACAGATTCCCAGCTCACTTTCCAGAGGCAATCATGTGGACATCTGTGTGATTGTGGCTGTTTACCCCAGCAGCTCTTTTGATGCTGAAGATGAAAGTTTGACTGACTTTACGAAGGAAGGAAGAGGAGAAATTTGATATCATCAGCAGCTGTCTTACCCATCTTCATTAAGATGGGTTGTGGACAATGTAAGGCCACTCTGAACCACTGGTCATAAAACTAATAGATACCACTCAACCTGGGCAGCTCATATTGCTGCCTGAGATCTTTCATCCTGGTGGTTATTTTAGAAGGAAAAGGAGTCTTCTATAGGGAACACACTGATCATTGTGTAAGAGAAGTGAAACTGAAAGAAATAGATTTTTCTATTAGCTTCAAATGAAATCCCTTGGCGGTGACAGGCACCTGATTTCCTAAGGCAGTGTTCGACCAAGTCATTCATGCTTCAGAGGACAATGTGGGAGTAATATCCGTATGTTTATATGTTGTCGGGTGGGCGTCTATGGGTGTGTGTTTGTGTGTGAGTATATGTAGGCATGTGTGTGTTTATGTGTGTGTGTGATGGAAAACTGTTTGGCTCTTCATTTGAAGCCTTGGTGTTGACTATGTGTGTCCATATAAGGACTGCATTTGTGGACTTCAGGTTGGAGATGGGGAACTGAGATGTAGGGGAAGTAGGAAAGACGATTCAGTCCCCATTAGGGTAATCTTGAAATCAGTGGGATAATAATATTCAGTCCTCCAGATTTCTAGCTATGAGCTTTTCCCCTCCAAAAATTTTTGCTAAACATAGACAAGAAAAGTTGCCCTGTTCTTCTGACAGTCAAGTACTTGAGAAGTGAGCATGCCCTGGGTGTTTCTCTGCATTCCTCTGGCTCCTACATGTTTTAATTCAACCCTTCACATCCCCATGGGTTGTAATGATAATGGCAGCAGTTACTGTGTATTGTTCCCTTGACATGTGCCAGGTACTTTGTGTATATTACAGTGTCTGTAATCCATACAAGAATTCTTATAAGATAGATATCATTATCCCCACAAAACTAAGGCTCAGAGAGGGTCGGTAACTTGTCCAAGAACACACAGCTAGTAAGTTACAATGCAGGGATCCAAACCCTCCAAACCCTCCAAACCCAGGCCCTCCAACTTCCCTGTCATTCAAGGCTTGGGGCTGTGGTAGATAACCTGTATGGGTGGTGCAAAGAATTGTTAAGGAATTTTAAAATTCAGCTCTTGGCTGGAGCTTCTTTGGAAAATCTTCTCAGCTAATATCATATCAAAACGTGAGCTATATGATCTAATAGGATTATCAGGAAAAAAGTTAAAGATCACAGTGCAGTGAAAAGTTTTGGGATCAGAAAGGTCTTGCTAGATCACCTAGTCTAATCTAACACCTTCTCTGGCCACTGCTGCTGCATTGTATAGAAAATGAGGTCTGGATTGGTCAAGGGGTGTGACCATGGCCTTTGTGTACTGGAATGCCTTCTTCTGGCTTCTTCCCCTTTCTCCTCTACAATGACGCACATTTCTAATGGAACCATTTACAGTTTTGTAGGTTTCATATCAAGGACCCAGATTAAAAAAAACAACAACACTTTCTTGTGATAAACTTTGGCCCAGGATTGGCAATTTTTTTCTGTAAGACACCGTATGTTTGGCTTTGCTGACCAGATGAGTTTCTGTTGCAACTACTCAACTGTGCCTTTATTGCTTGAAAGGAACCAAAGAAAAGATGTAAATGAATACTTATGGCTGCATTCAATAAAACTTTATTCATGAAAACACAACGCAGGCTGGACATGGCTTGCTGACCCTTGCCTTATGCCATAAAAGGTATACCAATTGGGAAAAAGACAATCTCCACACTATGGAATTTATGCACGAGTAATAATAATATAGTAGCAACAATAATGTAGTGGTGGTGGTGGAAGTAGTAGCAGTAGTAATAGTAATGGCAGTGGTGGCGCTGGTGGCAGTAGTAATAGTGACGGCAGCAGCAGCAATACCGCCTTGGCTTCATGCTTTAGGGTTTACAAAGCACTTTCACAATTACCACCTCACTTACCCCTTCTTAACCCCTGTCCAAGAACTAATAAGCCATGGAGTCTTACCATCTGAGGATTGTGGTACAATGAAAGAATGAGATAGATTCTGTTTAGTGTGGTAGAAATTGGGGATGTGGGATGCGAATGCCTAGAGAGGATACTTGAGTGCTTCCGGGCCCCATTAGAGAGCAATTCATTCAGCAACATGGTGAGTGGACTCTGATTAGGCTGTCAGAGTTCCCCAAACATGCTTGCTCTCGTTCCCATCACTCTGTGCAGGCCCTTTGCATTTAAAACCTGCACAAGAAAGAGAGGCGGGGTATAAGAGGTTGGTCACAGGAAAGCATTTCATCTCTGCCTATCACTTTGTTTGGATTCCAGGATGTTAGTATCTGTGAAAAGTGACTTGTTGATATTATGTGCTAAACAAGGCTTTATTTAACACTTATAGACTTTTGCTTGGTGCAAAAGGCAAACAGGTACATGAGACTCCTGCTCTAATGTATCTTCAGCTCTGCAAACCCACAGGAACATGCTGCAGACCTTGATCATGACCCTGTAGCCTGATGGAAGCACAGCAGGGTACTTGTTGGGTGCTCCGGGCAGACTCTCTGGGCTTAACTTCTGCTTCTGCTACTTGTTAGCTGTGTAATTTCGGGCAAGTTCCTTATTCAGTCTCTGTCATGTCCCTCATCTATAAAAAGAGGATAATATCATTTCACTATGTTTAGTGAGGATTGAAGAGCTAACATGTATAAAGTGCTTCTAGTGCCTAGCATTAGTTAAATGCTCAAACAAATGCCAGCCATTGTTATTATGACTATCATGTTGTTATTATTCCTGGTAAACAATAACCACCACATATCCCATGCAAAGGACAATGCAAACCTTCCTCTTCTCACTGGGAACTTCATACAGTTTCAGAATTGTAGCACTTGGTTCTTAAAACATTTCTCCAGCACCTAGAGATTCCACAGTGAGTTGAGATTTGGAAACTTGTTGGTTGACAAACACAGAGTTAAATGAGGTGAGCAGCAATTGCCCCTGACATTTTACAGTGGAAAATATTTTAGAGCTTGCCTGGGTCAGGGCCCTATTTAAGAGATAAGATACTAAATGACTTGGCCAAAGTAATACACCTAGAACGGAATGAGGGCTAGAACCTCGGTGATTAGGATTTTTTCCTTCTGGACTCAAAAATCCTCGCCCAACTGCTACTCAGTTATTGCATTTCACCTATTAACTTCTTCATATTTAAGTGAGTATGTTGACTATCTGACTAAAATAAAGTAATGAACTAGCCATGTAACCCATGCCACTCACCTCACTGGTCCTCAGTGTCTTTATCTGTCCCGTGAAGGGGACTTACATTCAAAGATCCCTAAAGTATCTCCCAGCTCAGATTAGATATGATCCTAAGGAATAAGATGGGGTCTGAGTCGAATGTTACTGCAATCTGGAGTTAGCAGAACTGGGACATTACTCTATGGAAAGTTCAATAACATTTTTCCCCCCTGAAAAGACACTTGTGTTCTACTGAGAAATTGTTACTAGGTGGGACAAAAATGTATGGTGTGATTCCATATTGAAATAATCTGCATGTGTTGACCCTAAGTTGTTGTGTTTCTCTAGAGATTTCTGCTGGGATGCTGGATCAGCTGAAATTCTTTCCAGAGTGATTAGTATACATTGATTCTATTTGATTTGGGTGATAAAAAAAAAAAGACATCATAGGCACACTAGACTGTGTATTCCCTCTGAGCACAATAGTCATCCACACCTCCATGTTGATGCCCCTCTTTTGGTCAACTCCTCCTTTTGATTCTTCTTTACAATAAATCTTCCATGTTCTTCATTTTTGACATTGTGCACCTTCCACCACAGCAGTCAACAAGGTTCTGTTTTCATATTTAAAGGCAAATGTTATTTTGATATAGTTCCTCTCCCATTAATATATTTACCTACTTACCTGTAAGGAGCCTTTGATTGTAAGGCAATGCTACCTGCATTGTCCAGGATTCAGGGCTCCATGTATATTATATGTATATGCATACACACATATGTGTATGTGTGTGTATATATATATAGTAATACAAGGTTTTTTGTTTGCTTAGCTGTTTTTAATGACTATTCATTAACACCATGATCTTATCCAAGAAACTCATTTAATCTGCAAGGACCTTGGGATGTTTTGCTCACATCACCTGCCGCTAGCTCTCCAAGGTCTCCAGGCAGCTGGTTTCTTGCTTTCCTCTCTGCCCTGACACCTAGTTTATTATCAGAGATAAGCCCCAGTTGTCTGCAAATTGCCATCTCATCAGGTCTGCAAGATAGCATCTTGTTTGACTCTTCTCTGCGACTTCCATTAACACTTCAGGACTAGGGTTTTGGGAAGAGCTGGGCTTTACCACATTGGTGATTGTGGTTGATGAACAGATTCTAGTTTTCCCCATTATTGGCTTCATTAAACTTGACAGCCTTTTTACTCTCCAGATAGGATGAACCTTTTTTTCACTGACCCTATTAAAAGCTGTCTTAAGAAGAGTCATTTGGAAAGGGGTAAGGTTGGGGGTCACTCCTACTCCCAGAAAGTAGTTGATTTTGGTAAACAACCCTGAATCTGTTTTTGGCATTTGTTCATCTCCTTAATTATAATAGCCATCATTTATCAAAAGCCTCCAATGTGCCAGACCGTAGGAATGATCTCATTTTCTCTTCTTAACCTTTTGCATGGGTGTCATTAGTATTATCATCCCCATTCCCTCAAAAGGAAACTGAGTCTCAGAAAGATTAACCAAGTTGCTAAAGGTCTCATCAATAAAGGGACAGAACCGGATTTGAAATCTAAGAACCCTAACTTGAGAGATTGAGATTTTAATGACCAGACTCTACCATTTTCACATTTCCTTTAGCTGCTTGATTATATTTTAGGCTTACCCCCTTCATTTTTGGTCTTTAAAATCCCTGAGTTCATTCTGATTTTTTCAGGTGTGTTAGTTTTCTATCGTTGCATAACAACTTACCCCCAAATTTAGCAGCTTAAAACACTAACCATTTATTATTTCGCTCAGTTTCAGAGGCTCAGGAACCAGAGGCAGCTTAGTTGGGCGGTCTGGCTCAGGATCTCTTATGAGTCAGGATAGCACCCAGGGCTGCCGGCTTGACCAGGGCTGGAAGGTCCACTTCCAGGGCTCGCTTCCATGCTTGGCTAGTTAGTGCTGGTTATTGATTGGAGGTCTCTGTCCCACAACACCTTCCAGTAAGGCCTACTCCTGACTTCATCTCATCTATAGGTTAGTTCAGTCTTCACTTGAGGTTTTAGCTCAACTTTTTTATTTTTTTCTAGTAGTGCTCTTCAGGTCAGGCCATCTTTGCCCTTTGCCTGTTTTGTGATTTTCTTCTCACAGGCTTACCTGTAACTCAGGTTTCATCTCTCTGTTCTTAGCCTCTCCTTCCTCATGTCCTCAAGGTCGCTGTGTAACCAGCCTTTACAATTAGCTGCTTGCATTCTGGCTGCCCATTACACTTGAAGGGCTTGGGATGCTATACTTTAAAGTCTTTACAGATTAGATGGTCCTCTAGGGCTTCTAATGAATTCTCTAGAAGCTTTTAGACTCACGCATGGTGTCCTAAAGGTGCTCTAGATATAGTTGCATATGCTCATGTAAACAAACTGTTGAGCATATACTGAGCATGAAGAGGAGGGAGCTTTAACAGTTTTGGGGGCTGGCTTTGTGCATCTTTCTTATCCCCTATCTTGGATGCCCCACAGATGTTCCAGAAAAATTTGATGCTTTGTGGAATGGTTCATGAACCAGGAGGAAGCAAGATGAAAAATGAAATCAAAAGTGTTTCTTTTGTCTTACACGAAAGACGCTATTATCACTAAGAAGGTGGAAAAGAACACATTATTAATAATGTGTAGTGACTATACAATTGCCAGTGTTTGTCCCTCATCAGCACAAGGGAAGTGTTCCAATCTTTTGCCAGGATGCCTGTGCTCCATCCAGATCCTCCACTCCTGCCACCACAGCCCAGTTTTCCTTTGAAACTTGGAAGCTCATATATTATGGTGAAATTCCCAGGTGATCTTAATTTCCCTGGTTCCTCTATGCTGTGATGTGCTACTGATTCCAGTTGTCTAAACATGATGGTGAACAGCAAGAATTGTCGTAATGGCACCATTCAGTCCATTAAGGCTTGAAATACGCCTGGTAAAAGCAGGGAAGGCTTGGGACTCCCACAACAACATGCTTATTTGTCCTCAGGGAAACTTTGATAGGGGTTTGGGAAAAATTCTTTACAAGCCTAAAGTGTTTGCAGTATACTATATATTGTTCTAAATCAGGGGTTCTTAACCTTTTTTGGTCCACGGACCCCTTTGCCAGTTAGGTGAAAACCATGGACCCCTTACTAAGTGCACACTACACTGTGGACTATTTAATAAATATCTCACACCTGCACCAACACATCCCCCACAGGAATAATGTTTTTTTTTTTTAATTTCAGTTCAAGCTCATGGACCCCTTGATAAGAACCCCTGTTCTAAATGCAGAGCCAGCACTATGTTTCATTAGAAAAAGAAAGAGACATTCTCCACAGAGATACAATTTAAAGGATTAAAAATGCCTTTTCTGAAATTTGGCTTGGTGTAAAGAAAGGGAAACCTCCGCCCATACAAAATTTACCAGATGTCAAGTGGGAAGTAAGAATCAAACTAAGATTGATGATAAACATGCACTGATCATTGGACAAAACTTAAGTACCAAAATTGTCCAGAGTATCACTTCAAGAACACCACCAGATTTTTCTCCAAACCAGCTAAAAGTCTTGTAGTTTTCATTACTAACCAGATCAATCATAATCCTGGTCTTATGATCCTTTAATATAAAAAAAGGACATGAAATCAAACCTGGAGTAAGTGTATACTTGCTAGTGGTAGCTGCCCATTGTGTTAGCCCAGCTACGAGCTATAGTGGAAGGAAGTTATGCCTTGGAAAACAATTTATTTAGTACATTGCAATGCTACACAAAGCTTTATTCCTTAATATGGGTTGTTATTTGTTACCGGAAAGAAAGCAGAGTCAGAGTAAGATATGGCCCTTTGGGAAGCTGGTTAAGTAACAAATGCATTTCCAGATGATATCACATGCAAATAGCGCTATGAAATCACTAGACATCAAAATTAATTAGGCTGAATCCATTGCTTTGTTAGGTGTAAATCTCTAACCTTACTTATAGAAGATGTGACTCTTGCTTCAGGCAGTCAGTGTGGTCCCTATTTCTTTTTAACTCCCTTCTTCTGTGTTCTGAAGGGAGGAACATGATTGAGAACCCTGGAAAAATGTTATATTAGGCTACATTGTTAGACTACCATGAAAACATTCTCTACCCTGCTTCTCTCCAACATCCTGCAAATGTATGCTATTCTTGACCCAAAAGAAACATTAGGTGGTGATGCTGAGAAAAAAAAAATTTGTGTAGAATAGGGGGTCTGTTATTACTTTCCTCATTGGTGGTTTCTGTGAAGACTGTTTAGCCACAATAAATCCAATCTCTGTTTGCTATTTTGGCTGGGGTGATATTGAGCATATTCAATAATCAATAGGACATGGGGGTCCCCTGCTGTCCCAGGCATTGACCATTTAGTTGCTGAATTATAGAAAGAGGGAGAACTGCCAGCATGATCAGAGGTGGGGGTTAATTTGAAGCAGTGACTTTTTACCATCTGCTTATGAAGGCATTTTAACATTTTAATGGTTGGGGTAAGTGTACAGCTACAAAGCAGTTGCACATCAGCCTTTCATACTGATAACTTTATTTATTTATTTATTTTTTAAAAGATTTTATTTATTTATTCATTTATCCCCCCCTTGCTGCTTGTGCTCGCTGGGTCAGCTAACCACGCCGTGCAGGCGGGCTTGCCTTCACCAGGAGGCCCCGGAAACCGAACCCGGGTCCTCCCATATGGTAAACGGGAGCCCTACTGATTGAGCCACAGCCGCTTCCCTACTGATAACTTTAAATTGCAGATCTGACAAGAAACTCCTCACCTAACTGTTCTATGTTATCTTTTATCATCATCATCATCACTCTCTTTCTTTCTCTCTCTCTCTCTCTCTCTCTCTCTCTCCCCCCACTTACTGAATTATGGAGATTATGGAGGTGTGAAGTTTCACTGTTGGGTGACTTTTTTTTTTTTCTTCATATTCCATTAAAACTAAAGTTGTTCTGTAGTGGGAAGGAAAAACAATAGCGACAAAATTGTGTCATTATGTTACATTAATGAATTTGATGTTTAAAGCGCTTGCTCCAAAATAAGTACATGCACTGGGGAGGTGTACAATGAAAATTTTATGAATCTCTAATTTACTTTTATTCTTTCACATTTCTATTTCTGTGTGTTTTATACCATATTTAATGAGGAGTATACTAGTACATATCAACATGTTATAAATAAATATGCATACATTGGAGGTTGAGTGTTAAGAAACTTTTACTGATGGGAGTGGAGGAGCATGATCAAATGTTTTGAAACCAATGTAATAGCATGAAGAATTAATGACATGATAGTTTCAGATAAAATCTCTAGGATTTCTTATACCCAATTCAAATTAGATTGGACAGGCAAAGAGATTATCAAGGCAAAGAAAAAAAAATACGAATACTACATTCATACACAGTTTGAAAAATGTCTTCATTCAAGTCAGAATTGAAAGAACCAAATTTTGATCTCAGGAGCCCTTGGTGCAGGGGAAGATGATGGTAGATTCTGGAAATAAACAGATGTGCAGAAGAAATTAAAGAAGGAAGGGAAAATCTGGATGCTCAGTCCTGCCCCAGAAACAACGCAGAGAAGGATCTATGAATTGTTATTTCTTATGTCCAATGCCAAGGTGATTGCTTTATCCAACAGGTGAAGGAAGCTGTGATGGTGCTTTCTCCAGAAGGTGTCAGTTTTCCAGCTGCTATGACAAATCCCACAGGATGGGTTGGCTTAACAACAGGGATTTATTGGCTCACATTTTTGGAGGCTGGAAGACTTGCTTCCTCCTGGGGTCAGTAGCATTCTGGCTGGGTTCCTTGGCTTTCCTGTCACCTCTTCCTTCTCTTCTAATATCCACTGATTTCTGGCTTATGTTCCTCCATATGACGTTCTCTTCATAAAGCCTCTAGAAATAGGATTAAGGCCCAGCCTCATTCAGTTAGGCCACACTTTAATTAAAAAGAACATCTTCAAAAAGTCCTATTTACAATGAGTTGTCACTATAGGAATGAATTAAGATTAATAACATGTTCCCCACCCCCCTGACGTTTGTAATTCAGCCTACCACAGAAGGCCACCTCAATATTTCTTTCCCATTTGGTATTATCACCTAGCTTCAAGAACTAACAATAATAATTGCCAACCTCAGGCCACTCTCAAGCTGTTGTCATGTTTCGGTCAAGTGGGCAGTGTTGCAAACTAATACTGTTTTTATTAAGAATGCCTCATTACATTAGTCTAGGAAATTAGAATTAGAGATGAGCTTGGATGCCTTGGCTCCATTTATTTCTGTGGAACTATCTTTTGGGTCAAGTTTTGAATAATCTTTATGAATTACTGGATATCTGTCACTGTTTTTACATATTCCTGTGATGTCCACAGGGAACGTTTTCTAATATTCATATTAAATTCGTTCTTAATTTCTTGCCTCATTACTCCTACTTATGCTAGCTTCAGCCTCTCTAAGCATCACCTTTTCTTACTTGTGGTTTGTAGCCTAATCATTGAATATTGATGTTCTACGTCTTTCTCTCTGCTCACTTTATTTTTGGCCAAATTTATAGTTATTTGGTTTCAGGTAATTTTTCTTATAATTTACCAGGAATGTATGCGAGAGCAATGTTTGATATAACTGCTTAGAGACAGAGGAGTATGTGTTCCCGTGTTTCCCATACATATTACAGTCCTTGTATCCTAAAGACCTTCTGTTATAAGTAGACTAAACTCTCCTGGACCTTCACACCCCCTACCTCACACCTCCACACCTCCTTGTTTCATTAAAAATTATTATTGGCCCTTCAAGGTTTACATCACTTAGCATGGTCCCTCGACTGAAGAGGAGGCAGAGAAATCTGACTGGTCATTTCTTGTGCAAACAGAAGCTATAAAACTCCCTTTCTCCTTTCTTTCTGATTATTTTCCCATGGATACTAAACTACCCCCCACCCCCCACCCCCAAGCATCTGGGAGGATTAAACACTGATCAAAGACAGGTTTAGCTGTATCCCCAGGACAAGCTGATTCAATGAAGAAAAGCTTGGACTCTGGGGGAGCTTTTGGAAAGGAAATAAATTAGCAATTAGCATTTTAACAGCAGTGAAAACTGGTGAGTGGAAGCAGACCTGATGGTCTTGGGTATTGGGATGTTTGGAAGAAGGGGACAGACAGGAAAAATTGTTTTCCAATAAGTAGGACAAGTGCAAAGGTGCAAGGAGAGCTGGTGTTCTAGTCAATTCCACTTGTGATGAAGGATCTTTCCTTGACAGACTTTTTTTTGAGTAATTATTTTCATTGTTATAATTTCATGTGTGTTGTTTTAGGTATGCTTATGGTTATAGTCATGAATAAAAGCCTTACAGATTTTGTTTTTATAAAAGATCTCATTGCAATTAAATGTTAGCAGCACCGTTACCCTCGCATGAACCACATTCTTTTCTGACCAGCTCTCTTCGTGGGGTTCTTAGTTTGAAACTGTTACCTATCGAATTGGCTGTGAGATGCCCTGAAATGCCCACGTGTGAACTAGCCGTCCCTTAGCTTGCATAGGATATCCTTTTCCTATCCATGGCTTAAAAGCATGGCTGGCTAGAAGTGGCTGAAGAGGTTTAGTTTTTTGTTTTTTATCAAATACCCAGGATAATGTATGCCTTCTCTTCTTAGGAAATAATATAAGGTCATAGCCTCGCTAACACAATTAAAGAAGCCATTAAGAAACAATTTAGATTAAAATCTGAAATTCAGGCCTTTGGCAAATATGTACAGAATTGTGATTTTGCCAAAGGTATCAAATTAATTACCACAAATTTCCAATTCCCTATGTTCACTAAGAACATGTTTGTGAAATGCTATACAAAGAGCAAAAATTACTAGTTGTTAACCATGCAAATACCCATGAATAAAATCCAGTCTTTTTTATAGGAAAAGCTATCACTAGACTAAATAAATAGTGAACAATTTTCTACACAGAATATTCACTTCATTCTGCAATTCTTAAAATATTAGAACTGGCCTGGCCCTTGTGAGGTGCTGGTACAGACTCTTCATTGTTAACAAATAAACCAAGTTCAGGAGAAGTAAAGTGTTGTGCATTAGCTTATACAGCTAATTCTAAATTCTTTCTGTCCAACCAACAGCATAGTGAACATGTGTGTAGTCCTATTTTGTGCAGTGTGAAGGCTACAGTTTGGAAGATTACCATAATATTTTGTACATGGAGAAATCACGACACTGTAACCACCAGTAGGGATTTTATACAATATTGCCCATTCTAGGTGCTCAATGTCAGAGATGACTTCTATATTGATCTTTGAACTCAAGTGCCTACCACAGTGCTTGGTGTTTCATTGATACTCAATGTTTGTTTAATGAGTTTATTTTTATACTTGCTCTCCAAACTATCATATCTGAGCAATTTTGCTTTATCATCCAGGCTGATGATTCTCCTTAGACCAGTGCAATTTTCTATAAGCTCATGTCTGTTTTATTTCTCAGGATGTCTTTTTTTTTCCTTTCTTGGAGATTTGTAGTTCCCAGAATTGTTGCCTTAGAATTGTTTATGTATGGGAAGGTCTAGTGAGATACAATTTTGCACATTTCTTTCAGGAGGACAAAAAATGAGTTGTTAGATTTCAAAACCGATCTTAACTAGAAACCATTTTCCCTGCCAGATGTTGTGATTTACATTATATGGTGAAATTTATGGTCTAATGAAACTTATTTTTTTCTCAACAACATGGATTTCAGTGAGCAGATTTCTTAAAGAAAGGACACTCTATTTTTCATTATGGAATCAAGAACCCTGTGACAAAAATTTTCTTTCCACTTGTGTACTTTTTAGTTCAGTTGAATTATTTTGGTGTGCAACTTGGCAATGGCCTAAAATATCTCAGAAACTTTAATAATTTTAATTATCTGTCTATATATTTATTGCACATATGCATCTATATGTGTTTTTCTGGTAAAAAGAAGGTAATTTGTAGGAATAGTTGTAGAATGATTCTTCTTTAGTGAATCAAGACTTAATGGTAACTCATGTATGACACATTAATTTAAATGTATGTGGCACCACCTTCCTCACATTCTAGGTAGTGTTTATCTATGTGGTTCAATAACAAAACGTTTTATTCAGGGAGCCTTTTACGTCCCTCCACCTGCTTTGGCAGCATTCTCATCAGAAGCCTCTGAGTGCTGTCCTTGGTGCTGGCCCATCTTCTACTGATTTACAGGACTCACAGGAAAAGGCATTACATGCATGTTTGACCCAATTCACAGATGACACAAATTCTGGATCAAAATAGGTCTTTGGTAGTCTGGAACATGATGTGAAATGAACAGGAAGCTAACATTTCTTGAACACTTCCTCTTTGCCAGGCATTTTATGTCTCAATTCTTTGAAATTCTATGCTGTGAAATTATTATTTTATTTTTTTTCCAGATGGGAAAAATGAAATTTAAAAATATCACATTGATTTTTCAAGGTCATACAACTTGAAAACATCATGGCTGGAATAGAACTCAGTTGTTTTTTATTTGGAGTAGATCTTCTTACAAATAAACAAACAAGCAAGCTCAATTAGTTTAGAAGATATCTGTTTTTTTTTTAAGATTTATTTTTTATCCCCCCCCCCCTTCTCCCTATCATTGCTTTTGTGCTCACTGTCTGCTCTCTGTGTGTTCTTCTGTGTCTGCTTTTCTTCTCTTTAGGTGGCACCGGGAACTGATCCTGGGACTTCCGGAGTGGGAGAGAGGTGCATAATCTGTTGTGCCACCTCAGCTCCCTGATCGGCTGTGTATCTTATTGTCTCTCTTCTGTGTCTTTTTTTGTTGCATCATCTTGCTGTGCCAGCACTCCGTGCAGGCCAGCTCTCCTGCATCGGCCAGCTTGTCTTTCACCAGGAGGCCCTGGGAAGTGAACCCTGGAACAGTAGGCAGGAGCCCAATCGCTTGAGCCACATCTGCTTCCCAGAATAGATATGTTTTGGAAGAAATTCATGCAAAGCAGGCCTGGGGATTTCAGCTGACCACATGCTTAATGTGGGACATCACTTGATTTAAAAAAACTACACAATAACTAAATCCCCTGAACTTAGTGCTAGTCAGACCAAAGAAAGATTATTATATTTAGATACCTCACTGTGTTGACAAACTAGAACACATTCTAAAGAAGAAAACCTGAAGTCAAGGGTCTTGAACCTCTATCATAGAGATGATGGTAAAAGGGCTACCAAATGCTCAGTTTGGGAGTGGCATGAGTGATGCTAGGGATGGATGAGGAATAAAGCATCTATTGCAATATACATATATATCAAAAGATAATACTGAAGGGAGAATTTGTTGTGGTCAGTATAGATTTAAAGGGAAGAAATGGGATCCATTCTTAGAAACAGAAAGGCTAACTATTGTTCAATATATGGAAGCTCTTTCTAACAATTTGAAGCAAGAGCTAATGAGGCATGAAATATTAGGGTTCACATATTTAGTCTAGACCTACATGGCAATGTTCTTGAAGGTTGCATTGTTATTAATATTTATATAGAATAATTTTAATGAGATAGCCCACTTCTCTCATCTTACTTGGAGATGCTTTTGTTTCCCTAATATGGGGATCAGATTAATAGCAAATCATCTATATTATTACTATTGATGGTTAATTCAGAAAATATTTGTTAAGCACCAAGAATGTGCATGTGTGTTATAACTTTGAAACTAAAGATTCTTCAGTACAGACCAAGAGATAAATGTCTTTGTTGAACAAGAGACAAATCTCTAAATTCAGGTGTGGTGGCCCTGCCTATAAAAAACCTGATCAATGATTGTGTCATTATTGTTAAATTAAAGCAGACACAATCAGAGGCACAAGAAGAGTAGGCTAGAAAAAGGAATGAGGTTGCCAAAATTTTAGACGTGGTAACTGCTATGGGACTTTTATCTCCTTTTGAAAATCAGATAAAAGCTATTGAATTAGTGCACACATATGCACGTACTGACTTTTACATTCAATTGCAGGGAACCAAGAACTCCTCGCTGTAGAACCTCAAATACAATTAATCAGAAGAAGCAGGTTTGAAGGAAGAGAAAACAATCACCTCAGTTATATAAAAAGTTGTAGCACAGTGATTTCAGCTATATCCGTTATGAATTTGTGGATGAAATAAAGAGCTTTACGATTTTTGTAATACTTAGTTTCTAAGGATCAGGAAAAGAGAAAATTCTGGGATATGTATTAGGTTTAGAGATTAGTGATGAGGGTATATTAGATCATTGGATAGGGGAAGAACTGAGGTTGCCTGAACTGGTATATTTGGCCATATTTGGAATGGTAAGCCATAGCATTTGGGACTGGATAGGGGAAAGTCAGAAAACCATCAAGTCATATTCTCCGTAAAAGAGAACACCAGTGGAGTTCTGAGTAGACTTTCCTAGATGTAATAAATTTAGAATTCTCTAATAGCCCTGTTCAATCCTTGGAGCATAAGCTTTATTGCATCCATATGAAGTAGGTATATGAATTGTATGTGTGTGTGTATTATATGTATATATGCATTTGTGTGCATATGTGTATATGTGTAATGAAAAGAAGAAAATAACCCTAAAAATTCCTGAGGAGTTGTCAGAGTTCCTTGTCCTTTAAAAAACTCCAGTTGCCCTCCTTGTCTAAACACTTCAGTACAGTATGAAACCTGAATTATTCATGGAAACATAAGGCCTGCATTTGTCTGTGTACATTTCTTGCCAACTTTTGATTTCTATCATCCCCGCTGCATTCCCTGGCCCTGCTTTGCCCCCCCTCTTTTTCTAATTTTCTTTCTTTCTCCTTTAACATATGGCATTTGCTTAAACTCTTGGAGAGTTGGGATTTCCTGGCCCTGGAGTTCTAATGCCAAAGATACCCACAAGTGTTGATCTAGCACACCGAGGCCAGGGAGCTGAGAGCAAACATTGTGCCACGCTAGCTTTCACAAGGTGGCACAGGGCTTGTACTTGCGTCCCAGGTTGGCACCCCTAATTCTACATCCTGCTTTACTCCTGCTCTAGGTGTGAGTTCATTTTTTACTGTTTGGTGGTTGGGAGTAATCTTGATAGATTCTAGAAACCGTAGCAGACAGTGGCAGAAGTGACAAGTGTCCATAACTGTGTTTAAACAGGAAACTAAAGATGTTTATATAACCTGCTGACCCCTACTGTCCTCTAATGCCTTAATGGCTATTTCATAATTTGGCTTGCCTGTGCAGCATACTTTAAGCAGATGATCTAAAAATTTTTGCCCCAGGTAAGCCTGTGTGTGTGTGTGTATGTGTGTGTGTGTGTTCAAGAATGTCTCCCTCTCTTCTTCTCAGGACCACAGCTGTCAACCATTCCCTAACACACTGCCTGGAATCATCATGCAGGACTGTAAGCTACCTGTCACTTAAATGTGACACCATGCACATGTGCTATACCATTCACACTTCAGCTTGCCTGTGTGCACAGTGCTAGCTTGTCTGCTAGAGAAAAGGGGCATTATGATATACAGCTTCTCTTTGAGATGCATAGTAGTTCTTCTCCCTCCAAAAGGGAAAAGAGCTGCCCTTGCTGGAACGGCAGAGAAAAGGGTCTGCATGTGTCTTCTATCATTGTGGTTTTGATGTCTAAATCTTCTGGAGAGGATTACTGCACTGATGAGATAAGAGCGACTGCCTTTCCAAGTGTTATCCATTTGCATTGATATTTACATTCTCTGCCAAAGTGACATCATTACCATTTGCTCAGTCTTTGTACCACAGGGATATGTTTTACATAATTTAAGATATGGAAGCAATAATGTATTTCAGATGGGCAACCCAGACCACAGGTGCTGAAGCTCATTCCCGTCCTGCTCAAGGACCCCAGTTCCTGGTCCATAATCCTAAATCATATTGACAGGACTGCTAATTGTGTGCCAAGAATGTGCCTGACACTGGGCTGGATATGGCTCTCTGCCTTATTATTTAACCCCCATGACAACATTATGAGGGAAGGTATTATTCTCCCAACCGAGGGCTAGAAAAATTAAATGACTTGCATGAGTGTGAATTCAGAGACGATCTATGCCAAGGGCTTTTTCCTCCCAGCTGTGCCATGCTGTCTCCTGTCTTTTAGCCAAATTTTGAAAACTTGTTCTCTCACCTTTAAGAGACAGAAAACCTTCTGCACATCCTCAGGAAAGGAGAGTTGAAATAGAGAGAGAACGTTGGGGGTTCTCTGACCTTGGTCCAACCTGTCTTTTTCCTTGCCATCTTCATTCTAGGTGCCTAGAAACTCCTCTTTGAAATGAGTATAAAAGAACCATGTTTGCTGTGAAATAAAGCTACATGGCAGTATTGAAGGCCAGATTATGGAACCGTGCCAGAGGGTACTTATTTACTTGAATATGCTTCTTCTTAGTTTTATTCGTAGCAGAGATTTTAAGCAGAAAGAAGAAAAAGTAATTGTTTTTACTGTCCTGCATTGGTGTAACACCCATTGGATGATTTCCAAACAGGTCTTTTCTGACCTGTTGAGAAAATCTCCTCTCTCTGACTTACCTGCCCCCAACTCTCCCACCCCTGCTGTCTTCTACCATTGTGAATTTGCGGAGCCTTTTTTCCAGAAGCAGTAAAAAGACTCATCCCTAATCGTGAGATGGAGAATTAGAAGCAACTTGACCCTTGCTTTTCCTTGCTCCTTCCCTATATCCTTCCTTCCTTCCCCTTCCTTCCCCCTCCCTCCCTCCCTCCCTCCCTCCCTTCCTTCCTTCCACTCACTTTCTTCTTATACCATGTGTGCAAGTGGGACAACTCAGAGGAAGTAAGCATTATAAGTTGAAACGCCTTTTCTTTGATTCATCTCGAAGGGCTCTTATGTTCAGAGGATATATCACTGCATTTGCACTCCCCCAGCAATGCTGAAGTCTAGAAGAGCCTATTATTCTGCTTGAAGCTTCTTGGTATAGACTCATAAACAGAGTCTCGTTTCCTTGTAACTTTTTGTAGAGACTTGATTCAAAGATCAGAAATTGAGAGATGAGATTTCAAGCTTTCCTAGGACCAAAACTCCTTGGAGGAAATGACCCAGGCCCCTGACTAACTGTACAGGGCACCATAAACATCTCTATCTGAATCTTCTCAGCTCAGAAACATCCATAGCGATGGTGGGTGGTAACTAGAGGAAGGCCCAGTTGAATTAGTATGTTCCCATGCCAGGCCACATGCCCATGCTACCAGGCTCCTGCTCGTCTAGTTTCCTCTACCCTTACTGCTCTTCCCACATCTAGGATCCAAATCTCATCCTCCTTCCCAGCCTTGCTCAGATGCTACCCCTGTCTCATGAAGAATTCCCTGCTCTCTCCCAGTTGAAGCCATCTGAATGCCCACAGCACTTTATCCTGTACCTATTACATTGATCCCATTGCACCTTACATGGTTATTTCATATAAGCATGTTTTGTGTTCCTTATTAGGTTATAACCCCTTGGAGAGCAGGTGCCTTCCTCATTCATTTATATGGACAGCACAGACCCCAGCATATCACCATGGTTACCCTAATGATGAGTGCATGGATGCATAGATGAGAAAAATCTTTATTTACTTTGACTTTACTTTTATCTCCAAAGCAGTACCATTTGATTTCTCTTCACATCTGTCCCTTATTTATTGTTGCCTTCCTCAAACAGTGTATAAATTAGTGGCAGAAATAATCAGAAAAGATAAAATAGTTTTATTATATTTAGAAGCAATAACAGATATCACAACATCAGCATACTGAGTTATAAAATGAAATGCACAAATAAAACTCAAAAGAAGAATTACTTCAGACAGGATGAATGTAACCAGACTTTGAGAGGGAGCTAAAGGTTTTGTTGGGGCTTAAGGAAAAGGTATGATTTTTATGGACCGGATAGCTGAAGGAATGCTTACCATGCAGGTAATTAGATTATGACCAGCCAAGGATCAGAAAAATGTTTTCTGTAGAAGGACAGATAGTAAATATTTTAAGCTTATTCTGGACTGGCTATATAATTTGCAGAGCTAGTGCAAAATGAAAATGCCTTGTTCCTTGTTCAAAAAGCAGCAAAAATGTGCTATTAAAGGTACTAAGATATAAAATTGTTTTCCTTTCATCCACAGTCTTTCTCTCAACTTTTCATGGTGTTTTATTTGCTACTTAATGCCATTCTAAGTAAAGAAAAATAAAAACATGTATATTAGCATAATTTTACCATTCATGTTTATATTGTGCAATGCCAGTTTGAAATGCAAACACAAGAGCTTTCAATGCAAATGCAGAATCACTAAAATTACACAGTTTGTGTTCTGTAGCCCATACGTGTGTATGTATTTTATTCTTTCCAAAGAAATAGAAACACGAACTCAGCTATTTTTATTTTGCTTCTTGATATGGGAACATTTTATCGACACTCTGTATCTTTGGCTTACTGATGAGTAAGGAAGGACTGAAAAGAAAACATACTGCGTGTTGCCTTATCTTTCCCTTTCCCTTTCCCTTTCCCTTTCCTTCATCATAATTTTTTTCAGTTTAAGTGGTTGACTAATTCAGGAAATAATGAATAAGGAAGGCTATGATAGATCATCTTTCTTCATTTGTGTTAGAAGTGTCATTGCCTTCTTTCTGTGCTGGAAGCAAGTTCTGGTTCCAACCAGCTTCCAAGGCATGTCAGTGCCCCAGCTCACTCAGTGTTAGCTGTAACATGCTTATCTTGTACTCACCTCGAGTCTCACTGAAAATGCTTTACGGTGCCCTGGAATCCTGTGCTCATGGGCAGAGCACTCTATGGGCATGGGGTAGCAAGAAATGTTGGACATACATATTGTGAATATCTCTTCTACACATGCATATGCTCCATTGTCTGATCAGACTTCACTTTAAAAAGTTCAAAGATAAAATTATTAAGAATTTCAAGAAAGGGACAAAGGTGCATTAAACCACGCAAGAGCCCTTCTGAGTGTGAGTCTCTGTGTGACTGCACAGGTCAAATGCCCATGAAATGGGTTCTGGATTTGCAAGCCATGTGGTGTCTGTCTCAACTACTTAACTGTTGTAACAGGGGGCAGCCATAAACAATATGTAAATGAATGGGTATCACCTTTTTTGATAAAAAAGATGGTAGGCAGGATTTGGCCTGTGGACATAGGTTGCCAACCCCTTCTTAGGTGAGAACATGGGAGTGAGAAAGTCTGAGAGCTTTTGAGAACTGGGAATTAAGTCTGGGAAGGTCAGATGAAGTGCAATTATGAAAGTCCAGGATAAGTTTTTTGAATGATATACTGTAAGTGATGGAGAGTGATTGATGGTTTTAAAGTTAGAATTAACATGATCAAAGGAGATTTTTAATAAAAATCAGAGAAATAAGAAGGAGTGAGTCTGGCTGCATGTAGCTTAACAAGGAAGCTATTGTGAGAGTCCACGCTTGTGATGATAAGAACTTGGAGTGGTAGGAAAAGAGTTGCAATGGTGGGAGAATTTGATTTGAAAGGTGTTTCAAATGGAGACTCAGCAGAACATGGAATGTGTGGCATTAAGGAAGGAATGAGAAGGAAATAAAATACCAAGGTTTTGCACCTGGAAGTCTTGCAAAATGGATGCCCTTATTCATTCAATGAGCATGTATTGTGTGTATTTACTTTTTGCTAAAATGACCATAAACAGAGTTAATTGGTGAGCTGTTCATCTTAGGTGGCTACTAAATCTTGAGCTGTCAGAGCTGATGTTGGGGTTGGCAGAGAGTATATGATGCCAGCAGTGCACTGGAGGTGTGGCACTGGCTTGAGGGAAGCAGTAAGAGGCAGAGATAAAGATGTGGTCCATCTTCTCAGAACAGAGAATTGAATTCATGACAGCAGTTGTGATCTCCAATGTGGAAAGTGTAGAAAAGAGATTGAGACTAAAAGAAGCTCTAATACCTGAACAATTTATATATCTTGGTTCAGCCCCTGCTGCTTTCATACTAAGTTGATATTTCACCTTCTCCTTAACTCTGAAAAGATGGGGTCCCATGTTTGGTTGCTACACTAGAGTGAAATAAATGAAACATGATGTGAAATAAGTCATGTTCATAGTGTAGATCCCCTATATCTTCAGCTGACCCATATGTCAAAGGAATTTATTGGCTCAAGCAATGTTTCACATAGAGAATTAAATCTTGCTTTTGGCTAAATTTGGTTTCCTGATCCTTTCCCAAAAACTCACACTCAGTTTTATCCCACTTGGTGTGGCTGGCTGATTGTCTTCTTTAAAGATGCATTTTAGGGATGACAAGAGCAGTGCCCTCTGAGATATTGCAAGACTTGGAATATGTTTCCTTTAGCAGCATAAGATGTTGTATATTAACCATATATTGGTAAATAATTTGTAGATGCAATTTCCTTTTTATCATTATTGTCTATGGACCTTCTTTGAGAACACACTGGACCATGGCCTTATGCTTATGCACAGGGTTGGAGTTTGTCTGTTTGTTTGTTTATCAATATTCCTAACCTCTCTGTAGACTTGTCTAGACACAGAGGACAATCTGGCCCAATGCCCTGTAATTTAGTTCCATTGTTTTGCTGCAATTCATCTAGAGAACAGGAAAGAACTATTCCAAGTCATATATCCTAGTTTGGCTATTATGAGGCTAAGGGAACTCACAGCCAACCAGGCCAGCCAAATTTGAGAGCTCTGCCTCAAGCCTTTCATGGTCACCATTATACTTAGTGCTCTTAAATTTCAACTTCAAAAATGGTACCAAAGTTTTCCTTATAGGCAACCCTGAATCCAGAAAATGCAAGGCAGTTTTCAGGGCAGTTAGCTTTATTTTCTACCGTTCTTAAGATAAAGGAAGTAAGTGCCAAAATGTCTATTTAAGTACCTCTTGTAAGAGTGATTTCCCCATGATCAAATAACTGGTCTATAACTCTCATCATTTCTAGTTCTTTATCCAGGCATATCAAAGGACATGTCCCAACGTCTAAGGTGTGAAAAACATCATCAAGCAGAATAAATGTTTCTTTTTCTTCTATTTTTAAAAGCATGTCTGTCTCTCTCTCTCTCTCTCTCTCTCTCTCTCTCTCTGTGTGTGTGTGTGTGTGTAAGAACGATATACTTTAGTTGTCCTGTTATTGTCATTGTTGAAACATTTGGCCTGTATTTGATTCAGGCAGATATTCTCATACTCTTTTATATTCCCAGATAAGGAAATGTGATAGTTAGACAGAAAAGCCTCTGTGCATTGTATATTGATAATAATTTGGTACCTGTATGCATGGCTGCCTTCAGCTATGTTCACTCCAAATGCGTGGGATTATGGTAACATTACAGGAAACATCAGATCCCTGGATTGTATTGTTGATTCTATTAATTCCAGCGCACAAGGTTGTTGTTGTTTTTCCTCTTCTACAATGAAAAGCTCCTAATTGGTTTGTTTGTCTTTGCCCTCAACCTTCTTTGTAATCTTGATCATAGCAAATCTCTGCTTAAAAATCACTGTGGCTTTTCATTCACCAGGCCCACTTCCTGCCACTCACCTGGCTGCAGCCAACAAGTAGGTCTTCCTGACCCTCAGTGTGTCCTGCAATGTCCAGATCACACACCTTTGAGTGTGTTCCTTCCTCCTGCTGAGTGTCTACTGTATAACTACTCATCCTTCAACACCAAATGGCACCTCTCTAGTAAATGAGTTGATTAATCTATTGTTTTATTGCTTTTCTCATTCAGAAATATTACTCGAAGATCTGCTCTGTTCTGGGAAGCTTCCTCTAAACAGACTCCAGCATTTCTTCCCCTGAGTGTCTTACCGCTTGGTGCTTACAATCGTTACTAATCCCCACCAGATTCTAACTATTTGATCTGCATCTCCCAATAGTCTTGGAGGACCTTGTGAGAGCAGAATTGATATCTTATTTTTTCCCATGTCCACTGCATTTAGCCTAGAGGCTGGAACATATTAGTGGCCTACTAAGTTTTTGTTTACTTGAAGAATGACTCATTTTGTCAGGATATGTTCCTGGGAGGCACTAAGTGGTTGCCTTCCTTACATATATAATGACCAGCCTTTTCTCCTTTCTCTAACATTGCATCCCAAAGCAGATAGACTAGAGTTTTATCCCTGTGAACCATCCTTCTCTCATCCCCATCCGGCTTTCCCAGCACTCCCCTGTACCCTCCTGCTGTGTGAAAAGCTCCAATCCGGGGGAAAATACCAGGCAGCACTTTCATTCTGAAGGGGGAGCAATTGAAAGCATTTCTCTGGTAATTTAAGCATGCAGCAGCTACCTTTGCAAAAGCCTGGTTGCTAAATTATCCCCTAGGCTACTGGTTTTTTGCAGGAAGGGGAAGAAAGAAAGGAAAAAAAACAACCACCACCACCGCTGTGGCTGTGGAATAGGAAAGAGAGTCTAGCAAGAAAACAAGAGAAGAGGAGGCATTTTTGGGTTCAGCCCATCCCTCCCCACCCCCTCACCAGGCAGCCTCTGCAGGGCTCCTGATGTGGCGCATTCTGCTACTTTTCCTTTTAATGTTTTAAATGCCACAAATGCTGGCCATAAACTAGCTTCTTAATTATGCAGAAGTAGAGCTGAATGGTTAGTTAGCAGCGCTATTGCAATGACTGCACTTTTTCAGGTCTGCTGCTGTTTTATGAGGCTGTTTTCTAAGTTGCTGATTAAGATGATATAGTGGGAGGAGTCGTTCTTCCTACCATGGAGGGCTGGGATAATGAGTCCTTAGGCATAGCCTGTGGCCCAGCAGGAAGTAAGGAGGGGAACCAAAGAGTGGGTGGGGAAAAAATTACAAAGTTAGCCCCTCCAGGCTTGTTCAGCGTCCCTTCTCCTCTGTCCAGTGCGGATGCAGAAATTGCTAGAGACACAGTCATGATGGCTTTTCAGGAGAAGCCCCAGTCTCGGTTGTGCCTCATATTCCAATGATTTCAGGTGTCTTCAGATATTCTTAAGTAGTAAAAGAGTCCTGCATTGCAGTTCAAATAAAAGGCTATGCATTAAAAGGCTATGAGGATTTGAATTAATCTCCTCAATTTGCAGTAATTCATTTTTTTTATGTGCCGAATGTGAATAATGCTGTGTGCATACCCATGTCGGGCTCTCAGAGGCCATGTGTCCAGGATTATTTGGGTTACCAAATGAAAAAGAAAACAAAACAAAGCAAAAACCACAAAAAAGCAAAATAGTAAGACAAAACAAAATATGTGAACTTTAAAGCAAATGCAATTCTAAAACAGTCCTATCATACATTCTTTCACAGATATTTCTTGAGTGGCTATTATGTGCCAGGCACTGTGGGAGACCCAGGGAATGGGGCAGAAAGCAATACAAATCCTTGTCTTCACAGAAATGGCGTCGTGGTCAGGGATACTGACGTTAAACCAATCAGGAAAATTTTTCTAGTGATATGGAGTGCTATGAAGAAAGAGTAAGATGAGAGGATGGAGAACATGCATGTGAATGCTATTTTAAATGGAATGGACAGAGCAGGCTTCTCTGTGGAAGTAACATTGAAGCAGGGGCCTGAATGAGGCAAGGCAGCAAGCCCTAAGTATGTCCTGGGGAGAATATTCCAAGCCTAGGAAACATTAAGTAGAATCACCCCGGAACAGGGATTTAGCTTACTTGAGTACCAGCAAGGAAGCTGGTGGCTAGAACACAGTGAGCCAGGAGTATTTGTGTATGGCCCTTCGGTGACCAGAGGACCTTGGATTTAATATAATCTTGCTTATATTTTTAAAAGAATCACACAGGAGGCTGGGTATCAAACTATAAAGGGCCAAAAGTGGAAGTAAGAAGACATGGGAGAGGCTACTGCAGGAATCCTGGCAAGAGGTATTGGTTTAGGGTGGAAGTAGCAAATGTGTTAAGACCTTATTGTGATGGCCTCTGCTTCCTTAAGAGTTCCCTTCATTAATTAGTAGAGTCTGATGCTGTGATTTGGACTTAATAGTGGATCATTACTCATCTTGAAATTGAGACGAAATAATATTCATTTTTAAAAACTGATATAAAGTATTGAAAGCAGATTAAGCTTTCTTTGCACCCATTTGCTTATTAAACACTGGACTGGAGAAAAGGGCCTGTGGCCCCAGAGCCAGATGATCAGTCCCGGCCCTGGCCCTCAGGCTGGGTTTGAGAGGGTGGGTTTGCCAGCCTCCACATTGCCCGGATGGCGCCCTCTGCCCTTCTCTAGATGGGAGGCAGAAACCTAAGCGCTTTCCTAATCGGCTTAAAGAACTGTACTCTTTCTCCTTCAAAATGATTGCAGCTGCAGGGGATGTGCTCTTATGTTACAGTGCAAGGGGTTTTTATTTTAAAGAAAAGGGATATGTAGGCACTGTGGGATGTGAATCTGGGCATATCTGTGTGTACCCACACCTGGATCTACTTGGGCTGGGTGACTGCTTTTCTTTGTCCCCCCACCCCCACCCCGACACACACCTCTTTTAAAGGAAGCGAGTTTTGGAGGAAAATAGCCTGAGAATCCTGATGCCAGTTGAATTTTTTCTGATTCAGGGTGGATGCAGCAGAGAAAACTGAAAGTATATTTGTCCTATGCTTTCTCCCTGCTTTAAGTCTATATGTATTCACTCCCTCTCTCAACATGCATCATGAGAGAAAGCTCATGCCATACTTTGTACTCTTTTTGTTAAGAGGAAAGAGAGAAGTATTCTAAAAGAGACAAAAGAGTATATTCATCTGAAGCTTAAAGGAAACGTGAATCATTAAACTAATAAGTGAGGTGGGGGGATAGTGTGAGATATAGATCTATCTTTTCTTACGTTGCCTCCAACTGTTCTACACGATTTAAAATCTACCCTTCCACGTCTAAAATCCTCTTCTACTCTACCTGCAGTGATTACCTCCCATCCCCAAACAAGTCTGGCTCATTTATTTGTCACTTAGCATTGACTACCTCCCAAGGCTGTCTATCATTCTGGTGCATTTGTCACCTCTCCCCACTTGTGTTACCCACGTCTCAGGGCAAGGACCCTGATATCTGCATTCTCACAGGTCCCACATGCCCATCAGCTCAGGCTCTTTGAGTTCACACAATGAAACCTGGCTTCCCCAAAGTTAGGTTAAGAATTTATCAAAAGGCTTTTGGTAGTTCACAGAATTAATGTGAAGACTTGGAAAAGGCTTCCAAACACAAATCAGAGCATCTTGGGAGGTCTAAGTAGCAAGAAATAATGAATTACTTCTTTGGGCCACTGCTGCTGGGATTAATGAACTCTACTTATTTATCTCCCATTCTTGAAGTACTCTGCTAAAGCATCGATGTATTGGGTCATTTGCCCTCCTCTTAAGGAAGCAGAAAAACAGTCACCTTTTTTTGACAATTCTACAAGTCTGTGAGCAATTTGGGGAGGTTTAATTCCCCAAAAGAAAACCAGGCCACCGGGTGACCCTACACAACTGTTGACTATGGCATCAAGGTCCATAGCTGGAGTTGCCTCCAGGTTTGGTAGTGGTGATCGTGTGATGATGACAAGGATGAGGGAGGCATAAATGGTTCTGATCCTTTGAGAAACTGATCGCAAAATGTCCTTGCAGTCATAATATCAAATGAGTGATGTGGCCTGTCAACATTTGAAGTTAATATAAGCTGGAGATTGTTTCTTTTTGTATATTTAGAGGTTTCAGCAATGCTTTCCCAAAGGCCATGGTAATAAACATATTATGCTGTATAAAGCAGGTGTTGGATTCACTGAATAAGACTGCATGCCCTGGAGACAAGGATGCCTAATTAAATCACTCATGTCATGTCCCTTTCAGCCCTAAAGGCATAATTGAAGCATTATTTTAGTTGCCATCTTTGTGATTTCCATCCCCATATTCTCAGGTTCTGATAGCTGGATTATGAACAATCCTGAGGTCAGGCTGTTGTAGAAACCAGTATCTTGCATATTTCACTATTGATACAATATAGCCTAATCTCAAATGTTCATTCAGCACTTTCTCCTATCACTACCGGTTTTTCTTTCTTTCTTTTTTTTTTTTTTTTTTAAATTTAATGTTATTTTTTGTGACCTTGCCCCCACACTTTAAAATCCTTGGGAAAATATGCTGCCATTAAAAATGCTTGACCCATTTTTGGAAATTGATAGGCTTAAGAAAATGTTTTTCTTCCAATTCCATCATTTCATTTGTATTCTGTGGATTTAAATGTCCTGGACTTAGCTTCCCCTATAGTTAGTGGAAACATTATTTGAAGAACAGTTTAAATTGGGCTTCATTGTGAAACTGGCTACTGAATCTGAGTCGAGACCTTCTTCTGCAGGGAGGTAATTAAATATTCTTCATTGATGCTATTTTAAATGTGTTGAATGAAAGAAGTTAATTATACAGCAGGGAACATGGCAGACTTCTGACTAATAATGAGCTCTATGTTTAATATCATAATCTTTGTTAGAATCATTAAAGTTGGTTGAACCAATCAGATTGCTCCAAGTGAATGTAGACTCATAACTAACCAGTTCCAAATGGAGGTGCCTCACAGATGCAAGGGCTCCTATCTCTAATGATGACTTCAGGGAAGGGATGGAGATATATTGCTTTGTTCTGTACAATACAATCTGTTTCATTTGGCCTTCCATTGTGACTGTAGGAAGAAGAGAAGAATAAATCCCATTGTTTTGAGAAATTCCATCTGTTATAATGAACTGATATTTGTGACTGAAGACTGTAAAAGAGGAGGCAATCTTTTTTCCTTAAAGCTTTACATGGCCAATCTCTTCAGAATGTGGTGCAATTTTGAAATTTTTGTGCTAAGTCTCTGCAAGATAAGTGGTTTAGCTCTGCATCTTGGGGTCTTCAGGAGTCACTAGAGGTCTAGGTGTGGTTACAAAGAACAGATCTATTCTGCTACTCTATTAGAGAGATGTGCACTCGGGATCAAGTTTTATACAATGTACAACTGGTTTGTTCTGCATCTTTAAAGAAATGTTGTAAACTCCCAGGCATCCAAGTTGCTTCCTGTTAAATTTTTTCTACCTTCTGATTGCCTCATAGAACTTCACGCAGCTTTGTTCTTATATAAAGTGTTCCCAAAGTTTTGTTCAGTCTTTCCTATGTAGAGTATGGAACTGTGTCCTTCCAAATACAGAGGATCAAGAAACTCTCTTCTCCAACCACCTTCCTTGATTCTCCAAGGGTGTCTCATTATCTGGCTGGGGGAAACTGTGATCATGATTGATTGTGAGATCAGCCTATAACTGATCTTAGCAGAAGGGGGCTGGGAGACTTAGAGGCAGAGGTAGGGTGGAATGACCATGTTCTCACACGTGGCCAGGCAGTTTGTGTATGTGCCTGTGTGCAGGTATGTGTACACACATGTGTGCATACATGCATGTGTGTGTACACGTGTGTGTTTCATGGGGAGTAAGTGCTAGTATGGAACAATAGCCATCACAGGGAAGGGAAATCTCATTGCGCCTTTGGATGGATAAGCCATGGAGAGGATTACTTTGGGGAATTATGACAGCCTTCAGGAGAAAGAATTAGGTCAGAGGTCTGAGGCAGAGTATAGCATGGGACCAACTGTATCATTTAAACATTTAAGCTTGCATTTGACCACTGATTTCCCTCCAGTATACATTGTAGAGGTAGTATCATGTGTGTTAAGAGTAAGCTTTGGCATCAGACAGACCTGGGTTGATATCTCAGCCCTGACTCTTACTAGCTATATGACCTTGGGCAATTTATGTATCTTCTCTAAACCCATTATATAATCTTTAAAATAGGAATAAAATAGTACCTGCTTTTCAGGATTGCTATGAGAATTAAATGAGATATTGTATGTAAAGCACCTAGCCCAGGTCATTTTTATCACTTATTATCAGAAATGTGGTAGGAGAAGTTTGTTTTTTATTTAGATGATCCCAATTAAAATCTTTCGTTTTCACCTCTTTCCAGCCCTGTAAATTTCCTCTGAGTCTGCTCATTCCAACTGGAGATCTAAGATAATGATCTTTTTTGGTTGTTTGTTAATTATTTGACATGTTTCTGCTCACATTTAGAGAAAATGCTTTTTTCTTAGTCATCATTTAGATTGAAAATGTGAGAATAAGTATTTGTTTTGCCATGCACAGTAGAGTAGGGAAGAAAAATGGTTGGACACAGTGTAGGGGGACCCATTTGAGAGAAAAAAAATTCCTACCCACTTTGGAGGGGGCAAATTAATGAGGTGAGTGCTGTCCATCCCCCCCTCCCTACTCCCCCAGTGACCTCTCCAGCCTGTGATGAAGCGCCACGCCATGCCATGGACCCAGGTTACCTTCACAGCCACAACTTTCTTGGCCAGGGCACTTTTTAATCAAAGATGTGGAGAAAACTTTCAGGTAAATTGAAAATGTGACCTAAGAAAGCAAGCAGTAATCACATCTACCCAGAAGAATCGATGGAGTCCGTATAGAGTCAGAGTGTTTATAACTGGGAGATACTGGACAGTAAACACTGGTTCTCAAACCTGAGCCTGCATCAGAATCCCCAGGAGCGCTTGCTAAAATGCAGATTGCTGGGACCCAACCCCAGAGTTCCTTCAGGACCCCGACCCCCCACCCCTTGCCCCAGACCTACTGAATCTGAATCTGCGTTCTAACAAGCTCCCCAGGTGATTTGTTTACACATTAAAATTTGAGAAGCACTTTTCTAGTGGACAGAGGCAAGGGCTTTAGAGAATTTAGAATTTAAGTTATTCAGTTCTGGGTTCAAGTTACAGGACTAGCCCTGTGACTTTGGGGAAAGTTTATTTATTCATTCATTTATTTACTTATAAATCTTCAGTTTTTTTTGAAAAATTAGGATAGTAAAACCTATCTTCTAAAATTGTGGAGATTGCAGATAATAATATATGTGTGGTGCATATAACTAGTAGTGTTGTTAAATGATGTCCTCAATTCTTCTCATTTGTCCTCTGCCCTGTGAGACCATTGAAAACAGTTGTTTGAAGGAGATATTGGAAATTATCTCTGAAGTGTTTTCATGTGTCCTGTTCTGAGAGAAGCTGTTTTCACAGTGCATCAGGTTGTCCTCACTGCACTATTTTGTCTGAGTCACAGCTGTAGAGATGTGGGAGGCATCAAGTCTGTCATTTCACAGCCTCCTGGTTGGATCTCAACATTGAGGGTTTGCATGTAAGAGAGAGAGAAGGAAGAAGGAATAGGAGGAGGAGGAGGAGGAGGAAGGAAGGGAGGGAAAGAGAAAGGGAGGGAGGAGGAAAGAAGGGAGGGGAGAAATACAGACAGTTGGAGAAAAGAGAGACAATTTTTGGAATTGGGGTGTGAGAGAAAATTAGAGTGTCTCCTTTCTTCCTAATGATACGGTATGTTATGGGATTTTAAAGATAAAAATAGATTTGTAATATTTGACACCATCTGTTAGTATGTTCTAACCTCACCAGGAAGTTATGAAAATGAAGTCTACGATAGTTAATAAAGTGTTCTGAGACTACTGAAAGGTGCAATATAAAAGTGCGTTTTCTGGATTAATTTTATTTTTTAAAGTATAGCTCTTAGTGATTTTTTTTTCTGTATCCTCTAGCCAATTCAAATTCTGGTATTTTGGGCAATTGGAAGATATCTTAGCCCTCTCATTGCCCTCATCAAATTAGAAATAAGGTTGTTGTGCTTTTAGTAACTTATATTCTCAAAGCTCAGAAATTTCAGAAGTTGTGTTAGGTAAAAGTGAACTATATCGGCTGCAGAGAAAATAGATTAAAATGAGAATTGTGCTAATGTTTTAATGGGCAGTGTTTTCTGGGTTACAATGCGGATCTCAATATAGGTGCCTGAGCGGTCTTTGGACTTGGGTCTCTTTAAGCTTGGAGAGGTGCTTTTTGGAAATGATTAAACCTAGACAAACAAGCCCCTTAAAACTTAGGCATTGATGCATGTCTTATAATGTCACTACATGCCTAGCATTTATCGGTAGGACACTGGAATGCTCCATTGTTTAGTTAGTGCCCAGGTAATCCCCATCAATGGAAGTAGCAAGTCACCAGTTCTTAATGAGCATCTCCTGTCGTGCCTCAGTTACACAGGTGGGTGTGTGGGGGAGGCAAGCTGTAAGACCTTGCTTAGCAAATCCTTTTAGCCCTTGCCACTCAAAGTGCAATATGCAGGGATGGGATGCAACGTCATCATCCCCTGGGAGCTTGTTAAAAATGCAGACTCTCGGGCCCTTCCTCAGAACTACTGCATCAGAATCTGCACTTTAACAAGAACTCCAGGGGATTCATATACACACACTGAAGTTTGAGGAGCACTGCTTTAAGCAGTAATTCTTCTCAGAGAGGTAAGTTGAACTATGCAAATATCTAAAACTGCTTGAACTTCAAATTCAGAAAATGAGGGTGATTATTACCAGGATAGGAGGTTTAATAATTTGTTGTTAACCCCTTAATTGTTGAAGGTCTGCAGGAACCTGTAGGTGTGAAGACAATTATTTACTCTACCGTTTTGAAGGATATGCCTTAAAGTTAGCCTCATATAATGAAGTCTGGCGAAGCTTAGTCAATCTATGTGGTGGTTCCAAGGAGACCCCAAAGCAAAGGAAAAAAGGGGAGCAATACTATGGCAAATTGTAAGGCAGAATTAAGCTGAAAAATAAAGTATGAGGTTTTTGAATCTGATGATAATTGAAATCCAATGTCAATGTTTATGAGGCTTCCCACTGTTTGTGGCCTATGCTTAGAAACTATAATCGAAAGGTTTCTGTCTAGATGTAATGAATAATCTTACTTCAACTAAGGAAAAATCTTTGCCTCTGCACCAGTAACCAAATCAGTGGCATAACTGGCGGTGAGGAGCAGTTTCATCACTGAGCACATCCTCCAGTGGGTAATTGGTTGACCCGACTGTTGTTAATTCTGTGGTGCAGAGACATTGGAGGAGGCAATGTGAGAGCAAGGACCCGTCTGTTTAACAAGGTTGAAGTTGTCAGCCTCTAAGATGTAGACAGATGCAGATATTCTTCTGTTAGCCAGCATCATGGGGCTCTCCCCAGGCTGGCTCTTCTTAGATTAGAATCTGGCTACTCTTCCAAACCAAATACATTTATTTTGCTTCATAACAAATGCTGTTACCCTGAAGGACTTCAGAGACCCTTTGATTTCTCTGAAATTGTAAGCAAAAGTTTGTATGTGTGTGTCCAAGTATATTTTTCCTCCAAATAGAGGACCTATTATATTTTTTAACCAAATTCTCGTGGCATCTGGGATCTAAAAAATTTAAGAACCATTGGATTGAGGGACGTCTACTAATTTTCCCTTGGGGCTTCTTTGGAGTTCTGTCCTCTTGAACTGAGTTATCCCCGTAGTCTCTACCTGAATTAGTTAGGATGCATGAGAGAACGAGGAACAGCAAATCTGACTTAAATTGCCCTGATCAATAAAAGCAAATCACTGAATCGTGTAACTGAAAAGAACATCTGACTCACTTCAGGTGAGATTTGATCCAGGGTGCAAAGATGTCACCTGGGGCACTATTTCTTTCTCTTTCTTTTCTCTGTCTTTTTTCGGTATTGACTTTATATCAAGGTTGGATCTCACGTGCTTCTCAGATGGTGGGCAGAAACTCAAGGGCTACCTGGCTCTCATTCATTTTGAGTTAGATAGAAATAGGACCTTTGTCCCATCAAATCTCAGGAATATATTTTGAGATTGATTGAGATTGGACTGCCTTAGGCCACATGACCAATCCCAAACAAATTTGATCTAGTTAGACTGTGTGCTCTATCCTTAGAGCTAGGGCAGTTTTCCTCATGGGTCCCCAAAATGGAAATCAGAGGAATTAAATTCCAAGGAGGGAATTAAAAATGTCCAACCATCCAAATTTCCCTGGTGTCTAACCCTGTCCAGTGCTTTACTTGTTCTACTTCTTTCAAGCCTCATCTCAACACCATGCAGCAAGTAAAAAACCCACAAGAGACGTAGCTGAACCCAGCAAATCAGTGTCACCATCCCAGATACTTCACTTGTGGGTTTTTTCTACTTCAGCGCCTACATGTGTTGAAGAGATTCCTGCTTCATGTTAAAGGAGCTCTGGTTTGTGAAGAAGGTACCTGGAAAGGGAGTGGGTGGGTGGGAGCTGAAGAAGGGCTAAGATGTTTTATGGTTCATGGAGAAATATCTTGGAGATGTATATTATGGAGAAAGTCAATTATTCAATTATATATTATTTTAAATATAATCTCTGTGCTGTAGATTCTTGTGGGCTTCTTCCAACATGCTTTCACAGTTCTTTAAAGTATGTCTTCTACTCACCAAGAAGACAAGTAAACATTTCCAATGTGACTGCATCTTTGCTGTTTTTATTAAATTATTCTATTGGATGAGTATTTGCAACTTCTGTCTACCTACTAGACTGTTGGTGAAAATCTTTGCCTGGTAGTCTCTGTGGCTTTTAAATAAAGGAAAAGCCTGAGCCTTAAAAGCAAATTTGTGTAGTTTGTCTGGAAGAGATTGAAAATCCTTTCATGTTCCACATATTTCCAGAACATATTCAGATTCTCACGGTAGATAAGAATATTCATCCCCACTTTGACAGCAAGGGAGCAGAAACTACTTAAATTAAGAGGGTAGTGGAAAGTATACTGATCTATGTTCCCTACAACCCTATCCTCAGCACCAGGCAGATAGTGTGGGGTCACAAGAGACCTGTGACACAATTCCTCCCCTCAGGATGGTTTTGATAAGGTTATTGGAAAAGTATAAGAACTCAATTCTCTCCCTAATCTATCAGAAGATCCGTTGGCTTTACCTCCAAAGTATATTTCCAGTTTGACTACAGCTCATGGATTGTGCTTCCATCATCCTGGCAGGGAGCACCCTGATTTCTCACATAGTCTATAGCTATATTTCCCTAACTGATCTCCCTGCTTCCATTTCTTGCCTCATGGCAGTTTATTCTCCAACTGGCAATGTAAAGTGATCCTAGAAGCTTCCCTTGCTCAGAAGAGCTCCAATGAAATCCCAAAGCACTTAAAGTAAAAATCTCAACTCCTCCATGCTGCCTGGAGGTCCTCCCATGAGCTACGCGGGGCCCAAGGCTGGGATGGCACATGCTCCCCCTCTGCCCATGGGGTCACTGCCTGTGACCACCCTAACCTTCCTCTTCTTTAAGGTGTCACAAAACTCGCCATTGTTTCTGTGTGAAATGCTTTTCCATCTACTTAGGTGGATAGCTCCTTCTCTTCATTTCACTTTTACCCTAAATATCATTTCTCTGAAGATATTTTACCCTACTACCCTATCTAAAAATGTCCTATTTATAACTTATATAGGCCGATCTTATATATCTTCCCTCTCTTGAATGGAAAGATCATGAGGTCTGTGTTTCTATCTGTCTGGTTTATTACTCTATCCCAGACTTAAAAAAAAATAGCATCTGGTGTATAGTAGACTTGCAATAACCTAAGATGGTACTAAATTAGTGTACTGAAGAATGCCACAGCATTTTAGACAACTGTAAAATCATTGAGGCCTGGATTATTCAGTGAGCATTTTGAGGAGTTGCTTCAATTGGAGTTAGACTGTCGAAGTTAAATATTTTAAAGGGTACCTAGAGCATTTTAGGGAAGGGGAATGTGACTAGGCTTTTTCTACTACCCTTACCTTTACTCTAAGAAAAGAGAAGATAAATTTCTTTGGGATTTAAATAAAAATCCAAACTCCCTGCAATTACTTTTAAAGTTTCTGAGAGATCATTGTTTTTTTTTTTTTTTTTGCCCTTTTTTTTTTTTTTTTTTTTTAATTTGGAGAGGTTTTTAAAATTAAAAAATAGAAAGAAATAATAGTACTTAATGTCTTAAACTGTTAATCTGATCGCGTGTTAGCAAAGACCTCATTAAGCTGTGTGATAAAGTGATTATTCAGTGTCGTTTTCATTGAGTTTTCAGCAATTATTTGGAACAGTGTTTAGAATGAGGCAACATCTCCCTTTTCAGTAGCACTTGAAACCTCCTTGATGTTGATGCGGAAATGCTGCTAGGTGAAAGTGATGAACAAAGGACTGCAAATCTTGATTCATACATGCTAAAAATACTACATCTACCTCCAGAGGGTTTAGAAATATGTCAAAGGCATTCTTGAGCATTTTCTCCCAAGTTAAGACCATTGACAAACAACTTTTGAGAGTGAAGTGGCAATGAAATTTTTTTCACTCCATTCCTATCCCGTTTCTAAGTATATAATTTGAATTAAACCTTTATATATAATTTTCTAATTAGATTTTTCTTCTTCCATGGCCTTTCAAGCTTTACATAACCTTTGTGCTTCCTTGTTCCATTAATACTTCAAATGCCAGTGTACTGCTGAGAGGGGCTTCACTGCAGTTTTTCCATCATTTTCAATAGTGCCACAGGATCATTCTAATATCCTGGTACCCAGCTCTGAGAAAATGCTTTCTTGTATTTGTAATTATTAGTTGACTCTCATTCAACTATATGACAAAAATAGACTTTCCTCCCTAATGTTTTCTTACCAATTAAAGCACAGACAGGTATATTACTTTAATTTGGACAAAGAGTAGAAATAGCTGAAATTTCCTAAATTAGATACATTTTTGGTAGTTATCTTTATAGTTAATCTTCTTAATTCATCACTTAGAGTAGGGCAATTACCACAATATGGAAGTGAGCCAGGGTTTTCGTATCACTGGGAAGTGATTGTAACTGTTAGGTTTGCAACAAAGAAGTGTATAGCATTGCTTATAGTTCTGCATTATCTACTACTGCATTTCTGTGTGTTCCTCGTCACTATGTATTCTGTCATCTTTCAAAAGATGATTTCCCCACCCCCTATCAAACAACCTTAGTAGAAAATGTTCTTCTATCATTTCCTTAGTGGAGTGATTAATGGTCCTTTTAATTTAATTGAAAATGGTTGATCAATAAGGTAAATTTTATAGATTTATTTCTATCATTTGATGCAGCAAATCATTAATTATTGTTAGCTAAATTAGCATAGATTGCCATAAAAAGTGAAGGGAGCAAATTGCTTTATGGATTTTCTGAAGCGTAGTAGACATCTCACTTTTCTTAACATGTGATTTTCAGCACAATTACCTTATATATTGTTTCAATTCCTATGCTATGATTTCTCCAGCAAACTAGAGATATCTGTGTCAGGCAGGATGTGCTGAAAGGATCAAGTTTTAGAAAGTACAAAAATGAGGTCTCTGAAATTGTAAAATTAAAAAAACAACAACACTTTATTATTGACAGAAACAGTGAACCCCATTAGGGGAACATGGATGGGATAGTGGAGGGAGAAATGGACCTCTTTCTAGAGAACAGATAGACTGTGCAGAGAAAAATGAATGAGAAAAGAACAGTAAAAATAAATGAGTGCAGAAACCTCTCAGTCTCTTGTTCTGAAAGCCCATAAATTATGACTTACATTTCATACTAGACAAATTATATGGAAGCTTCCCCAAACACCAAGATACTAAAACCTAGAGGAGTTCCTTAAATTTTTTTGAACTTTGGAATATAAAATTCAAAGAAATTCAGTGTCTAAACAGAGTTACATCAAAACACTTTATAATCAAAGATTCAAGAGTACATTAATTGGGGAGATTGATTTCCATATATATCTTTAAAAAAGGAATCCTCCTTTCACTAGAGTGATGAGAAAAAGGCACAAACCTTATTAAGCATGATTTTTGAATGTTAAAGAATCCAAGGAGAACTAAAATTTATGGGGAATTGAATCAAATAGCATCTGTCCTACTGTGAAACTCTGGTGTTTGAATTATAAGATGGCCAACTGCGTACATCATGGAGATTTTGCCTGGACTAGTCTGGACCAAAGGTGATCCATCAGGTTTGTCATTTTATACTGAGGTCCATAAACTCCCTATTCTGCACATATCAATTTGTGTGCATGTGAAGCACAGCTCAGATCAGTCTCTGATGCATGCTAGGGTAAAGGGTATGAGTTGTGTTTTCGTAGGATTTTTAGGAATGACAATTGAAAACCCCATCTCCTTGGTTTTCTTGGATAATAAGCTGATTGTTTATGGATAAAGAATAGTGAAGTAGAGCTTAGACTAAGAGCCTTTGGCTCCAAACCTCCTTTCAATGTCAGGCCTTCCACTGCAGTGCTCTGGCTACCCAGATCTGTCTCTATGCCTTCCTCTCTAGGAATGATGATGAGTGCTAGCATTAACTGAGCACTTAAAAGACACCATTTGCTATAAAACTCTTCATGTATGTTATCTTCCTTGAAGCTCACATCAACTCTATAACATTGATGCTCTTAATCTTCCCAATTTACAGAAGAAGAAACTGAGGCTTAAAGAGATTAAATTGCTTGTCCAGTGCCACATAGCAATGAATTCTGAAGCCAGGACTCCAACTCAGGACTGACTGACTGAACTGCTGATATTCTTAAGCAATGGTTTCAACCTCCCAGGCATCTGGTTTCTCCATCAAATCCCCCCAGCGGCTGGTCTATCTGATCAAATTAGGCCAATAATATAACACTGAGTTATAATGGATATCTTCACTTCTAGAAAGTACATTTGCATTTCATTGGATATTTATGAAATAATATGTTGGTAGAAAATAAAAAGAGATACCCATGGTGTGGATTTCTCGTTCTCTTTCTAGTGAAATGTGGAATCTAGGACAAATCATGACCTCATGAGCCTTGATTTTATCATCTATAAATATCAGTGTTGGATTAATTGTTCTCTAAACATTATCTCCAGGCTTAAAATTCTGTGATTCTTTCACACTAAATGCAACTACTTTTCTTTTCTTTCTTTTATTTATTTATTTATTTTATATTATATTATTTATTTATTTATTTTTTTGCAACTACTTTTCAATCTGTGTGTTCAACCTGTGATTGAACCTTTTTATCAGTTGGCAACTGGAAATACAAAGTCATAGTAGATATGAGACAATGGACAAGTCGCTTAATACCTCTAAGTCTCAGTTTCCTCATCTATAAAATGAGAATACTAAGATTACCTACCTCACTGATATAACACATGCTAACAACATGCCTGAAACAGGGCAAGTGCTCAATAGTCATAATTTTCATAAAGTAATAATCTGTGGTTCTGTTTTTGACTCTGTGGGGAAATCTCAGTATGTCCAAGGTTATAGAAAAAGCACCCACTGTGACTGATTTTATATCATAAGGCATTTTCTACAGATGGATTTTTTTAACTTCATATTCTTCAAGCATTGGGAATCACTAAAAGCTGGCAGTATTTACATCAAACAGTATATCATCCATGTATCCATTTATGCATGCAGACTGTCACCCCCCTCCAAGCTGTGAGAACAATAGGCTCTTTAATAGTCTGAAGCAAGAGGGATATTAGCTCCATGAATCTTTATTTTAAATTACATTTGTGAGTTGGAGGTGTCAAAATGGTAGAACAAGTTAAGCGAGATTGTATTCCCCAGTAGGGCTATTGACGTTGGTTATAAATAAATTGCTGGTGCAGGTGATGATAGCAAAGTCCATGCCATCTTTTATTTAGCAAAGTATTTTTCTTGTTAACAGCTCCTTCTGTATGCTTTCCTTTCTTCTGTTTCTCATCAATCATATTTGACATGTTGCCCAATGTCAGGGTAAAAAAAAAAAAAAAAAGCAGAATCCAGTTAATCAGCCAGATGTTTGGCCTCACACTGGTAAAAACATCTGGATGTGTAACTGAATATTATATTCTTTCATTCAATTATTTTATGTTGTTTAACTAGACAGAGCCAAAGGATAAATCCCAGCATTCTTCTAATAGAGAAAGATCATATGATCTGGAGCCCCAAGTCCTGGGGCCAAGACCTGGCTCATTCTCTTAAGAGTTTCACAGCCTTGGGCAGAGTATTAGGATCAATTGAGACAACGTTTGTGGAGGCATTACATAGATCCAAGAAGCTCATGTTGTTGAAAGAATGCTAGTCTCTTCACAGTGGCCAAGCAATGCTCGCCTTCTGGGAAGAAAGTTAAAAAGAAATACAAATGCATAGTTTATGAAGCCCCAGATTTAGAGTTAGACAATAATAATAATGGCCAAGATGTATCAACTGATGACTAGGGGCCATGAACTCTTCCAAGTGCTTTGCACGTGTTGACACATTTAATTTTAAAACCAATCCTGCGAATTGGGCACTATTATTTTTCACATTTTACAGACAAAGTAACTAAGGACAGAGAGGGAAGTAAACAGCTTGCCCAAGATGAAAAGGTTAAGATTTAAACTCGAAAGTATGATTCTAGAATCTGTTTCCTTGACGATGGTCCATACATCTCTCAGACCAAATATTTAGTCAATTTTCTAAATAGTATCCATACTATCACTTACTGGCCTTAGTGCATCTGGAAAATGGGGATAGTATAACTTACCTTAAAGGATTGCTACGAAAATTAATTGAGGTAACACATGTCAAGTATTTCACAATACTTGTTGGTGGTAAATGTTGTATAAAAGGTAGCTATTTTTACTCTTATTATGCAATATTTGTGATCAAATATCTCAGTAATGAGTTAATTTGAATAATAAGCTCTAAAAACAATTCCTCCTGAGAAACCACCCAAGATAATTTTTAAAATTTAATTTAATTTAGTATTATTTATTTATTTATTTGAAAATGGAGTCTAGAAGTTTAAGTACCTTTAGTCAATTCCTGGTATAGAATTTTTGGGGAATAATTGAAAGCCCTCAAGTTATTATATTTTTCCGCATCATTCCAATAGAAAAACATGTTCTGAGTACTGAAGATTCTATTCCTTTTTTCCTTCAATTTCAGGTGTAACTAGCATACAGTGAGTGCATAAGTACAATCAAACTTTTTCTCTCCCTTTTGTAGTTTAGCAATCAAGATTTTAAGCAAATCACATTAACCCTCAAGATAAAAATGAGAAGCTAGATTTTAACTCATCTTAGAACCAGAGATTTACTGTTCAATTCACCATGCTATGAGAAATTACTAATAAGAACTATAATCATGAAAGCTACCATTTATTGAGTATGTACTATGTGCCAGATATATTGCTAGATGCTTTGCATGCATTTTTCACTTAAATTCCTAGGGGTTCTTGGAATTGACACTTGGGTATCAGCAGGCAACTCTTTTAGCTCACCACTTTATCTCATGATTTGGGGTTTTTAGACATTTGCATTACTTATGTTCAGTGACCTTTACTTGATTGATTTGCTTTTCAGAATCTTCTATTCCTCATGTTGTGAAGAGCATAAGTTTATAATTAGGGAGCAAATTTGGTCATCAACTTTGATAGGGCAATGGGCAATGCTGACACATTTTAAAGAGACTTCTCAGAGCATACTGATTTTCTGTTGGGCTAGTATCTATAACAGCTAAAATATCTTTTATCAACACTCAGGTTGAATAAGTTGGAAGATTTTGATGTTTTCAGACCCAAAATGAGAGTGACACATCCTTGTTCTTTTAGTGCCCTCATAAAAGTCAAATATTTAACCTCAGGATGAAATTTAGAAGATGGATATTAAACCTTAATGAGATGCAATGTAAATAATAGAAGTTCCTTTCCATGAAGTGACTTGTGATGAGGTTTCTTCAAAGAAATAAACCATAAAATAGAACACTTTTAGAAATGTGAAACCCACTGGTGAACATTTTGCTTTAAAAATATAGCATCAATAAGGCTAGACATTTAATAAATGAAAGGGGTTAAAATTGAATATCTACATAAATGTTCCTTTTCCAAAACAATAACTGTTACCTAAAATTTTCAGTCTATAAAACCTGAGAAGCTACTGAGCCAGAGTAGAAAGAGGATTTATTTCTCATCCTTCGCCTGGGCTTTTATATGACATCACCTCCCATTCTACTCAGGTTGTCCATTCATACACACAGCTAAGCCAGCCAGCATTTCTTCTAGTCCTTGTCACATGGAAGCCACTCAAGACATTGTAGCTATCACCATTAATTATACTATTCTTATTATTTAAAAATGCAATAGGTAAAAGAAAAACAGTAAACCTGGCCTGTTAAAATACCACGGGGGAATCTCTATAATTTTAATGCCATCTCATTTTTTTTTTCCTAATCACTCTGAAGTGCCCTCATTATTAGGTTAGAAATAATGCAATACGAATTGTGTTGTGTCTCCAGAGAACATTTTGCTAAGTGCCGGAGTTGTATGTAACATTGTAGTAAATGCTGACACATGGGTTAAGTGAAAGATGAACTGTAATATTTGGCTGCTGCTTCCCAAGTACGGCTCTAGACCAAGTTATAGATGATTGTTGTTGGTTTACCATGATTAGACTTGCGGAGTCAGGTCAGTCAGCATAGATACATACTTTTATGGATGGTTATTACCAGCATTGCCTTAGAAATTTAAATCAGGTTAATTTGCCAAAGGAGAGTGACAAGGTTTGGTTATTGGCTAAAAGAAAAACACTAATCTAGATTTGCTTGGTCTTGGTACTGATTTAAAATAGGTTATCAGGATTTAGTAAGGAATCAATCCACTGTGCCATATTTGTAGATAAAATCTGGCTACTCTTATCCATTTCTGGGCTTTTCCTTCCTGCCTGCCTTCCTGCTATCTGTCTCCTTTTCTTCCCTCCCTCCTCCCTCCCTCCCTCCATACCTTCCTCGTTCCTTCCCATACATTCTTTCTTCCTTCCTTCCAATTTCCCAATGGTCCCATTTTCTACTGCTAGGCACATTACCCTATGCCTAGCTAAATATCCCTAGACAAAGTAGATAGAAGAAAAATACCAAAAGAGGGGGCATGAAAAAAAAAAAGCCCAACATTTTCCTGGGCTTCCAGGGACACTGATTCTCTCAACAAGTTAAGGCACCTTGCTGTTTTACATCTGAGATCCTTAGAATTCACTAATATTACCTACCGGTATCAATCCACCATCTAACTGTAACAAAGGCATCTATATGCTAGGCAGGGATGAATGGCCCCTTTCTTTTGATGCAAGCAGATGCTCCCAGCCTTCACTGGGAGGCAAGATCTTGCCACAGGGAAGCATGCAGGCATGGGAGTTAGACTGCTTGATTTGAGTACCTGCCCTGCTGCATGCTGACCTGGGTGAGCATGAGCAGTTACTTATAACATCTGGGCCTCTTTTGTGCCATTGTACTTTGCTTTATTGTGCTTTGCAGATATTCCCTTTTCTTTTTCTTTACAAGTTGAAGGTTTGTGGCAACCCTGCATCCAGCAAGTCTATCAGTGCCATTTTTGCAACTGCATGTACTCACTTCATGTCTCTGAATGGTAATTCTCACATTACTTCAAACTTTTTCATGAGTATTAAATCTGTTATGGTGATCGATGATCAGTGATCTTTGATGTTACTATTGTAATTGTTTGGGGGTGCCACAAATGATGCCCATATGAGATGGCGAACTTAAATGTGTATGTTCTCAATGCTCCATTGGCCAGCCCCTCCTTGTGTCTCCTCCCCAGGCCTCCCTGTTCCCTGAGACACAGCAATTTTGAAATTAGGCCAACTATTAACCCTACAATGGCCTCTAGATAGTCAAGTGAAAGGAGGTGTCCCATGCCTCTCAGTCCCTCACTTTAAAATGGAAAGCTAGAAATGATTAAGCTTAGTGAGAAAGGCATGCTGAAAGCCAAGATAGGCCAAAAGCTAGGCCTCTTGTACCAAATAGTTAGCCAAGTTATGCATGCAAAGGAAAAGTTCTTGAAGGAAATTGAAAGTGCTACTCCTGTGAACACACACATGATAAGTAAGCAAAACAGCCTTATTGCTAATTTGGAGAAATTTTCAGTGGTCTGGATAGAAGATCAAACTAGCCATGGCATTCCCTTAAGCCAAGGCCTAATCTGGAGCAAGGTCTCTTCAATTCTGTGAAGTCTGACAGAGGTGAGGAACCTGCAGAAGAAATGTGTGAAGCTAGCAGAGATTGGTTTATGAGGTTTAAGGCAAGTAGCCATCTCCATAACTTCAAAGTGCAAGGTGAAGCAGCAAGTGCTGATGGAGAATCTGCAGCAAGTTATCCAGGAGACCTAGCTAAGACCATTGATGAAGGTGGATACACTGAACAACAGATTCCCAAAGTAGACAAAACCACCTTACTTTGGAAGAAGATGCCATCTAGTACTTTCCTAGCAGGAGAGGAGAAGTCAATGCCTGGCTTTAAAGCTTCAAAGGATAGGCTGACTCTCTTGTTAGGGGCTAATGCAGCTGGCGGCTTTAAGTTGAAGCCAATACTCATTTACCATTCTGAGGATCCTAGGACCCTTAACAATGACGCTAAATCTACTCTGCCTGTGCTCTATAAAGGGAACAACAAAGCCTAGATGACAGCACATCTGTCTACAACATGGTTTCCCTAATATTTTAAGCCCACTGTTGAGACCAACTCCTCAGAACAAAAGATTCCTTTCAAAATATGACTGCTCATTGACACCTGGCCATGCAAGAGCTCTGATGGAGATGTACAACCAGATGAATGTTGTTTTCATGCCTGTTAACTCAACATACAGTCTGCAGGATGGAGTAATTTTGACTTGCCAATCCTATTATTCAAGAAATGAATTTCTTGAGGCTACAATTGCCATAGATAGTGATAACTCTGATGGCTCTGGGCATAGTCAATTGAAAACCTTCTGGAAAGGATTCAGCATTCTAGATGCTATTAAGAATATTTGTGATTCATGGGAGAAGGTCAACATGAACAGGAGTTTGGAAGAAGTTGATTCCAACTCTCAAGGATGCCTTTGAGGGGTTCAAGCCTTCAGTGGAGGAAGTAACTGCAGATGTGGTGAAAATAGCAAGAGAATGACAATTAGAAATGGAGCCTGAATATGTGACTGAATTGTTGCAATCTCATAATAAAACTTGAACAGATAAGGTGTTGCTTCTTATAGGTGAGCAAAGAAATTGGTTTCTTGAGATGGAATCTACTCCTGGTGAAGATAATTGTCAGCATTGTTGAGATGACAACAAAGGATTTAGAATATTACATAAACTTAGTTGATAAAGCAGCAGCAGGGTTTGAAAGGATTGACTCCAATTTTGAAAGAAGTTCTAATGTGGGTTAAATGCTATACAACAGCATTGCCTCCTACAGAGAAATCTTTCATGAAAGGAGTCAATTGATGCAGCAAAATTCACTGTTGTCTTATATTAAGAAATTGCCACAGCTACCCCAGCCTTATGCAACTACCACCCTGATGGGCCAGCAGCCATCAACATTGAGGCAAGACCCTCCACTAGTAAAAAAAAGTACAACATGCTGAAGGCTTAGATGATTGTTAGCATTTTTTAGCAAAAAAAATATTTTTTAAATTAAGGTATATTTGTTGTTTTTTAAAGACATAATGCTATTGCACACTTAGACCACAATATAGTATAATCATAACTTTTAAGTGTATTGAGAAACCAAAAAAATTGTGACTCATTTATTGCGATATTTGCTTAATTGCAGTAATCTGGCACCGAAGCCCTAATATCTCCAAGGTATGCTGGTACATGTTCCCAGCTCCCAGGGCTGCTGTGAGCTTTAGACGAGTTAATGCACATAAAACCTCAGTTTCCTCATCTATGTAATGAAGATGATAACAGGACTTATTTCATAGGGTTGCTGCTAGGGTAAAAGGGGCCTGGCCCAGAGGGGATACTCTCTTGTCCCAGTTTGCCTGAGACTCTTCCAGTCTTGCACTGAAAGCCTCACATCCTGGGAAACCCTTCTGTCCCATGCAAAACAAGGCAGTTGGTTGTTCTAGCACTCAATAACTGTCAACTATTTTTCTTATTATTCTTATGGCTGTTATTAAAGACTTTAATGCAGTGCTTGGCAAAACAATAAGCACCCAATAAATATGGGTTATTTTCTTGGATTCTATTTGTAACATTGTTATTCTACCTGCATATGAATTCTCTGGTATCTTTTGTCCTTTTATTCCCCTTTCTTAAGCACTCCTTTCTCTTCATTTAAGACTTAGATGACCCTGTCTTGCACCTTCAAACACACCTTTTCTATTTTTTCTCTTCACTGTAGTTAGAAATTTACACAGGAACTAAAATCTTTCATGCAAACCTGAGTAAAGGAACATAGGTCAAAGTTTGTAATATAAAATATTTTCATATGTATATTATGTAATTTGTATTATGTACATTACATAATATGAAGTCTCAATGAGAGTAGGGAAGATTTAAAACTCTCCAATATGATTAGAACATTATTTGTGAAGTGTTCTTTTTACTAGTAAAAATCCCTACCTTTTCTATATCAAAAGAGTCTAACTATATAGAAGCGTGTTTTTTTCTTTTTAAGACTAAATTAGGGAAATTTATCCCTTTTCTGGGAAGCAATCCTAACCTAACACTGGTTGGCCTAATGGAAACCAGCTTTCCTTGCTCCCTTCTACCATTTCAAGAAAAAAGTTGCATTAATACCTAGTTTCTCTTGCCACCTTCTCTTTGGAGGTTATGTAGGGTATATACCTGGGCAGGCATAGTTCCTCATGGGAGCTATGAGAGTCCAATTGTTATTGGTTTTTAATGCTGTCAGCTGTGTTGCCCTTAAGCTCTCCCTTTCCCTGAAATGCCGTGATCACAGAACATCCCCCGGGCTCCCTAGTTCAGCTGTCCTTGTCATGCTTTGATGCTGCATCGGCATGGTTCTGAAATTTTGTTGAAAAGAGTGTTTGTGCTTGAAATCCATTTACAATCTCCCTTCACTTAAAAATAATTGCAGGAGGTAAAATGAAATTGATAGGAAAAATCCATTAAGATCTGCTATTATTTATCTTATACATAATGTAGTCTCCTATTGGATTGTCATCTGCCTGTTGTGGTGGTCTTTATCCCTTCTCCCCATTTGACTAACGCCCCTGGTGATATGTTCATTCTGGTGAATAAACATGTTGAGAGATATCAGAACTCGTGTTAATCCGTAATTGTATATGGCCAAGATGTTTAATATGGCTGGTTATGGACAAGAGCTTTTGTGTGAAGCTTGAAATGTAAGGAGAGAATGGTAATCCTTTGACTTTTGTGGAACAATGAATGGAATACTATGGATATTTCTATTAAATAGTATGAAAGTCTTTTTAACAAACAGTCTGGTGACCTATACTCTCCATCATTTCTTCCTTTCTGTATAACAAATGACTAAGTGAAAGTAGTAACTGAAAAAATATGGGGGATTTCTACTTCTAGTATATGGGTCATTTATTATAAGATTTTTAAAAAAACATTTAAGGAATGTATTTCACTCCTTTAACAAACAAAAACAAACACACACCCGACATCAACTAATGCCCTTTGGTTTGGGTTTTGTATTGTCATTCTTAGGGTGATGAACCAAGCCTATTTTCCTGGAACTGTCCCAGTTTTAGCACTCATAGTCTGGCATCTTGGGAAAACCCATACCTCTGGGAAAACTAAGAGGCTTGCCCACCCTAATTCTGATAGCACTGATGAGCATGTAACGTGATAAGCAATGATGAAAGAACTATCTCCTTTTAACTTCACACAACATTTAAAGACATGAGTACCATTTAAATGGTTCTTGAGAAACGAATTTGTGGATGGGTGGGCAAATGGCTTTGGGTGGGTGGGGTAGGGCATTCATTAAAATAGTACCCTCATTCTTTATCTGTAAAAATCCCAATACCTGTTCAACCCACTGGTCTTTCCTTTTCAGGACTTATCTTTGACTTCTAGGTGGCCCACCTCAGGGTTTCTTCAAGATGACCATGTAAGAAGATGGATGAGAAGCTCTAGGCTCTCCTGTATACCACCCACTAAAGAATGTTCCCTTAAGGCCATGAGACTAGGTCAATTTTCACAGGTTGATATTCCCAAGAATTGCTTTCCTTCATTTTCAGGATGAAAATAAAAACAATACTGGCAGTGTATTTCCCTAAAATGAATTTTTAGAAAGTTACTAGGGATTAAATTGAGCTTTTTAAGCCAATGCGTCCCTATAGATGTGAATTCACTCATATAATTGGCATGCAATATCTTTGACTTTGCATCCGCTGCTTTAGAGTTTTCTCGTTTTGTTTGTTGTTTTGGTGGAATTTTATCTCTTTTTCTCTGTTCCTTCCTTCCCTTCCCTTGCTCAATTTCCATGGGAACATCTATGCCACACTAGAGAGGCTGGAGGTTCGTGACTGTAAGTGGTAGCTTGGAAGGCAGTTTGTGCCTCGGTGTCACAGCGTTTGCTCAGGTGTCAGCTATAGAGGGGGCCCTATGATTGTTATTCCAGCAGCAACTATGCACAGATGTCAGTTATTCTCAAAATGAGCAAAGATCCCGGGAGGTGAGCCCTAGCACTTTTATTTCCTGCAAGCCAAGCCTTGGCATTTCCTTCAAATTAAACAAATATAATGGGAAAAGCGGTCTCTGAGTGTTCAAATTGGCCTGGGAACAAAGAGCCAAAGGCTGTTAGAACTAACGATATGAAAAGAGGCAACGGTATCTTTTGGGTATGTTTGGTGTCATACCCATTTTGGCTAAGGTGATTTAAATTAGCCTCCTCCCCCAAACCTTCCAACATCCTCTTATCTCAGGGGTTCTTAACAAGGGGTCCATAAGCTTGAATTGAAATTGCAAAAAACATTATTCTTGTGGGGGCATGTTGGTACCGGTGTGGTATATTAAATAACACACAGTATAGTGTGGACTTAGTAAGGGGTCTGTGGTTTTCACCTGCCTGGCAAAGGGGTCCGTGGAACAAAAAAGGTTAAGAACCCCCCTGTCTTATCTGAACTGATTGTCTCACCACTCCATCCTGCTGTGCATCCAAGGGAAAGCCAACCACTTCTGGGTTCTCTTCCTTATCCTCAGCATGTAACTTAAAGGGGAAAGCGTAGGTTGTTATTTTCCTCAAGCAAGTCAATTGGAAAATGTCATTTTGTTGCAGGAAGTTCATGAGAGAAAGCAGGAGGCTATGGTTACAATTCCCATAATACACTAATGTACATTTAATATTTCACCGTGATTTGTGTCCTCAAGTTAAATAACTACACATGATAGGAACATAACTCTTTTCATAAATACATTAGCCTTAAAGGGAGAATGTTTTGTTAGTTTCCAAAACTGAAAATACCAAATTGGACCTAGTCTAATGGCCTTAGGGAACATTCTCTAGTGGGTGGTATACAGGAAAACCTAGAAAATACCAAATGTTTTGGGATTTGGTAACAAAGATACAACTTTTCTTAAACGTATCTGTTCTCTTTACTTCTAATTGCTTTATAAAGAAATTAAACATTTTTCTATTTTTATGCTTTGTAGAAGTCACCTTCAGAATGAGGCAAGTATAGCTGTTCTTTCCAATTTTTAAGTCCTGGCTTGCAAGGATGATTCCTTACTGAGCTATTTTGTGTGTAGTTTCCCTCTGGGTGTGGATTTCGGGAGAGAAAAGCAATGCATTTTGGAGTAGTCACTTGCTCTAATAATTAGCACCATTGTTCACTGTTTCTGTTTAGCTGTCTGTTGAGGTCTAGGTATCTACTTATAATGTAGATTTTCCTATATTTTTTTTTACTAGATATACTGCATGTATAACTCCTACATTTAGGCAAAAGGGAACTACTCTTTTATAAGAGCAAACATCTGTAACATTCATAGACCATTGCTCTTTTTTTTTTGTGGAAATTTTGCCAGGGTTTATCCATTCATTCAACACACAGTTATTAAGCATTTACTATATACCAAGGTTATAGAAGTGAAATTGAACCTTGTCCTTCAAGCCACCTTTACGCAAGTTATGTTGAATGGTGGATTCCCAATAAGTAACTCATAGACCTTAAGAAATTGTTGATCAGAGTTTGGAGGTAACAGGATTTATGGAGTTTTTATTTATTCATTTTGTCTTTAATATTGATCACATACATTTCAGATATGCAATCAGAGTGTGGCTACATTGTTTTTCCTAGATAATTGTAGAAGTCAAGGAATTAAATGGATGGGAGAAAGATTCATTAGGTTTTACCTTCTCAAGTTTTGTGATATTGGCAAATTTACCTAATTTCTTTGTATCTCAGTATCCTTGTCTGTGCAGTGGGGGAATAACCTATATCATAAGACTGTTGTGAAGATTAAGATAATTTGTAGAAGCTCTGAGCCATAGTAGTTGCACAATAGATGTTAGTGATTATTATGGGTATTTGGAGTATGATAGGATATAGAAAAGAATATCATGCAAATTCTAGTCCTTTAAATAAGAGTGAGGAAGAGAAATCAACTGTATACTGTGATTAAAGTCCATAGCTATGGTCATATTGTGGAGAGAACATTGTTCTTCTTTGGAGGGCACCTAGGTTATAGGGATCTTACTTTGAAGAGCTAATACGCTAAGTGAAACTGTCAGCGGCCTCAACATGTTCTTAGGATTCTGGAAAAGGAGCCATTTACTCTCCTTTTACCTCTAAGATAATGCATAATGCACACATGTATTTAATAAACTCTGACAGCTGGTGCTGGCTTATTGGGGCTTGTAAGCTATTCTCAACCCACTTTTCTTTTCTCACAATTTTTCATTCCCAATTCCCCAAGTTTTTTCATAACCAGTTAATATTCAGTCCTACTGACTGAGTTGCTTGCTTTAAATTGAAATCCATCCCCCTGTGAAACTGATAAAAAAAATAAGTGTGTCTACCTCTGTACCCCAAACATGAAATGTTTAATTTAAAAAGTGTTTAGTGTCAATTGGTGACTTGGAGAGCAATAACGAGATACAAGGGGACACTATGTTTGCACTTGGATCGTAGATCTCAAGGTTCCTAGAATCTAGGGAATGCTATATATAGTAGGTCTAGCTTCTGAAGACACTAGACATGTAATTGAAGTCTGAGGCTTTGCATTCTTGTATCTGACTTAATTTTTAAAATTGTGATTTTTACAAATGCTGAGATCTTCAAGGCAAAGAGCGCACCTCTTACACTATTGATTGAACACAACAAAACAGAAGTATCTATTATATTGGCTGTATATTCATGTCTGGGGTCATTCACCTCGCTTCCAACTTACCCTACTTGGAATGATACTGAATGATCCTAATTACCTAATATAATTGATCATTTCATTTGGCCCTCAACCATACAGATGACTTGTGAAGAAATTTTTCAAATATTGGCAGAAAAATAAAGATATTTAACCTAAATACTAAAATCTGGAGGGAAAAAAAGCCGATTAGACATAGATAATAGGAACAAGGGTTTGATAAATAACTTGCCCCCAAACAGGACCCAAACAGGAAATAGAACTTATATCCCAAAGTGAAACATTCCTTGATGATATTGGAAAAAGTCACTGAGATTATCTTTGTGTAACTGAGAAAGAAAGGGAAGATTATGTGAGATAGCTGCCAAGAAATCAGATCCAGGTACCGTGAGCAAAGACACAAGCAGTGTGGAGCCCACCAGTCCCATTACTGTTGGGAAACTGGGCTTGAGCCATGGCTACTTAACACGGTTTCAGCAGCCACGTTAACTTTGGCAAGACCAAAATACTGAGTAGAATGGCTTCTTGTTTTATTTCAAAAAGATGGAGAATGACATTTGCTTTTCAAGAACATGGTTTGGGTTTGGACAATAATTAAAACACAGTGGGGTATTTTCAGATGTATATGATAGATGGAATTGATGAGGGACCATTGAGAATTGTCTTTTTAAAATATTTCCTACAGTGATCTGACTCATTTAGATTGGAATATCTGACAGAAGCTACGTCCCAGTTCAATTGAGCTCAATGTTAAAATGTCTCTACATATTCTCCCTCATCTTTTCCCTTCCAACTCGATAGCTATATTAAGTATTATGCTCCATCGTGCATTCAACAATAGCTCAAGGCAGTTACAAAAGCTTCTTCCCCATTTTCCTCTGTAAAAAGGGGTCTCGCCATTTCCTCCAACTATATTCTTTAAAGAAAAAAAAATCTAAACAGAAGATAGACTTCTGAAGACAAATTATTCCTTTAAAATCATCATTTTATTTTATTTCAAAGACATACTTGTTATAGCACCCATCCAAACAGATTGGAAGGATGATATTTTGATTCCAACTCCTGCATAGCATATCTTAGTGCTTTTCAATTGCTTTAGAGAACGTGCGACAATAAAATTCTGCTAACTCTAACACCATTTTGAACTCTTCCTTGTCCATATTCTGATAAGAAATTTATCCGGGCACAGGTCTGTCTCCGTTGATAATGGGCCTCACTGCTGTAGGGAAATGTTGATACAGAAGCTAGCATCATTGGTTTTGACACTTACTCTTCAGCAGATGAAAAGAATCGTGGGTGCTTGGGATGCAACACAGGAGAAGAATGTCAGCAATCAGTATGCATGAACTCGGCAGTGGGTAGCTCTTTGTATTTGTGCTATAACCATAGCTCTATGGCTACCGTTCTTTCTTCCTCCTTTCATTTATTTTCATTTTCTTTCAACAGTCTCTCATTTGTTGCTTCAATTCACTTCATTTCTCTCAATTTCTTTCTGCTGTCTGCCGCAATTCTTGATAAAGTATGAAGTGCTCTAAAATATTCCACTTTCTGCCCTTGATTGCTTTCAGGGGTTCTGATGACCCCATTGGACATTTAGTGATAACTGATTAAGCTCAAAGAGGGAACAGAAATGGAAGCCTTAGACTCACCCTTCATGAGGGTGATAGAAAAATGTTATTACTTATGTATATTTCTGGAACTATGTTTTTTTCTTACTTCAATTCCAGATATAGGATGTTGCCCATGTGCCTAGAAATTACTTAAAGGCAAATAATTTCATGTTTTGATCTTTATTAAAGGAGAATTCTGTAATACAAGGGCACAAGGAATATGAAATTAACCACAAATTTAGGAAATAAAATGTAGTAAGCTTACATTAAACCAAATAGAGAAAAATTATTAATTAGGCAACCTCTATGTAGATTCATAAAATACTCCATTTCATTCAATCAGTTAGGTAAAAGTGAAATATTTAGGGCAAATAAGAGCAAAGAGAGTTCTTGAAGAAAATGTTTTCCTTTCATATGCCTTCATATTACAAATTGACCATCTAGTTAAAATCATGATTTTTCAAATTTGCCTTTCCTTCCAAGGTACATAGATCTTGAGGTATTAAATGGGGATTCTTTAGTTACTGACTTTGCAACTTGCTTAAATAAATTAATAGAGATCCTTGTCCTTCACAGCTGAATTTGAATGTCCCAATCTGTCATTTAAAACTCTCAAACCCCAGCAATCTTCCAAATCATGGTTCCTGTGAGGTGATTGCATTTTTCACTGACCCTCAATACTAGATAGTATAAATAAATTTTCAAACGAGCTATATTCTTAAAAAAAAATTTTTTTTTAAAGATACTTAGATTATACAAATGTCCCATAAAAATTATAGGGAATTCCCATTTGCCCCACTTCCCACACCTCTCACAATTTCCCACATTAACAGCATCCTTCATTGGTGAGGTACATTTATTGCAATTGATAAACACAATTTGGAGCATTGCCACTAAGCATGGATTAAAGTTTACATTGTAGTTTACACTCTCTCCCACCCAATTCTGTAGGTTATGGCAAAATTTGTAATGGCCTGTATCTGTCGTTGCAATATCATTCAGGACAATTCCCAAGTCCCCAAAATGCCCCCGTATTACACCTGTTTTTCCCTCTCCCTGCCCTCAGAACCTCCAGTGGCCATTGGTTCCACATCAATGATATAATTTCTTCCATTGCTAGAATCACAATAAATCTATAGTAGAATACCAGTAAGGCTACTTTAGTTCATAGTTCATTCCCCAATCCTGAGGATTCTGGGATGGTGATGTCCACTCAACCTCTAATTGAGAGGGGGCTGTGATCCCATAGGGCAGATGGATGGGACTCTCTTGCTTGCAGTTGTAGACTCTCTTGTTTCCTTGATATAGTAGTTGTCCATCATCACCTCCATGTTTGACTGGAGAGTAGATGTTGCAACTCCGTTGAGATTCAGGTCTCAATTGGCACATGGACAGCGCAAAGATTTAAGTCTCTTGGGCATATACCTACCAACTCTAGTACTAACTATAGGTTAAAATAGAAGGACAGAAGAGCCATGTGTAGGGAAACCACAACTGAGTCCAGTTCTGTCACTCTGGGGAGCATAAATTCCGTAGTATGGCCCACTGGCAAGGCACCAAACTCCTGAGCTTCCTGCCCTGATTATAGTGTCTTGATATCTCCAGAGCCCTCAGGAGCCCCGCTATTTGGGGTAGTATCTACTTTGGCAGTCAAAGAAGTCCTATAAGCTATATTCTATCTGTCATATTCTCTTTTGTTATATCCTTCTAAAATAGTAGCTGAATAATCATAATATGAAAAAGAAAAGATTAGAATAGCACATTTTACTTGGTAGGATATAGTGTTTTGGTTCCTTCATGTGACTGGAATTGAACTGGGTAGTAGGGACTCATGAGTTCTGTGGAACAGGACAATTGATTTCTTGGTGTTTTCTTTGGCATCTTCATTTTTGGCAGTAACACCACTGCAGACTAAAAGCTGTGAGCAGGGAGTAAAGAAAAGTACAGCATTTCTACTTGGTCTAGCTAATGGGAATATACACAGAGGAAAGGGTTTGCCTTTGAAGGATGCTGATGTTTCGATTTTTATTTCTTGACCGAAACATATTTATCTGCTGAGTCATTAAAGAGAACAAGTTTTATTTATTGTCTTTGTATTTACCATTGTGCCAAAGAAGAATTTAACTATTAAAACATCTTGAATAGATATTCTGTTTTGGCATGAATAGCACTAATAACTTGAATTTATCTAGTGTTTGTTTAAAGGTGCCTCCAAATTTTCATATGCATAATTTATATTAAGATTTATAAGATATTTCCATGAAGAAGGTTCAGACCAGAAAGCTTTCTGATTATATAGCTAAAATTGAGTTTATTTAAACATGTATTTATTTACACCTATTATGTGACAGTGTTATGGATTGAATTGTGTCCCCCAACAAGATATGTTCAAAACCTAACCCCTGGGCCCATGAATGAGATCCTATTAGGAAACAGGATCTTTGAAGATGTTATACATTAAGATGAGGCCAAACTAGATTAAGGTAGATCCTAATCCAATATGACTGGTGCCTTATAAAAAGAGGAGATTTGGACATAGGCAGAGAGAGGTCCAAGTGACAGGAGCTGAGACTGAATTATGTCACAAGCCACAGACTGCCTTAGGTGTCTATATTAGTCAGCCAAAGGGGTGCTAATGCAAAGTACCAGAACTCTGTTGGCATTTTTTTTTTTTTTTATATATGCATATATGTGTATTTGCTTATAAAAATGTTATTTATATATATATATACACATATATTTTAAGAGGTGCTTAGATTACCCAAAATATTACACAGAACCCACTGGGATTCCCATGTTGCCCACCTCCCACACCTCCCACCACATCCCACACAAACATCTCCCACAAGTGTGGCCCACCACCCTCAATGAACTTACACATCCTGGAGCCTTGCCACCAACCATAGACCACAGGCACTTTTTTTTTTTAAGATTTATTTTATTTATTCCCCCACCCCACCCCGTTGTTTGCACTTGCTGTCTGCTCTCTGTGTTCTGTACGTTGTGTTTGCATCTTCTTTTTTTTTTTTTTTTAAGGAGGCACTGGGAACCAAACCCAAAATCTCCCATGTGGGAAGGAGGCACCCAATCTCTTAAGCCACATCTGCTCCCTGCTTGTTATGTCTGTCATTGTGTTTCCTCGTTGTGTCTCCTTGTTGCATCAGCTTGCCATGCCAGCCTGCCACATCAGCTCGCTGTCTTGTTCATCTTCTTTAGGAAGCACTGGGAACCAAACCCAGGACCTTCCATGCGTAGGTGGGTGCCCAACTGCTTGAGCCACATCCACTTCCCATGGCTTTTATAAATGGCAATTATTTGGGGTAAAAGCTTACAGTCACAAGGCCCTAAAGAGCCTCAAGGTTACTTAAGAAGTAATTTCTCACCCAAAGTCTGTTGCCATGTGTTGACACAAGATGGTGGGTGATGTCTGCGAGGGTCCAGTCTTCCTCCTTCTTCTTAAGGCTCCATGGTCCCAGCTTCTTCCAATCTCAGCTGTAGGCTGGTATAAGGCTTGTCTCTCTTCCCAGGCTTGTCTCTTTCTGGGCTCAGCTACTCTGCTCTCTCCACAAGGCCAGCTACAAACTATCAGGCGAGTGGTTTGGCTCTCTCTCCGGGGCTCCAGCGTCAAAAATTCAACTCTCTGTGTTCTCCTTCTCCATGTATTTACTTATTACTCTGTCTTTGGTTGAGCATCCATTTATACAGCCCACAGCTGTAGGCTAGCTGTAGGCGGGGACTCAAACCGAGGCACCCTAATGACATGGTCAAATAAATGCCCTAGTCGTGACTTAATAAAGTAAAAGTGAAACCTCTGAGTCTAATACAATCTAATACGCCCAGAGGATTACAAACATAATCCAGTATGTATTTTTGGATTCCATAAACAATATCAAACTGCTACAGTGTCCTCCAAGCCACTGCCAGAACCCTACAGAGGAAGCATGACCTACTGACACCTTGATTCAGGCTTTGAGCCTCCAGAACTGTGGGACAATACATGTCTGTGGTTTTAAGCCACCCAGATTGTCATACATTGTTGTGCCACAATAAGCAGGTATGGAATAATATGATTCACAGGGAATTAGGCATGAGCCCTTCTCTGCAGACCCTTCAGACTAAATGTAAAAGGCACACAGTTTAATTAAACACCAATAGTTAGTTCTAGGATGCTTCCATACGTATCCATGTACTTGTAAATTACCTATTCTGTACTTATTCCTGATTTAGACCTCTCTCCTCGTTCTCTGTCTTCTTTCCTTCCTAGCTCACAAATTGTTTGCATTTCCTTTCATTTATACCAACTTGCTGCTCTTCTTTCATTGTTTATTAAAATATATACTTCCACCAAGAAGCCCAAAGAGCTATAGCTTTTAGATCAGTATTCTCAGTTTGCAAAGGAAGCCCATGCATGGCACAGGCGAATGAATATGTGCCTCTGCTAGGACATGCTATACAAGGGAGCTGTGATGAAAGCTGCCTATGTCATTTTTAATTTTCTAATAGCCACATTAAAATATAAAAATGAGCAATTCTTTTCAATAATTGAATAGACTATCAATTTTTCAATTTCAACTTCAATTAATTAAAATTAAATAGAATGAAAAACTCAATTCCTTAGTCATACTAGTTAATTTCTTGTACTCAATGTGGCTGTTGAATGGCCACTATGTTGACAGATGAAATGCCCTGTAGGCTTAAGCATGTGGCAGATTTGGGGCCTCCATTTTTATTAAGCCCTAGTTTCTTTAAGGTTTGTTTGTTTGCTTGCTTCCTTATTCACACATGGAAGAGAAGGAAGACATGATTGAATGCATTCCCAGGACAACATCAAGAACTTAAATTTTCCAACTCCTGGTTCAGTGTCCTCCCTTTTGTACTATATCACATTAGGCAAGGGAAATGTGTGGGAGGATGAAAGGATAATAGCTAAAATTGATTTTGCACTCTATTCATGTCAGGCACAATGCCAAGAACTTTATAGGCATCATTTTTATTTAGTCCTTATAAATAACCTAGTACATATTTTACATTCCTCATTTTATAGACGAGGAAACTGGGACTTTGATAAGTTCAATAATTTCACCAAGGTTGTTTATCTATTAATTGGCAGCCCAGAATTTGTGAAAGGTCATATGATATTAGACTTAATGGTTTAAACCCCACTATGAGAGGGAATCTAAGAAGGGGGCTCTCATATTTCTGCATCTTCTGATGTTTATCTGTGTTCTTGAGGGAGTCCTCAAGATTGACTCTTGATGCTCCTGAAACATCTGATGGATATGATATATTGAAAAAAAATCAAAGCTCCCTAAAATTTCCATCATAGCTTGGAACATCATTAACTCACCTCTTATAAGACTTTGCAAGATAAAGACGTTGGAAACAAAGGGACATGTTAGGGGCAGGGTTACATGGGAAACAGAATGAAGGGATATATCCTTTTTAAAACACTCGGTTTAGAGATTTATTAAGAGATTGTATACTAGAGTTAGATATAAAAAATTAGGAGGATTGGGGCAGATTATTTTATAGGTTCATTGCTCCTTAGTCCCTAAAATGACATGAATTTCACAACCATTTATTAAGCACCTACTCTTAGCTACTGGTGGTGCTGGGTGTTGAGTCTATAATTGAATATGAATTAGGCACAGTATATTCAAAGGAAAATGTGTCTTTTTAATTTTTCCTTTAAGAGTCTTTAATCTTTTTCTTTAAGTGCCATAATTTTGACCAAGCATGCTGCTCTGAGTTCAACGGTTCTTGGCCCATGCTGAGTCAATACTCTGCACAACATCATTGCAATTTCTGATTGATCAAAGGATAATGATTTAATTTGTGGACTCTCCACTTATGCTGCCTTCTGAGTAGTGTTTTTGATTTTTCTCTGCACATTTACATCTCTACCAGAAGATGTGCAAGGAAAATTAAAGCAGGAGGAAAACTGATATTTTCCCTCCTAGTTATCTATCAGTCCTCCTGAGAGTTTGGGTTGGAGATGGAAAACCTTGACTAAAAAGAAAAAGGAAAAAAGAAAGAAAGAAAGAAACTATATGAAGATTCCAACCACTCAATCCTTTCAATCCGTAAGTCCCTTTAGTGAAATTTCTCAGATTAAATTTTTGCGGATTATATTTTCTAGAATGAAAGCAAAATAACTATATCAAAAGGCCACCCAAATCAGCCAAATTCTCTGCCAGGAAACATAATTTGTACCATGGCTTTCATATCAAATACATGAAAAATACTTTTCAGCATTGGGTAATATAACTACAGAGCAGGGATTCTTAACAACGGGTCCATGAGCCTGAATTGAAATTTATAAAAATATTATTCTTGTGGGAGCGTGTTGGTGCAGGTGTGAAATATTTATTAAATAATACACAGCATAGTGTGGACTTAGCAAGGGGTCCATGGTTTTCACCTGACTGGCAAAAGGATCTGTGGAACAAAAAAGATTAAGAACCACTGCTATAGAGTTAAATAACATAATAGTGAGGTAAAGAAGCAAAAACATTGTTCAAGCAAAGGAAAAAAGATGTGATTTGAGAATGGTATTTCAAAAGAGATAAAGAGTTGATGAGCTAGTGTGTTGCTTTAGAAAGTCTCAGGAAGGGACAGAGAATAGAAGCAAGGGCTGGATACAATGGAACGGATCTGGGGGGAAGGACAGACCAATCAGGATGAGGTTGGTTCATAGGTAAAAATGGTAATGGTATGGGTTTTAAAGGTAGAGCATTTGATGGATCCTTCAGCCCATTATTTTTTGGCTTCTATGTCAGGGAGGATGACAGTTATTCATTACATAGTTTTATAGGGGAAGATGATCGGTTGACTTCAATGTCATGAAGAACTTGGCATAGTCCATAAAATGTCCACATTATATAACACATCTTTTATTATGAGTGCTACCTAGAATTAGGTACTTTAAAAGAAGAATCTCTTGAAATGCATTCATGAAAGACAAAGGTTTCATGACCCAGTGGATATAATGAGACTGAGGCACTGAGAAGTAGTGCCAATGAGCAGGTGATAAAACCTTGTAAGGACATTTAATTGAAATTGGAATAGAACTCTTTTTGCAAAGCATAAGGAAGAGGAAGAGATCACTCAGCTAAAGGTATGAAAACTCCATTTTTGGCATGGCCATGGAATGAATGACTCAGTATTTTGCCTTTGTCTGCTTGCTTTACTTTTGTGTGACTTTAGATTTTTCACTTGAGAGATCAAGATTAATATGATACATAATAGCATAAAGATTCACAAGGTTAGGTTAAAAGATTTTTATATAGAACAATAGTCCTGGAAGGAAGAGGTCATCTCCCTGGCCTTCTGCATCTATTTTAAATTGGCACAAGTTTCAAAACTTGGATTACACTAGTCTTTTTTAATATCTCACTTATATCTTGGAGCCGTTTGGACCCATTTATTCTTCTGATGCTCACTGTAACATCAGCAGTTGAGCTAGTGTCCCTTTAATAATAGCTCATCATAACATCAGATAGATGTCACACCACAATTTTCCCTTTTCCAATTACTTCTGATCCTTCTCACTTTAATCAGTTTGTCTGATTGCTTCTGTATCCAGTTTAATTTCTCCAGCCTTTTGAAAAATGTGGAGGCTTGAACTAGACAAAAGCACTTCAGCAAGAATGTGACTAATCTCGAAGACATAGAGCACACCTGATAATGGAGACCAGTGACTGTCAGTTAAGAAATAATGATACTGCTTTGCTGATCCATGGTCAGCTATGGCTCACTGTGGTCCCATATGAGATTTCAACACGTTTTCCATATATTGCACTTTTGTGTCAGTTTGCATTCAGAAAGGTTCTTGCTCCTCTTTACCTTCTCACGTTGTTTTTGGCCTCCCCAGCCCCGAGATGAGATGGCTCCCTCATCTGTTTGCTCGCTGCTCTTGTTTGGTTTTTTGTTTTTTGTGTGTGTGTGTGTGTTTTTTTTCCTCGTTGTCTGCTTGTTTCTTTTTAGGAGGCACCGGAAACCGAACCTGGGACCTTCCAAGTGGGAGGTGGGCACCCAACTGCCTGAGCCATATCTGCCCGCCTTACATTGTTTCTTTTACTTTACCTAAACTGTTGTTAGTCACTGACAGACAAGGCAAACATTGTGAAGTAAGGAAAGCCTCTTTGCAGGCCTCCATTAAACTTATCCTTCTGTCTCCATTTTTGGCAAATAACTCCAATTTATTGAGAGTTTTTATGGACCAGAAATTGGCTAAACACTTTATACACATGATTGCATTTAATCCCTTATTAGAATAAGGTGAGAATCATCTCTTTTCAGAAGGAAAAAAAAAAAAAAAAAGCCTGGCAACATAATGTGTCCAGGAAAATGTGCTGGAATGTTTGACAAATATATATATATATAAATCAATCAATCCATGCTTTTCACCACCATGGCTGACTGCCATATTGGGTTACCTCTAACTTCCTTTAGAATCTCAAGTGAATCCTTTCTCAAAAACTTTCTTCTTCTTTTAAATAAAAAATATGCTTCCAGAAAATGACCTAAGTTCATTCACAGTAAGATATAAATGACTGATAAATAAGAGCTGCTAACTTTTATTAAGTGCCTAATGTATTTTAAGCTGTATGTTAGATATTACGCATTACCTTTATATTTTTTATGCTATCTTTGTATTCTTTATGTTATATTAGATTTATTATCCTTATAGAAACCCTGCAAAATAGGTGTTAATCTATTTTAGAGAACAAAACCCAAGATTCTGAGAACTTAAATAACATGCCCAATGTCATACAGGGAGGTGGAAATTATTTCAGCTAATGAGGCTTAGTGTTATTTCTCTCACATTACGTGAGAAAAATGTCAGCCTTAAATAAATGGTTTTCTGTTACAGATGCATCAAGCAGCAGGGAAGGAAATGGTAGATCAGGTGGGCTTTCCTATCAGTTCTGAAAACACACCAGCTGGTGGCTACATAATCTCTCCACTCATGAAAATAATGTGTTTTTTTTTTTTTTTCTTTCTTTCCTTTAATCAGATGTTAGTAAGGAATAAATTAAATAGAACATGCCATTTTAAAATATAGACTAAAAACTCACATAAAGAGACGGTGATAAATGGACTGCATGAGACTAAAACACAATATTGAAGTGGGAGTTGTTTATGTTTTGAAAACTTATTCAGAAAGCTGTTTAAAGGTTTCTCAAAGATTAGTTAGACTTGCAAATTTTGGCATACAGGGTCTCACACTTTACTCCTCAGCAGCTTGTCTTTCTCATACAATACACTTGTTTATCATTTTCTGTTCTCTCTGATAGAATAAAAATGATTTCCAAGGTCAGTTTCTATCTTGCAAATGCTTTTCCCCTAGGAAAGACATGCATCTTCTGAATTTATTAAATCTTATAATAATATTTTTTAGTAAAACAGAAGCCGAATTCAAACCACGCAAAGATGGTGCTTGAATTTGCTTTAGACTGTTGTCTACCACGGCTTCTCTGTAAAAAGAGCAGATATAAATATCTCTTGATTGTCTATTTTGTTGATCATCCAATGTAATTTTTTTAAAATTCCATGCTGGCTTTTTGGTTACATCTCATTGTTCTTAGACAATGTGTACTTGAATGTGTTAATGGTTTTAATATTAGCTTAAATAAATGTTATTAGGATCATAAATATTCTGAAATCTTCATTTCCTCTTTTACTGCCTCCCAAATAAGTCTATGTATCATTCGTTTCAAACAAATCACAGACTCCTTTTTACTATTTATTGTTTTTGATCATGCACACCACTGCTCCCTTAATTAGCAGAGATAATTGAACATTAGCTGTGACCTAATTCTGGGGGAAAAAAAAACAAAACTTTTTCATGGTGTCCTTTAAGATACTTCCCCTACCAAATAGAAAAAGAGACCTTGATTTTCCCTGTTTTGAATGAGTAAACTGACTTCCTTTCTTAATTCTGTGAGTCTGACACTTCTCGTCAACAAGCCAAATTGCCCTCAGCAAATTCCAAACTGTTGATGAATGATATGTTCTAGCTGAATTTTAACTTGGCATGCTCATTATCATAAAGAGAAATACCTAGACTCTGAGATGAAGTTGTTATGACCAGAAATTGTACTTCCTAAGCAAAGACACAAGTTCCTACAGTTGAAGAAATATCATTGCCCTCATTATACAAATGCTCATGGAAAACACTCTATCAATTACAATTAGGTTCTAGGAAAAAAAAAAAAAAGGAAATTGGATGAAAAGCATTCCCAGAATATTTGACGGGCCTGGTTATAGCTGCTGAACAATCTGAAATTGTTAGAAGCGTGGCAAAGTGATAAAAATAAACTATTTTTTGAAGAAATGAAAACATGGCAATAATAGATTCCAGAAAGCGATTTAGCTTTCTACATTACTTTTTCATCATTTGATTATTTTACTGTTCCTTTTCTATTTACATACCCAGTTGATTCTTTTGCATCTGGATTTTTGCACAATTCTTTCAATAAGGTACGGTTCAGTGGCTATAATTACCGGATTGTTAAAGTTCACATTTTACTATTCATCTTGTTATCTCTAGTAATGGAAGGTTGGAATAAATGCACATAATTACGTGGTTGGTCCTAAATTATTTTTTTATTGCTTTTGCTAGGATACATTCAAAAAGCAGCATTTATTCGGTAAGATTTATTTTTGGTGGTTGTGGTTCTAGCAAAGTATAAGTAATAAATACATAAATGGACTGATCCCATGAGCTTACTATCTATAGTTATTTTCAAATTAATTCTTACTCATTCATCTCTCTGAGCCTGCTGGGGACAGGAGGTGCTTGGAATCTCTGGAAGCAAATGCATCATGTATCAGAATTCTGATAACATGAAAATTTCCCTTGTGGTATATTTACCACTTGATCTATCATTCTGCCTCTCTGTAGCAGACTAAGCAACCTACAGATCTAATGGCCAATTTATTCTGAATCATTTAAATAAGTTTGATTTTCAATCTAAAGCAATGCCACGCCATGAAAGTAAGGCAAATTTTCTTGTTTGAATAATACTAGAAATAGTTTCATACCATCTACTTATATCTATACATATCTATAGTAACAAAGCAGTCTATAAAAATCTTAGCAGGATCCATTAGAGTCAAATTATTCATTTTATAAATATTTATTGCTGCCTACTATATGCTAGGCATTGGAACAGATACCAAAGAGGTTTTTTTCCAGAGGCTCATAGAGTCCTCAGAAGTTGTACATGGATGTGAGACCATTTTACTGATGAGGAGAATAAGAACCAGAGAGTGAAAGCATTTGCCTGCAGTATCTCAGCTAGCCAAGGGAAGAGGGGGTTAAAGTCTGCTTCTAATGTTTATCATTCAATATTCTTACCACTAGCCAGTATTTACCAAGTTAAGTATTCTTTTTTTTTTTAAAGATTTTATTTATTTATTCATTTATCCCCCCCCCTGCTGCTTGTGCTTGCTGGGTCAGTCAACCACGCCCTGCGGGCGGGCCTGCCCTCACCAGGAGGCCCCGGGAACCGAACCCGGGGCCTCCCATATAGTAAACGGGAGCCCCACTGATTGAGCCACAGCCGCTTCCCAAGTTAAGTATTCTTAAACACAGAATCCCCTGTTTTCTCAGATAATAAAGTTTGGGGTAAATGGTGTTTAAATAAACCCAGTGTTTTTACTCTCCAGTGACAAGGCATAGACAAGGAGAATGAGGAACACCCTGCAAGCACTCTGGCACCTGTCCTGAACTGTCCTCATAATGTCTCATGAGCAACTGGGTCTGATGCTTGAGATGAAGAGTTAAAACGAAGGGTGTCTTTTGGAAGAATACGTGTGCATTTCTGCAGTGGGACATGCCCTTGTTACACACCAGTGAGGATGGAATCAGTGCCTCAGAGCTCATCCTCTCTTTGGGGGTGGCGGTGTTTCTCTTCAGATGAATAGCTTGCCCTGGAGAGAAATGCTGCCTAAATATTAAGATGAGATTAGTTTTCACACTGCCCCATTTTTACCACTAACTTCAAATCCCTCAGCAATCTACTTCTCAGTCTTCCCCGGGCATAAAATTCAGTTTAATAAATGGTTTGTATGCTATTATTTCTCACCAATATGTGAAAACTAAAAGGAATTTTTAAAATCTATATATCTTGGTTAAGATCTGAAATTTGATCTGATGAGAAAATAACATTCTTAGACGTATTTCTCATTTTCAACCAAGCCATTGCTTCTATCTATGAGAGAGAGAGAGAATATCTATATATTCTCTCCATATATATATATATATGTGTGTGTGTGTGTGTGTGTGTGTGTGTGTGAGAGAGAGAGAGAGAGAGAGAGAGAGAGAGAGAGGATGGTTGAATGAAGGAATCTTAAAAATAATTAATATGAATATGAATAAAGTAATTCCTCTGTAAATTGTTTGTCACTTCTTTGACCAGCCTTTTCCACTGAATATCCAATAAATGAATGTTTTGTTGGTACAATTAGATTCATTCACTGGGAAATATGGAGTCTATTCCTCCCTTCAAATCCTCACCCTCCAATTAATTGGCTGTAAACCTGATTGCATCTATGATTTTCTAAGAAGCACAGGAGAGCAAAATGTAGGAAATAAGCTAGGGGCTCATTACATGAATTCAAACAGCTCGCATTGAACAGAGGCTTGTCCCTGAGGTAGATGATGTCACTGATGAGGTTACAAATGTAGGAGATTTGCTACTATTTTGTGACTCCCTGACAAGGATGGGCACCTTTCTTATTTTTTAAAAACTAGCAAGATCAAAATTTCAGGACCTTTTTAAGGAATCCAGCTAATATGGTCCATGCATTAGATAGTGTTTTCTTTTCTGGACTGGTAGCTCTCAGAAGTTTGGTATCTTTCATATTTGCTATATAGATATGGATATGGATGGATATATCTGAAATATACCGTTTTGAGTGCACTGTTTCCAATCCAGATTTGCAACCAAGGAGGAAAGATGTTGATGTTATGTGATCCTATTCTTTTAATATGCTACTTTTTTTTCTTTTTCTGGAAAGCAGAACACACAAAGCATCTTTTATGTATGAAGTCCTTTTACAAAATTGTAATTAAGTAAACTTAGTAGCAATGCCAAGGGGAGGGTCTCATAACCCATCTTATTTTACACATGGGGAAACTGAGGCTCGGGAATGTGACATAACTGGCCTTAGGATCACATGAACGCAGAGGCAGGCCCTGGAGCCCTCTGTACCACACCGGGCCCCCAGCGCCGCATTCTTGCTGTCCTCTCTTTAGCAGGCACAGGCTAGCAGCAAAGAGCTGGGAGTTCTGAATCCACAGGGTCCAACTTGGTTTTCCTGCCTTCAAATCCAATCGCCCTGCTTCATTTCTTTATTAGCACTTACTGCTATCCCAGAAATTATCCTGTTTGTTTGTTTCCATGGTTACACCTCCCCCCACCCCCATTCAGAATGTCAGCTCCAGCGGGCACGGCCCCTGCCTGTCTTTTCCCCAGCGTTGAGATCAGTGTCTTGGCACACAGTCGGCGCTTCATAAATTTTTCTTGGGTCGTTCAAAAAACCGACAACATTGGCATGGGGGGGGGCGCGGTTGTAGAAGGGGCCTCTACAAATAAATCCCAAGTCATTTTCCAGCATGAGCAGCACGTTGAGAGCTGGCTCCCTCCATCGGCGGGTTATCAGACTCGGGCAGCGTAATGCAATCGGTGCAGCCGCAGCCAGCGGCTCCACGCCATCCCGCGGTTGCCAGGGCGACCATTGTCACAACATCCCGGCGCACGGCGAGGCCAGCTCCAGGGTCCGGATTTCTTTTTGGGTGAGGTTGTTGGAGGTAGTACATTTGGTCCTGAGCCTTCCAGGTTGGAGATGCTGAGATCTATCATGTTTTGAATCAACTTGCACTGCTGTAAGGCTTTTTGCAAACTGAGAGGCTGCTGCTCCTCGCTTTTCGTCATGCTTTCCTCATCCATCGCTTGCTCTGCAACAACACCCCCTTCCCCTCCTCCTCCTCCCAGAGAGAAAAAAGTGGGGTGGGTGGCGGGGAGGAGAGGTAGCCTACCCCCTACGCCTCTCCAAGCACTGCGACTTCTCAACAATGTCTCATGGAGAAACCCAACATCTCACACAGTGTTGTTGGGGGGTGGTGCTGGGGGAGAGGAGGGGACAGGAGCCAAAATTTATTATTTTATTTTGGGGTATCAGGCAGACTCCATTAGAATGTCTCCTCTCTCTGAGTTTCTGGTCCCTGAAAAGGAGAGATGCTGTTTCTTAGAAGCAAACCAGGTGATGTGATGCTGTCTGTGCACTTGGGAAGAAGGAGGAGGAAAGAGGGGAGGGGGGGAGGAGGAGGAGGAAAATAGCGTTCACTCTTTACACACCGGGTCCGTGAAGGACAAAATGATATATTTGTAGATTATAACTACTCAGATTCTTCCTTTTAGTTCTAATTTTTAAAATCTCCAATACTGAGCTTTCAAGTTTTCTTGTATGATATAGAGTTGCTGAGTGGAAGATAGTTGGATGTTCCATTGGCTGAATGACAAGTGTTTATTAGACACTTAATCTGTGCCTAGCACAATGATAAGTACTGTCAGAGAGAATGTGGCACTTCATGGAGGATTCCTGGCTTCTAGAAACATGCATTTTTATTTTAGGAGAGATATTGAACATATGAAAAAATTAAGCTTCATGCAGTATCTCAAGATCCACAGCTTAATACTCTGGTGAGGGAGTGGGGGTGGCTCCTATTAACAAATTGCCCATAGTCTATATCCAATTTAGCATTTCAATGTGCAAGCAATTGCATGAAGAAGAAATATGAGAAAGTGTATCCCTGAAAATGACAGGAGCCTCTGAAACATCTGAAATGCCGTGCAAATTCCACTGCAAGTTTGTCTTTTCACTGATGCGGTGGGGGGTGGGGCTTTGTTACTTTGTTTTTAGACATCCATTTTCCAGGGTTATGTCTCAAGAAAAATATGTCTCAAGTAGCACAAGCATCCTCTATGGGCACTCATTGGTATTCCGTAAGTATCCGGTTGAATGAGAGCATGAGTCCTGTGAAGCAAAGACTAGCTACAAAGAAGAGAAAAGAAGCATACGTGAGGAATTGTTAAGAATGGGTTTGATGGAGGATATGGGTTATACAGTTTGAAATGTGGCAGTGGTACAGCGACCTGTTAGTTCCGCTCTCAAAAGATGGCTTTGACGGGTTGTGTGGTAGAAGTTGTTTGGGGGACTCTTAGAAAGTTCGCTGTCAATCAGAAGAGGTTAAACAGTTGTCATGGACTTAGCTAATGACCTCTTCTAACACACAATTCTGCTTTTTCAATCCAGATGCATCATGATGCACCCCCTGCCCTTTTGTTAATGTGTTCATCCTCCATGCCTTTGTTACCAATTTCTTTTATTTGCATGCAAAGATCCTATTTCATAGCTCATCCCAAAGGACATGTGGCTGGGAAAAATTTCTACAGAGAAAAATGATGATTCTGGCACACAAAACACATGCAATTTGCTGTCTCTTCCCATTCAGCCTAATGTTGCTAAGATGCATGGAGAGATACCCTGAGGCCTGACTGCCTCCAAAACTAGTCATCAGGGATGACCACCATCTGATCCCTCCTGCTAGGTTCTTCGTTATAACTGCATTGAGAATAGACTGGCTAATCTGTCATCAGCTTTCTTGAGAAGTCAAAGTATCATTACTGGATATGCAGAAAAGGAAATAAATAGTGCAGACAGAAGGTTTGGAAAGACAGAGAAATACTCCTATATATCCCTCTATATGGAGCTCTATTATGGTGATACCATAATGTGTTGTAGCTATATGTGTCAGTTTCCCCTTTAAATTATGGGATTCGGCAAAGCAGGGGCCATGTCTGATTCATCCATATGCTCAGTAACCAGCACAGGTCAATGCATGTTGTAGACATTTAATAAATATTATTAATCCACTTTGTTGAATGAATGAATACTGGTAAAAATGAAACGGTTTACATCTCTTGATTATGGAGCCTAATCATCATGATATATTATTATCTCATCAATGATATTATGAAATACTGGCTGAATAAGAGAATAAATAAATGGATAATGAAATAACCCTGAAAGACCACCCTTAAAACATTTTTAGTCTTCAAAGTTGTTATATATGATCATTTATTTTGGGTTTAATTCCAGTAGCCAACAAAGCACTTCACAAAGTACATTATGTTTCTGCTCAGTTCTCCATAAACTAAAAGTTGCCTCCTCCCAGTCCTTTCCCCCAACTTTCTCTAGTTTTAGCTACTGGTTATTCAACAGCAAGCCTCCTTAAAAAAAATGTGCCTACTTTCTTTCAAAAATCCCTTAAAGCTAGAAGTTTTTTCTGGACAAAAAATCTGAACCTACTTGAGAGCAATTTGTTTTCTAAAAATAATCTCTGAGCTGAGTGCTCCTTAGCGAGTAGAGTGATTTTGGTGAATCCTTAGGCATATGGCGGCCATTGTGCGTGATTATGCTTTCTGTTGAATGAAGAGAAGTGGTACAATGAGCATCTACTGCTCGGATGTGCTGGAGTGTGCCCATTGGGCCCAATGTGCATTCAGGAACGTGCTTGTGGCAAGTGGGTACTGAGATTGAATGCTTCTGTGAGGTCTGGGGTTTTGCCTGTATAATAGTTGCTCCCACAATAACATGGCATGATGCAGGATCTGCCCACTTTCTGTGAGTGGACACCCTTACCAATACCTAAAAGATCTCTCTCAAATGCCAGAATCATCTGACAGAATCTCAGAATTCTGAGGACAGGGCTATAATTTTATTGAGGGAGACTGTTAGATTTTAAAATGCCATTGATGCCAGCTCTTGACCATAGCTATTTTATTTTTGTAAAATGGTTTGGTTTCAGAACTGAAAAATTGGCATTATGGGTCAAATTGGAAGCATTTAATTGGCTTCCTTGCCACTTCCCGCTATTCTATTTCTCCTTATCATAAAACGTTTCCAGTTTCTGCCAATAAAAATCTTTAATTTTTAAATACTTGTTTTCCATTCCTTTCCACATGCAGTTATTATTCTGACTGAAGAGGTAGGAGCACGATATCTACAAAGTATATTTTTTGGGTATCAAGTTCGTATGTAGGTGAGAATCCTATAACAGCTAAAAAGAAAAAAGGAAAACAAGATCCCCTTCAGAATTTCTGGTTGTACTCTGAAATAGGAACTTCTAAGGTTCTGGAACTTGTTAAGCAGTGTTTTTCTAACAAAGTGAAGACTGAGGTGATCTGAGGTACCCTGAGGGGAAGTACCATCACATTGGGTAGTAGTCAGAAGTCCTAGATATTCACTCCAGAATAATCCATGATCATATGATCTGAGTCTTGTCAGCTTCTATTTACTCTTAGGTGTTTATTCCATCTTGGAGATAGCAACAGTCAGGGACTACTAGAAGTGTGTGTGTGCATGGGTGGTATTGGCTCTGGACTATCAAGTATATTGTTTCCAAAGTGTGTTCCAAGATTCTATAGATGTAAAAAGTTGTTTCAAGGAAAAAATGTTTCCTAATAAAACCAGTTTGGAAAAGTTCTAGGTAAGACAAGTTAAATGATTGATTTGTTTCATTTTTTTATTATAAGACCTCTCTTAATATGATAATGTATACTGTGTATTTCCAAAAGGTGGGATATATAGAATTTCTCAAACTTATTTGAACATGAAATAACGTTGGGACTAAATATCTCTAAAGGCCAGTGTTTCTTGAAAGACTGTGAAATGTTGAACTCTATGATCTCTGAAAGATCTTGAATTCTCTATTATCATCAGAATAACTGGCACTTCCAAGCCTTTGCCCCTCTTCTATAGAGTGTTGACTCTAGCTGCCTTCCAGACTGTCTTTTATGCCTCTTTTTCTCTGAAGAAGATGGGCTCTGGCTGCCCTCTCAGTATACCTGAAAAATAGGAAATTATTTTCTCTCTTCTTTGTACCCTGGAGTCTATGTACAATTCGTCATCTTCAATCAAAAGCAAGTTCTTTGCCTAAGTGCTCTATAGATTTTGTTTTGTCAATTTTTGTAAAGTAAGTTCAAAACATCCAGAAAAACAAACAATTACAAAATGACAGGAATCAAAACAATCTTCTCGGGCTTCCCCATATATTTAATGCATCAAATGATGTATGTTTACATGATATGCTAGGAAGACCATAAAGAGATTAGGTAGAAAACCAGAAACTGGTAAATAGTCTGCCCCAAATGATTGGGGTTCTTATGTCACTTCCACATATAATGCCTATATCCTCATATTTTATCCCCTAGAAACCCTCTGAATTGTCATCTGAATGGGTATTATTTATAACCTTCATACTCTGAAGGCACATCTAGACCCCTGATATTTGTTCAACAATATTTAAACATGATTAGTGTGTTTGGCTTTACCACCTTTTAAACTGTGTGACCTCTCTGTGCCTCAGTTTCCTCCTCTGCAAAAGGAGGACATAGTTATCCTTCTTATTATGTTGTTAATGAAGACTAAATGAATGAAAGTACATCCCTGGTACATACTAACCCCTTATTAAATGTGAGCTAATGTGATCATTGTACGTAAACTAGCTCTGTACATTATGCAAGACACAAGTAGCAATCATTGCCTCTATATAAAAGCAAAAAGGGACTGAAGGACTGGAAGGGCAGAGATGGAGGATAGACTTATTTTTTTCCCTGCATATGCATTTATACTGTTTGAATTTTTAAAAGTCATGTATAAATGCTTTACCTAATCAAAAAATTAAAAATAAAATAATCAACAATAGCTTGCTTTTACAAATGAAGGGTTGAGGTTCCAAGATTATAAGTGAATTTCAAGTTCATGTGGGTAAAAGATAATAAAGTCGAAATTGGAGCCAGAGATTTGAATTCCAAAACCAGTGATATTTCTAGTAGACCATCATATATATATATAGAAAGAGAAAGACAAGTTAGAAGAGACAAGGTAGAATTGTGTGTAGGGGGTTGTAAGAGATGGGTAGTTGGTAGGGATACTGGTTATTTCTATTAAAAATTCATGATAATAATCCTTTCCCTAGTTTCTATAGATTTTGACACCTCTCTTTCTCTTTCCCTCTCAGTTCTAGTGAAAAAAAGTGTAGAAAACTATTCCCAATTCTTCCATTCTAACTTGGACTCCAGCAGACTGGGCAGAGTGGACATGCTAAGATGAACTTGCATCATGTCATAAATTATAAATAGATTGGCACTCTGGAAATTAGCATATGTTTGCTTGGCATCCACCTCTCTTGTGCTTTCATTTGCTTTGAAAACCAAACCTCCCATTTTTATCCATCCTCTTTTTGATGAAATGGACATGCAAATTTTCAGAGCCCATACAGCCTCTTCACTCCCTTGGACAAAGGAGGTAATTGTACTATGATTCTACCCCTTGTCCCAAGGAGGCACGCTCAATATTTGTCTCTAAAAAGCCTTTCACTCATTTCTTTTCATGTAAGGAACAAAACTGGCAACTTTTTCCCCATAGCTTGTAAATTTCAAGAAACTCCATATCTTTTCTTTTTACTTGATCTGCAGCCAAAAATGTAAAAGGATCTGTATTGTTCAATGGTGCAAATACACAATCCTCACAGCTCCTCAGTTCTGGCTACCACATGATTTTGGAAAGTTTATGCAGGGACCATCTGAGTAATAAATCACAGAGAAGAAGGATTGCTTCAACCAGTCAGCCCTTAGCTACTGCCTGAATAAGCTCTTTGCCTTATCATCTCATAATGAAGCTGCCTTGAATGCATGCTTCATTTTATTACCCAGTGTAACCCATCTAGATAAATTTAACTTCTTATGGATTTTCTTCCTCTCAGTATTCATATCTTCCCCAGGCTTTTCATTAATATTATGATACTTGAATAGGAGTGTTCCCCCTCCCTTCCCTTTATAATGTAACAGCTTTAAATTTGCATTTGGTGAATTTACCATCATTGCTGTTCCAATTAGGTCAGGGTTTTTATTTCATTATGTTGGAAGTCATCTTAGCTGCAAAATCAAGCTTGACATCTTTTACCTGAAGCAATGTTTCTGGTGAATGTTTCTTAGAGATTTTGCCAGGCTCTTCTCCCACCTCCATGCCTGGTTTCTCTTTGGTTTGGTTCATGCAACCATTGAACATATTTTTAGTAATAGTTGAAAGGGATGTAAAATAGGAAAAAAATTATCTGCTCTCAAGGAGCTTTCAGTTGACTGTGTGGGAGAGGGTGGCAGGGAGGAAAGAGGAAGCATGTAGCCAACCCCAAAACACAAAATAGTAGGATCTTTGCCATACTATGTCTAAGGAGTCATGGGAACATTGGAAAAGAAGCCTCTCAAAGCTTGCCAAGTCTGAGAATGAGTTTTTCTTTTCCAAAATAATCGATAAGCTGAAGTCCACTCACTTTTTCTAAATTTGCATTTGGATCCCATTTTGAATTAGAAAATGCAAAGGGAAATAAGCTAAATTTGGCTTTAGGATGAAAGAACTCAAGTCATCCATCATAACCCTACAAAGATAAAAAGTCATTTGCATGTTATTAGTATGTTAACCTGGAGTTCTGGCCTTATTTTTCAATGAGGGTGTTTTGGTTAGTATGTTAACCTGGAGTTCTGAGGGTGTTTTGGCTGTCAATGCAATATACCAGAAATGGGTTAGCTTTTATAAAGGGAATTTATTTGGTGTAAGAGCTTACAGTTCCGAGGCCATGAAATGTCCAAATCAAGGCACCATCAGAGATACTTTCTCACCAAAGGTCGGCTGATGAAATATCCTGGAGCACTGCCATGTGGTGAGGCAAGATGGCGGGTCTGCCAGTCTCTCTCTACATTTTCCTTCAGTTCAGCTGTGGGCAATCAGGCATCTATCCTTGGGGCTCTTCTCCTTGAACCCCTTGGGACTTCTCTGTCTTTCTGCAGCTGTGGGCGAAGCTGGAGTTCTCTGTCTCACATGGCAGGGTCAAAATGGCAGAGATCCCTTTTCTGTGTCTCTTCTTTCTCTCTGTGTATATATGTATGTTTCTGTTTCCAGTTCTCAGTTTATATAAGATCCCAGCAAGAGGGCAGAGCTGATCCTGGGTCACGCCTCACTGACCTAGTGCAATCAAAGGCCCTAAAATGATCTAATCAAGTGATCTAATCAAAGGTCCCTTAACTGAATCTAATCAGAAGTTCCCATCCACACTGCATTTGTAGGCACGGAAATGGGTTAGCTTAAAAACATAATTTTCTGGGGTCCATGAAAGATAAACAAGAACAGAGGACTTAAGAGCTTTTAGACCTCAGTGATTTTGTTTGTTTCTGACTTTGTAATTATGAAGGTATTTGGGGCCTTGAGAGATTTTTAAGAACAGGTTTTAGAGCCTGACCCCCTTGTATTTAAATTTTTCACCCAAAGGAAATGTGACCTTGGGCAAAGTATTTAATCTCACCGAGCCCATTTCCTCATCTATAAAATGGGGTTAGTAATAAGGCTACTTCATAGGATTGCTATGATGATTAAGTAAAATAATACATGTGAAACATATGCATGCCACAATATCTGGCATATCATTAACCTTAAACCTTAGCTTCTGCTTTCATTATCATGATTACTTGGTTAGCCTTCCTTACTTTTTTCTAGAATGTTTCCTACCTCCATTTTCCACTCAGGTAGCCAAAGGACTTTGGTCATGATACCTAGATAAAGTCAAGGTGTATCTGAATCAGCACCCTCTGCTTTGGTTTTTATTTATTTTAATTCTTAAGTGGTTCTTCTTTTAGGTATATTTTATGTTTTGCTGCTACCATTTGCAGGTCATTTGTGTGTATGTCTTGCCCTGTTCAGTCTCAGGAAGTGCTAGCCTATGTTGGAGTCCTCCTGTGTGTGGGACTCCTCCTGTTTTCTTTAGGAAATCTAGACCTTTCCTTTAGTTGGATGATTTCATTGGTCAATCACGCTGTGAGGTTTTGCTATACAGAGTTATAGAGCACAACAGAGAGGCTCATAGCCCCAGTTCAGCACTGGGCCCAGGTTCATTCTCCATCCAGGGCCACCTGGGCATCATGCCCATCACATGGGTCTCTTTCCTTACCATATTTGTGTGATTCTCAGGCACTTTTGAGGGATTCCATGTTGAACTTGGTGTTATGTGCTTATCATCAAATTATGTGGTGGTTTGGTACTGTTTATACTCCAGGAAAACATGTTCTTAAACATAATCCATTCCTGTGGGAGAGAACCCATTGTATGTAGGAATTTTTGATGAGATCATTTCAGTTAAGGTGTGACCAACCTCAATCAGGAAGGCTTTTAATCCTGTTACTGGAATCCTTTATAAGTGGAATGAAACTCAGATAGAGAAAGGGAGGGAAAGCCATGGAAAGCAAGAAGCTGAAGTTCAATGGAAGCCAGAAGAGAACAGAGAGGCAAGGAGAGGCTACCATGTCCACTGTCATGTGACAGTGGAGCCAAGGACCAAGATTTGCCAGCAGCCAGCCCCAGAGCACCAGTCTTCAGGAAGAAAGCATCACCTTGATGACACCTTGATTTGGACTTTCTCTTAGCCTCAAAACAATGAGCTAAAAAATTCCCACTGCTTAAGCCAGCCCATTGCTTGGTAATTGCTTGTGCAGCCCAGGAAGCAAATAAATCCATCAAAGCCAGCCCCAAAGACCATCAGAGGGGCAATGTGAGCAAGAGCAAAGACAGTGGGGTCAGACCTGCCTCTCAGCTGTGTCTTCCTTGACATGTTACTCTGGCCTTTTTTCCTCGTCTGTTAACTGGGAATATAATAGCAACTATTGGGAAGCATGTGTGGCTCAAGTGATTGGGCTCCTGTCTACCATATGGGAGGCCCCGGGTTCAATTCCCCGGGCCTCCTGGTGAAAGCAAGCTGGCCTGCGCCTGCAGAGAGCTGATGGGCCATACCCGCGGAGAGCTAGCGCAGCAAGATGAGGCAACAAAGGGAGACAGAAAAACGTGCAGTGAATGGACACAGAGAGCAGACAGCGAGAACAAGTGGTGGTGGCGGGGGGATGGGGGAATAATTAAATAATAAATCTTTAAAAAAGAAATAGCAACTATTATTCAGCAACCTGTGGAGGTAATGGAAAAATCCCATGCCTAGAAGATAGTAAGGATGCAATAATTGAAATTGTGATATTGTCATATATGTACCCTTTAGTTAGGCAAACCAGTTGCTTTTACCCAAGAGTCAAACATGTGATGTAATATTGTCATATATGTACCTTTTAGTTATGCAAACCTGCGGCTTTCACCCAAGAGTCAAATATGTGAGGGTTCAAGGCTTAGACTTTTATCCCTGAAGGATCCCTGAAGAATGCTGGATTAATTAAAGGTCTCTCTCTGAATAACTAGAAACTCTGAAAGGAACCAGTGAAAGATACGAGGTTTGACAATGCTGTGAAGAGTAGGCTTGGAAACAAAATTCAGTACAAGCATAAAGGATGATGTTTCTGGGTTGGAATTGATTTGCATTTCCTAACCAGGAAAGGGTCAGGGGTTAATCAGCTGATGATACTGAAAGCAGTTTGGCAATATTGCAGACATATAGAATTAAAAAAAAAAAAATCTACATGAACTATTCTGTTTGTGACATGTTCATTACCCTTCATCTCCTTTATTATTCCCATCTTCCACCCCCCAGATCATCCTCTGCTCATCCCTCCCTGCTGTGATATTGTAAATCAAACCATATTTTCCAAAATATGTAAATGGAAGTCAGAAATAATACAACTTATAATGTTTCAGTGACTTTGATTTAAATATTTCTCAAGACTCTTAGATTTTCTCCCAAATTCTGGCAAATGTTTGCCTTCTTCCCAGCCTCATAAAAGAGACTTCGTTTTGTCTCTTCACCCCAGTACTGGGATGCTACTAAGTAGAGCTTCAAATCAGGGTGGTAATTATTTCTGAGACAATTACATCTCCGTGGCACATTATATAGCATTTATTGAGCCAGCCTATGCAAACAGAGGATTTTTTTTTTAGATCACCTTGTGTTTAACTGAGTAAGCATAATGGGCCACAGTGGCCTGCATTTTTTAAAATGTGATTAAAGAATTTTAATAACTTATCCCATAGTGAACTCTACAACTCTTCAGACATTGGAAATTTTCCATCAGATGCATTTTGAGTATTCAATAGGATTCATTTTGAGAGGCATCTTTTTGAAGGAGAAATAATTATGCATTCCAGGCAGAATAATTGGGTTCTAATTAGGTTCCCAGCTTCGTCATTTACTATTGGGGACTCTGGTAATTCATTTGGACCAGTTGGGCCTCCAAATTCCTTTTATTTAAAATAAAGTTAATGATTTTTATCTTGCTTCCCTTGTGGTGTAGACATGAGACTCGATATATTTGAAATCATTCTGAAAATTGTAAAGCATTCTGCAAATATTATCTAACAAAACATAGAAAGGTGTAGGTTAGTGTCTTCAAGGGATGTCATAAATATCATAGAATAAAAATGGGTGCTATATCACAACTTGGAAGAGAATAGGATGAAAATCAAACTATCTGCACTAGAATGTCCAAATACCAAAATGTTGGGAGTATCTGATATTACTTTTTTGATAGGAAAACTTTGGAACTTGTCTCCAGAAAGAATTAATGGGAATTACACAGATTCAAATCTTCTCCATTACCACATTGGTCATGTCTAATAACCTGCCATGAAATTGCATTGGTTTCTACAAAGTGATTGTATATGCCAGTTTCCCTTTTCAAGTGAGCATGTCATAATACATCTGTCTAGCTCAGCATTCCATTTCTAGGAAAAGGTAGATGCTGGCTTTTTTTTTAATCCTCAGAGGAAAGAGTTTAAATACGTACATTCTGTCATAGAGAGGGGAGATTTCTTCAGTACTCAGCAGGTAATCTTTTTATGGTCCAGGTAATGAGGAACCTGATTGATAATTATTATTCTAGGTATTATAAGGATAGTGAAATGCTTTGCTCATGGGATGCTGGGATGCTGGTTTATCCTGATAGACATTGTATTCACAGCAGAGAAAATTACCGTACTCTGAAAGAGACAACCTAGTGTGCAAGAAACTCACATAAAGAAGGCTCTGTCCCAGAAATGAAGAGAAGGACAAGAAATCCAAGCAGAATGTTCTAGTTTTCGTCCACAGGAAGAAACACAGGCAGCAAAATGGAAAGTCTTTCATATGAGTGTTGAAGAAAGAGATGGAAGAAATGAAATATACTCCCCAAGATAAAGTTTTTATGCATATAATGGACTCGGTGAGATTGACTACATTTTAAAGAGTCTGTTATAAAGAAAAACTCATTTAATAGAATATTAAGAGGTAAAGAAGGACATTAAAAAGCACATATTGATTAAAACAAAGGTCAAAACTTGGAATATTTATTGTCTACAAGTCAGCAAACAAAGTTGACCCAGATACAGGCTGTTACTGGAATTTATTAAAGTAGACATTGACTGATTTTTTCTATTTTTGCATAATAATGATGACTATATCCAGTATAGCAGAAATCAGAAAATTTGACTTAAAAATATCAGTTGATTGAACCAGTTACTTCAAATTATCCTGACATAGTTTGGATACTAGTGTTTTGTAAAAATAGATTGCAGTTTTCAGCAAATTTTATAGTTTGAGCCTTCTAGAGGAATCTCAGAAGGAAGGATGTAATCTTTTTCTTTTAACTTTGTTGAAAGGCATCATCATTTAGGTTCATTTATTTTTCAATCAAGATGTATAAAGAACACACAAGTCACTGCGTTTTGTTCTGGAGTAGGAGGGAAGTGGAAGTAATAATGATGAAAATGATAGCAATAATAATATTGTATCTCCTGTACCATTATGATCAGTGAGTTGCGTGGAATCTCTCTCTTCTTTCCTCACAGCATATTAGGGAGGCACACTCAGTTTTTCAGATGTAGAGATTGAAGTTCTGAGGATGGAAAGCCCTTGCCCCAAGTCACACAGCTAGTAAAGAGTAGGGTCGTTTATTTTTCTGAGGGAGTCAAAATAAAACTTTTGAAGGCCTATTAATTACAGGTATTGAGGTGGTGTTTACATATATTAGTTATCCCAGTGATTCTGAACCCTGGGGGCATATCAAGCTCACCTGGAAATCATTTTAAACTCTGATTCCCATGATCCACACCAGAATAATAAAATCAGAATCTCTGGGGAAGGGGATGGGACTTGGCCTTGATATTTCTTAAATATGAACATTGGTGTATATAACTGTAATATAAATATCAGTATTTTTCAAAAGCTTCCCAGGAGGTTTTAACATGCAGGCAGGCTTTTGAATCTCTGTGCACTTAATGTTCAACACAAAATCTCTGCATTTGTATTTTCCTTATTTTATTTATGAGGATACTTAGATTCATTGACAACTGAGACACTCAATCAAGTTCACTTACCTGGTAAATGGCTGAACTGGGATTTAAATGCAGGGATGTCTTGCTCAAGAGTCTACATTCTTGCCTCATTGTCTAGCCATTTTTACCAACACAATAAATTCACTTGTTCCTGTTATTTAGTCATGTAGAATTTAGCTCTAAGACTCAATATCACCTTATTATAGTCTCTATTGAATATACACAAAGCGAGGCAGTTGGCAGCATCTTTCGATCAAGCAGCCTCTACAGAGCACTGTACCAATTGTGGTGGGAATCCACAGGGGAAAATATGTACATGTTCCCTCTTCAGAGAACTCTACATTCCTGAAAGAGTTCATAACCTGGGGTTCCTGGCCTGACACCTGGGTGGCCCATCAGGTTTCTTCAGATTCATAGTTTTCATTAGACTTTAACGGAGGGACATGAGCCAAAAAACTTAAGAACTGCAGCTTAGTTTGATATACAAGGGGATGATTCCTGAAGCAGTGGTACTTTCTCTTGAATTTTCTTCATAAGGGCAAAACAATGCCCTTTCAAGGTGTTTTTGAGTGTGATATACTGCCAGAAACCTAAGTTATAATCTAAGATAGGAAATGAAGTGGATAACTAAACTGTTGTGTGTGTGTGTTAATAAAATATAGGGTGTGAATACAAAATAAATTTCATGAGTGGTTCTTTTTTTTTTTTTTTTTTTTAAAGATTTTATTTATTTATTCATTTATCCCCCCCTTGCTGCTTGCGCCCGCTGGGTCAGCCAACCACGCCGTGCAGGCGGGCCCGCCCTCACCAGGAGGCCCCGGGAACCGAACCCGGGGCCTCCCACATGGTAAACGGGAGCCCCACTGATTGAGCCACAGCCGCTTCCCCATCAGTGGTTCTTAAACTAGATCTGAACAAGAATTTTCTTGTTCCTAGCAATACATTATTGAAAAAAGTGACTGATATCACAAGGTAAATATTTTGAAGAATTTTGTTCATTTGCATATATATGTGCAAATAAATATACACATATATGCAGGCACACAATATACATATATACTATATACAGACATATGTATTATGTACATACACATATATATATACTGACAGATTTAATAGAAATTTAATTTCATTATTCTATAGCCATTCTTCCTATGCAATCATTATTTTAAAATATATTAATAGTTTCATATTAATCTACACTTAAATGAGGAAAAAGGTCTTGCAATATTGTATATATTCATATATGCACATAATGTTAATGGTACTTACATAATTGTGTTTCCATAAATATGTTGTACTTCCTGTTATATCTATATATGAAATTGCAAATATATATGAAAGGTATTCATTTACCAATGTGGGATATAGTTATATTTATACACATGTGCCTTCTGGACCCTGTCGGTTGGAACAAATGACTTCATCTCTGGTTGATTATGACAATCACAGATTTTTTTAAAAAACACAGATACCTGAGCCCCACTCACCAATGATCCAGGTTGAGTAGATCTGGAGTGGGCCCTGGCATCTGTGATTTTAGAAAGCTCCTTGGATGATTCTGCTGCTTTGCTTAAGAACACCCCTCTAACCTGTGGACAGGTTCATTTATTTTTCAAGGAAGGAAATATACCAGATCAGAGATATTTGAGTATGTAAAGGACCTGAGGCCAGGAGAATTCCAGAGGATGGCAGTTTATTTGCTTGTGTTAAACTGTTTAACCTATACTATGTTTATCCTTTAACTTGATTTATCTAATGTATACAAACAAAGTGTAAATAGGACTAATTAACGTCAGGAGAAGGAGTATCTTTTTTTTTTTTTTTTTTTTTTTCCTTAACTCTGCTTGTTTTCCAACTACTGCGTATCTGACCAACTTAGAGGAAAATTTCTTGGAGAGAAAATATCCACTTTCATACTACTGTCCATTGGACAATGCACTATTTACTAAATTTTATTTTCACAGTGAAGGAAAAAAATCTTACCTTCAGAGAAGTAAGTAGAAATACAATTTTTCATTTCCTCTATGACACAAAAGGAAAAGACAGCTGATCTCTTTAGGGAGGGAGGTGCTAAGAAGAAGGCCAGAGGCAGCTGTCTCAGAAATATAATAGAAAGTTGCTATTGAGACAGAGCATAATTTAAAATAGATGAGTTTGAAAAAAGAGGGATTTTCCCTTCCCTCTTAACATTTTCCTTTCCTGGAGAACACTTAGGTCTTCAGTTACGTGGCATCTGCTGATAAAATACAAAGCTTTGTGACGCCCTTCCCAAAACTCATCAGACCATCCAAATGGACCGTTCTCCCTTTTTTATATCTTTGCACTACGTCTATCTACACCTATCTTTCTTGCAATTGTTTGCCACTCATTCTGCTATTAAATTATAAGATCTTTGGTAACAAGACCTATGTCTTAATCACCTTTGTCGGTGCTCAGTAATGTTTGTTGAATGAATTAATGAATGAATATTGAATGAACAAATGAACTATATTGGTTAGTAGTAACCTCTGACGCCTGCACCTTTCTTTGTTAGTGGGGTGTCATCTCTGCTTCTCCTGAGCTTCTTGATTTTGTAGCTACATCATAGGAAATCTAATATAAGGTTGAATAAGTAAAAATGTTAAGGTATGTTTAGCACCTGCATATAATCATAAGACAGTGGACTCCTTTACCTTGGAACTAGTGTGTATTTTGGGGTGGGGTGGGGTTGGCTGGGGGGAAGGATAAATGATCCAACTCACACCCCGTGAATTTGGTCTAGATACTAGAGTTTATTCCTAGTTGGACTAAGGTGGGCAAGGGGAGAGTGTGAAAAGAGGAGATGTGGTAAACTTTTGCAATCTATGAATGATTGAGACCTAGATTTTCATATCTTCTAGGAAGGCATGTTGACAGTAGGCAGAAAATCCTTAGTTGTAACTCATAGTCTGACAGCTTGGCCAGTCAAATTGTGGAGATACACTGAATCCAAATGAAGTGATGAGACAACATCTCAAACATCTCTTGTTTAATGAGATTCTGCCCCTGCCTCTAGCAGGTCAACAGTCTGATTTACCAGTCAGATTTCTATTTGCAGATGCACACTTGAATAAGTACCCTGAGCTTATAGATAACACTTTCCTTTCTTCCTTTGCTCCAGCTGCGTCTATCAACTTCCATCATGGATCCAAGCAGTGACATTAAGTTGACAAGATGTTCAACCTTCAGAGCTCTTTGTGAACTAAATTCTTCTCATTCCCCCTTTCCCCAATCTTACTTGAATGGGTACAAGTGCAGTTTCTTGAGAAGGGAACATGCCTCAAGCAGTGTTATATGTTTGCCTTCTGTACAATTATGCTGGTGTCTTGTGAAATTTCCAAAACCAAGATATAAACTAGCCAGTCCTGTCTTCCTCTTTTTTCCCTTCCTCCTTTTCCTTCTTCCCCTTTTCAATAAAAATCACCCACACAGTTCTAGGATCTTCTTAGAATGCCTTGTCAGGAAATTCTTTGTAAGATATTTTAACTGAGTAATGATTCTGTAGAATAGGGCCTGAATGAATGGATTCAGAAATGAAACCCATTTGAACTTGAATGGTGCCTTTCACCTCATGGATACAGAGCCCCAGACAAACCAACTCATCCATTTTCCACACATCTCAATGAGATAAGCAGATGGAAGATTCCTACTCATTTCTACCAATGGAAAAACAGAAGCAAAGATAAAGCCTAAAAATTCTTCAGGATCTCTAGAGGCTTGGTAGTCATGTTTCAAGCAAAACTCTTGGCTTTCTGCCTGTCCCCAATCTCTTCCCATTTAAATAATGGAATATGGCTATTAAAGTAGAAGAGAAACATGTGATGGAGGAATTCAAGGGGGTTCAGCATCTAGGTCTCAAAGCTAGGGACTTAGTAATCCTCAAGGAAGGCAGCTCTGTCTGACCTGGTACCATGGGTCATGCCCTAAACAGCCATCCTTCTTCTTAGAATTCCAGAATCCATATGGCTCTTCCAACCCAATAGAAGCAGTTATGTTCTTCACCTATCCTGTACTTAGGTAATTTCTCCACATTCAAGAGTCCTCATACCTTGTAGGAGCTCTGTGGCTCCCAGTGTTCATCTCATTATCATGTGTCCCTCTGGGCAAAACATTTAGATTCTCAGCTCAGATACTGATATGTAATCATCATCATCATATTTATCTTCATGGGATTCTGAATTCCCCAGGCTCCTATGGAGCTCCCCAAGCCATTTCATTTTATTTCTGAAAAAATGTCTCAATATACTTTAATTGCTAACATTGTTTCTCCACACTTCCCCAGAAATATGTATGTTATATGTGAATTCTTCTGAAAGGTATGAACCCTTTTCCTAGCTGGAAGAAGAAAAAAAAGAAAGCTCAAATTGCTGTAACATTTCTTGAGAGTATAATGAAGTTGTTATAGTTTATTGGGTATTAGACATTTAGATATGCAGGAGAATTATGAAATGTGGTCTCCATGACCAGTGGCCTTCAACAGTGCATTGGGGAGCAAGAGGCCCACCCATTAGACAATGAGAAAATAATGTGACTTAGTTAAAACTCAAGAACTAAAATAATGCATTTTTTCATGAAATAAATACTTATTGAGCACCTATTCTTTGAAAAGCATTTTGCTCAGTGTTGTGGGGGATTCGATTAAGTTTATGACCCCTTGAAGAGCTTATTTTCTTTTAGAAACTTGCTTTATGAAGTTCATGCATGGTGAGTTATGGCTGTTCAGAGAAGGAGAGTCTGCATCCATGGTTGGTCTCTGGGAAGGCTATACTTTCTTAAGTCTATGGAACTGGGAATAGCATTTTAAACTGTAATCTTCCATGTGCCAGATGCTGTCCTAGGCTCTTATTTCTTTGATTTACTCTTGTCCTCACAACAGTCTGTTTTATAGATGGGAGATTAGCTCAAAAAGTTTAAGTACCTTACATTGAGGTAAGCTAGGCTCCAGGACTCAAACCACAACCAGCTCCAAAATACACTCTTCAGGCTGAACCTAAGCATTTCTAGTGGAGAAAGTACAGCTCACATCTCAGTTGCCCTCTGATTTAAAGCTTAGTCAAAACATTTGTCATTATCATATTTGAAGCTAGGATGAACTGATCATTCCAGATGTGTAAACTTTTTCTCAGTTCGCTGTATCCATCAATTCTCTTTTGGCACCTGTCAGAGAAAAGGGACCCACAGAAATATGAGCTGATTTTCTTCATTAAACCTCCAAACCCTTTGAAGATTGAAAGCGGCTGTTTAGAACTTGGCCATTTTATGTAGCCATACTTCTACATTATCCCTGTCTTCCTTTGTGTTTCTAATTTATGAGACGGATAGAGATGGTTACCAAACACATTTCAGGGTTAGCATGGAAATCTCAAGTCACCCATTGGATTTTACAGACTTGAAACACTTGAAATGTTCTGCCTGCAATTCCCAAGCAGCAGTTAGGTACAGGAATTCACAGGCAGAGTCAGTAAGAGCTGAGGGCACTGGTATCCAGTCTATTCTCTTCACGAATTTACTGCTAGGTTCAGGAAGCATCTCTCAAAGGCCAAATTCTACCTACCAATTTTTCCCATTTCATAATGTGCATTTTAAATAAATTTTGGACTTGAATGGCTTTAATTAAGGAAGCCAGGTTCTCGCTAGGTTTTCATGGCCACACCTCTCCTTATTATTTACACCTGGCCTGCGTTACATAATTATGTTCGCCTGCCTAGCTTCTGCCAACAGTTCTGTTTCTGACCCCCAGTTTAGAACAATGGTACTCAGAATGTTGTCCCTAGACCACCAGCATCAGCAACTCCTGGGAACTTGTTAGAAATGCAAGTGCTCTGACCGCATCCTAAACCCACTGTGTCCAGAACTCTGGAGTGGGCCCAGCGATCTGTTTGAACAAGCCCTCCAGGTCAGTCTGATGTGCACTGTAATTTGACAAACACTGGTAAATTAAGGTTTCTCACAGAAATTCTTCCTTTCTTGGAAAATGATGGCATCTGCTTCCTTTCTAATGACTAATCTCCCTGTGGTGGATCTAATATGTCATGTAACTGCAAAGCGCCTTATCGCATCGTCCTCTCCCTTGACCCTTCACGGCAATGGTTTGAGCGAAGTATTCCTCTTTCAGCTTTACCCAGAGATGAAAGCTGATTTGTCCAGGGTGTTGCATGCCAGCACACTGGACCCATGCTCACTGCCTAAATTCCTGTTGTTACAACAACCTGTTGTATGGCATTTGTTTTAGCAGCTGGGAAAGTAAAACATAAGGCATGTGACTAGACACAGGCTCAGGCCTCCTGACTCCCAAGCCAGAGACAGGGACACAACTCTCCCAGGGACAAGTGAAATTACCATATGATTAGGGACATCTCCAAAGAGTGAGGAGGGGGTTGAGGTATAAGGCTTGGGTATAGCAAAGTGAATCAGGTCAAGGGATGGAAGGAAAACGTAAAGAGAGAAAGAGACCAGGAAACCCAGTGGAACAAGAGTCTGTGGAACGTGTCACTCCCTCACCACTCCCTCTTCATCACTCTTTCTGCCTCTATTCCAGAGTGAGCCACTATAACTGGGTTGCAGAACAGTACAAGCAGTGCCATGATCCACTCTCATTTGGCAGGGAGGGGATGACTAAGAGACTCCCTTTTGGGCAGGCATCTTGCTGCCCGAGCATGCCAGTCGGAGGCCAATGGAGATGTGGTGTTTTGTAAGCCAGACTCTGTCCTGGGGTAACTTTGACTCCTGCATGGGAGTGACGATGAGGGGCAGCTTTGAGAACTGTCCCATGTACAACATGTGGGAACTCTTCAATGTGGGCCAAGTGGTGGAGAGACCTTGCTATTGTCCTGAAGTCCAGGCCATTGTCAGCCTGACACTGAGATTGGAAGTAAGAGTGGACAGGCAGAAATGGAATGGAAAATCTTCCCTTGCTTTCACCTCCTCAATTTTATTCAAATCTTACCTCAGCAAACTAGATTGTGTTACTGGGCCCTTAAAGATTTTGTTGAAAAGGTGTAGCTGAGGAACAGGAAACCCATATGCTTATTTAAAATAATAATAATTTAAATGTTTCAGAGGTTTTATTTTTCAATATTCCTTCCCAACCAATGCTTCTTTTGATTTCAGCTATATAAAGTTCCTTCAAAATTGGTAATATTACCTCTACTTTATAGACTGTAAAGTGAGTCACAGAAAACCTGACTTGTCCTGAGCTATTGGTTACTAGTTGTTCACTTTCCCACACTACTTCAAGCTAAGGGAAAGTTGTAAGAACAGAAGTTGATTAAAGGTAAAAAGAAATCCAGAGGAAGACTTCTGCAAATGAAAGTTTTGGGTTTCTCTAAGAAAAGGTAGAGGGCAATGGATTTAAACTAGGAGTGCACATTGCAATTAAATCTTGAAAGAAATGCTCTGAGATTTAAAAATGTACGGAGGGCTTATGGGAATGAAAAAACTACAAAGAAGATATGAGACAAGAACAAAGGGTGGAGATAGAACAAAGCTGTGAGCTGTGTGGCTGGTTTGTTTAGGCTTTAAATTTGCCCAAGTTTGCCATCTCTCCAAGCTTACCCTTTCAAGAGGGATGAAAGAAAGAATGCTGCTTCCCTTAGTTTGTTTGCTTGCTTTTCTCATGTATCTTTCCCAGCATCCACATTCATAAATGTGCGCACACCCACATTCACACACACATGCACAAATGAAGGCAGAGCAAGAGAAGTTGGTGGGTGGTGGAGAGAGATGGGCCAGAACTGGTGCATCAAGGGGCCTAAAACCATGTGATGATCAAGTTCATAGCAATTTCCCCAGGAGACTGTATCATATTCCAGTGAACAGGAGTATGCTAGAAGGTTGTCATGGCAACAGAAGGCCTGAAATCTTGACTCTGACTAGCAACAGGCCAGAGAAACTGCCTAACTAGGATTTATGGCACATTATAGTGTGAAAAGCAGGAGAAAATTACTGTAAAGGCAGGAATTATAGCACAACAGAACATATAAACTCCCAAATCCATCTTCCTAATTAAAACAGCCTACTCTGGGGCAGAGGGCCTGGTAAGGCTGTTAGTTTCAAAGGAGGTGTGGTAGCAATGCTTTGTTGCAAAGCTTATTGTCCTTAAGACTAACTGTGTGCTTGGAGGATGACAGGGAGGGTGATATAGTCAGGGGAGGGTTGGAAGCAAGAATCCTGGGCAGGTGGACCCATTCCTCACAGGGCTGAGCCTCATTGAACACGTTTTTGGTAACATAAGCTTTCTTTAGATACTAGACTCTGATCCTACAGGAGTTTGGCAGGAGATGCCCAGATCCCCCTATGAGCACGAAGGCCAGGGCATTACTGTACTCAACCCCCATGAGCTGTGAGTGGGCCAGGCAGGGGAAAAGAAAACAAATCAGCCTTCGTATATAGGCAAGGTATGCCCATTGGCCAAATGCTCTTATTTATTGTAGATAAATTAACCTAGTCAGTTTGTTTGCTTTCTTCTCTTGTCTCTTCCCTGGCAAATGCTCAAATGCGAGTGCATGCCCACGCACATACACACGCGAGTAAACTGGGAACAGAAAGAAATCCGTTGGTGGTGGGCTTGTGCACTTTGGCAAGTTAGCTGGAGATTTTTAAAACCGATTTTTAGGCCGAGACCTAAAGTAACCAATTAACAAGTGGCTATTAACATACTACACCATTTACAAATAGCAAGGAAAATCTCAGAACACAAATTCAGCATAATTCAAATTCATCTCTTGTAAATTATGATGCAGGCAGGCCCCAGAAGCAGAGGAAGGGCCCATGCTGCTGTGCATGGGGCTATTGCCTGCATAAGGCTCAAGAACATTTCCCCTAAGGTTCTAAGAGGATCTAGATGGGAAGTGAGGACCACAATCAAAGAAAAGAGAGCAAGAATAAGTGAGAGGTCACCAGGCTTAAAAGCAGCAAGCAAGGAATTCTAAGGAGCTGCAAACAGGCAGTCCTGGGACAAATTCAACCCAGAAATGTGTTCTCTTTGCTCTGCACAATGTTTTCTTCTTTAGTGGGTATTTTAAGATTACTAGGAGACAAGAGTAAATCCCTAGTTTGCCATAGTCCCAAACTTTCCTCATATGAGGTTGCAAATTCAAATGCTTAGGGGCAGACTGGTAACTGCTGTCCCTGAACGTCCTCCTTGCAATTCATGCTTTAGATGGAAACATTTGCCTTCTTGTAATACTTATTAAAAAACCACTAACCTCCCAGACTGTAGTCCTGAAACTGTAGTTCTCAATCTGGAACCTGGTAAGGGAGGATGAGAAAAAAAACATTGTTCTACAATGGTTAATTATTCATCGTCAGCTACTCAAGAGGTATTTCTTGAGCACTTACTACATTCTAGTAAAGCTGGGAATATACCTATGGACACAATCAATACAGTCGTTGCCCATTTGAGGATGACAGACATTAAGTAAAGACAAATAATAAATATGTTATATATACAAAAGAAAATGATGAAAATTCTTCCTTTAACCCAATCTCTGTTTCCCTACAAACACAGTTGCCAAAATAGCCCCACTTGACATTCTTCTAGGTTTATAATTCTTAGAGACCCTCATTCCCACAGCTTATCCAATGTTACACTCGAGATCATCACGGTAAGCTATTCTTTGTTTGCTTTATAAGACAGGACCCAGAGGGCATTTAGAACATTTCTAAATAAATATCCCTATCTGTGTATTTTCATGTTATTCGCTTCTTTGTCCTAAAGTTGCAGTTTAGGAAAGAATTATTATTGAGGTTTCTTAGCCTTTGTGGTAAAGTAATGCAAGGTTTGTCTGTAGCAAAATAAACACCTGCAGTGGCTATGGTTAAGCCATATATGATTAAAGCATTATTTATGTTTTATTCATAAGTATTTGCTATTGATAACAGCTCCCCAAAGTAAAATTCACCGGTATTGTTACAACATATGGGAATTTTTGCTGTAGATTAATAATGTCATGATATTTTCTTTAATGAAAGTGGAAATGATTGTTTTATTTTAACAAAGGGACCTATATGTTCCCCCTGAGTTTGAGCCTTGAATGTAGATGATCAAGGCTGCTATATCACAGCTGTCTTTGCGCTGATAATGACTCTCTGTGGGACTTCATAATTTCTGCCGTAATCCATTGTTTCCTCTCAGGAGGCATTGAGCCAATTTATGGGGAGATTCTTCAATCCCGACACAAAAGAGGGTTTTTATTTATTTATTTATCTTTTGTCTCCCCACATTTGGTTATTTGACTTTCTCTCTCCCGTTCATCTCATTTCCTTTACTTTGCTCTCTCTGTTTTTCTTCTTACTGTGCCTGGAACATAATAAGCACACAATATTAGGTATCAGTAGGTATTACCATTCCATCTTGTTTCCCTCTTTACCCTCTCTCTTAAAAAACAAAACAAAACTTTAATTATACTCCCTATGCCCGCATGTTCTTATTGATTCACAGAGTAATCATAGTACTGATGGAAAAAGTAAAGAGTAATGATTTAAAAAAAATCACAGAGCTAGAGCCAGAATCTGTGGGTTCAAAAGCTGGGCTTTCGGCAAGGTTTTCAATTGCTCTGAGCTGCAGTGATCGAGTACCTCACTCAGAGTAGTGCCTGGTGCTTAGGGAGTGCAATATCAAGTATTACTTACTATTATTACTAAAATTATGCAGAATTTAAGCCACACATCCTTGTCATGGGTTGGGGAAGGAAAGCATATCTCAGAGTTTGTATCCTGCTTTGCCTCATTAGTTGCTTTCTGAACCAGAAATAGAATTCAGGGTTTGCAGTTAGTAAGATGAAATTATGCCACGCCTCAGGTCCTTTGGTTAAAGAAGACGTAGAGCAGAATTGAAGTTTTGAGATTCTTTAGCAGCATCCTTCCCCAAACCAGAAATGGATCAGGGAAGCTCCTGGAGCAGGGTCTGCAACTGGTGCACTGCTGTGTGCCTAGTGATGAGCATGGCCCCAGCCTGGTGCCTGAGAAGCACTGAACACTGAGTCCCTTTGGATAGGATGCAGTTTCACACATTCAAATAATTCGTGTTAATGTCCCCTTGCTCCTCACCACCACACCCTTCTAATTTTAGAGTAACAACCCTCCTTCGGTCCTTCAGAGTCCTACCTCAATTTTTTAGGATGGGCTAAACTATGGAATTCTTATGTAATTTGAAAGATCAAATCACTAACCAAATCACTGTGGTTAATTTTGATAATGACATGGTGTGAATGATTTCTAACTGCTTGCAATTTATTTAATATTCTCACTGCTCTGTGAATTTATCATCGATGAAAACATTTTAGAAAGAGAAAATAACATTTAATATTTTGGATTATGCTCCCGTATCTCTCATTTGGATGTGACCTAAAGCATTTGCAGGCATCTATGACAGAAGAAATTGTTTGCATTAAAGTTGCTACAAATACAGACATAGAAACCCATTTTACTTCTCAGCCTTGCCCCAGTTCTTCCTTCTTTGATTTCCTCTTCCATCTCCAGGTCACCTTCTCTTGCACATCTATCTTCCCTCCCTCCCTCCCTCCCTTCCTTCCTTCCTTCCTTCCTTCCTGCCTGCCTGCCTGCCTGCCTGCCTGCCTGCTTGCCTGCCTGCCTGCCTGCCTTCCACTTTTTATTGTGGCAACATATATAACATTCAAAATTTCCCATTTCAACCACTTTCAAGTGTGCAGTGCAGTGGTATTACTTACATTCATAATGTTGTGCTACCATCATCACTCTCCATTACCAATTTTTTCCTCCACATGAAATAGAAGCTCAGTACGTATTAAGCAATAACTCTTCCTCCCTGCCACCCCCGGCCCCTAATCTGTAATCTACTTTCTGTCTCTATAAATTTGCTTATTATAGTATTTCATATAAGCAAAATTATGCAATATTTGTCCTTTTGTATCTGGCTTATTTCATTCAACATGCCTTCAAGTTCATCCATGTTGTAACATATATCAGAACGGCATTCTTTTTTGTGGCTGAGTAATATTTCATTGTATGCTTATAACACATTTTGTTTATCCATTCATTTGTTGAGGGACACTTGGTTTGCTTCCATTTTTTGGCTTTCATGAACAGTGATGCTATAAATATTGGTATACAAATATCTGTTCAAGTTCCTGCTTTCAATTCTTTTGCGTATGTATCTAGATGTGGGATTGCTGGGTCATACAGTAATTATATGTTTAACTTCTTGAGGAAACACCAGACTATTTTCCACAGAGGCTGCACCATTTTACATCCCCACCAACAATGTCTGAGGTTTCCAAATTCTCAGCATACTTGCCCAAACTTGTTGTTTTCTGTCATTTTAATAATAGCCATTCCAGTGGGTGTGAAGTGGTATCTAATTGTGGCTTTGATTTCCATTTCCCTGATGACTAATGAAGTTGACCAACTTTGAATTTGCTTGTTGGTCATTTGCATATCTTCTTTGGAGAAATTAAAACACATCTTTCTTACCCTTTCTTATTCTCTTTCCCTAACTTCTGTCCCTTTCCTGTCCACAGCTCCTTTTTCTTTTGTCCTATTAGGACTTCTTGACTTTTCCATTAGTTACACTCATAATGAAAACTTCCTTTGATCTTATATGTGTCTAGCCCTCAGAATATCATTAAATTCAAGTAAATTCACATTTTTTGTACTTTAATTAAAAAGTATCCCAACCCCCCATTACATTAGTTATGAGAATCTCCTTCCTTATCTGGATGGTAAATTATGCAGAACCTTCCAACAAAACAATTAGAATATATTATATCTAAACCTGGTCTACCTTCTCCTCTGAATTTGAGGAGGAGTATAGACTGTTAACACCTTCAACTGAGTAAACTGTTTGCAGTCTTCTCAAAGTTAATTAATATGTATGTGCTTGCTAAGAGAAGGTAACACATTTTTCAATTAGCATATCAACAGGAGCTCAGGGCCTAGAATATCTATCTATCTATCTATCTATCTATCTATCTATCTATCCCAAAATCCCCTCAAATTCCCTTCAAAATTTGTCTGGAGTAGATTTGAAGTTAAAAAATGAAAAACCTAAATTATGTAAAGACTAACAGGACAATATTAATGCTGTGAACTGAGACTTATCCTCCATCTCCCCATCTCCCATTCCTCAGCTCTTCAGAGTTGGCCAGCCCCAATTCCATCTATTATCATGGTCCATTTGCTGCTTTGTTAGTTCTTGACATTTGGAATCAGGAGGGTCTTATATTAAGCCTGGACATCTTCCATACTGTTCTGTTAGTGTAGCCCTGTCTTTAGGTAAAGAAGGATACATTATTTATATAGTCATCATAAATTTTCGATCTATACAATGTCTGTTTACATACTTTCTTTGGATTTCTCTAAATTCTACTTATATTTTCTTCTGCTTCCTTATTCGATGTTTACAATCTGAATGGCTGAAGAAAGTGTGCTTCAGCATAGCTTGTCTGGCATAATTTTCATAATTCTTCCTCATTACCCTAAAATGCAATCCTTATTTGAAACACACACACACACACACACACACAAACACTTGGCCTAAATCAACTGCATATGTTCATTTATTTTATCTTCTCTTTAGTTAGCTCCTTCAGCCTCTTAATATTGCTTTCCTTTTAACACTAATTTGTTGAATTGTTTTTAGCACCAAAGTTCCCCAAACTGCATGAACAACTCAATCAGTGATTTATTATTTGTTAGGGTCTCTTTTAGTGTGTTTGTGTAAAATGTAGTTGGTTGATTACTCTATTCCACAAACTAGTCCCAAAAGATCTGGATGTTACTAAAAAGCTCAAGGAAATAGGCTTTGTTATTTTTTCAGAGCTACTAGACTGCTTAAATCTTGGTCTTTTCCAGGAATGGCAAAAATCTGAGAGGGACAGTGTTGGATAGTGTTTACAGTTGTAGTCTCCTGGTTTGGATTCTGGCTTCACCTGCTTTGTGACCTTAGGAAAATTATTTAGCTTCTCTAACTCTTGCCTTTGTCATGTGCAAAATGGAGGCTAACTAGCCCTTATGTCTCAAGTAAAAATTTATATCTTTATTCATCAATCAGTGAGATAGGCATAATATTTAAGAGTCTGATTCACTCATTCATTCACTCCTTCATTTATCCACTCATTTATCAATCATTTGTTGAGTTATAGCTCCTTCACTAGGTAATGGTGATACTGTCTTATGGCTTAAAGTATGACAGACATTGAACACATTTTGATCCTTCAGGAAAGAGGAGATAGAGTATGACTCTTACTAATCATAATTAAGTTAATTTACCCAGTGCTACCCATCTAGTAAGTGATACAGTCTTCCTACCCTAGAGTCCATTCTCTTTCCACTACACTGCTAGGTTTTGCACAGGAGGATTTTTGTACAAGTGTTTGCTGTGTGAATCCTGCTGACAATATTGACAAGTGATCAAATTACCAACATGTACATCAAAGGTTCTAAAAACACGATTCATACTCCATTGATGTCCTGTGCAGTTTTGTCCTATATTTATTAATTGGCTAGTTCATAGTGCTAGCTTCTCTCGAAAAATTAGAAGATCTGGTAACACTGGGTTTGTTATCATGCCAAACAACAACCCTTTTTGGTTTAGACACATGCTGTCTTGTTCATCATAGTCTCCACCACTACAGGTTACAACTCTACCAGGAGTGTTCCCATTTGTCATTTTGCTTAGGCTTTTATATTTCTTACACCCTACCATGTTATTGCCTAGCCTCTGTGGGCATTTGCTTTTTCAACTCCTGTTCTAAGCTACAGATATGGTAGTCAGTGATCATGATTTGAATAAATAATTAAGTAATAGTGATTCTACATGTACTTTGCAGCATACAAAACTTTTAAAACAATCCTACACTAGACTGCTATCTCAATTTTATAAGAATTTGCCTCAAATCAGACAGTTAGTATGGTGTCAAGTCAGAATTAGAATCCAGGACTCGGTTCTAAGTCTCATGCTCTTTCCTAGTTCATTCTACTGCCATTCATTCATTTATTCATCTATCCATATATTCATTCATTAAATTAATACTTGTTGTTACATGCCAAGTGTATTCCAGACCTTGTGTTAGATTCTGGATATGTAAATGTGATATACCCAGAGTTTGGGGCCATGTGAGTTTGCCAACACCTGTTCAAGACTGCCTCTCATACTCCTCTTGAAGAAGTGCAAGAGTGATTTGTTAGACAGTGCATTTCTATTTGGGGGCTGGAAAATCTGGATGGCATCCCTAAAAGCATAGACAATGGTTAAGACAGAAATAGGAAGGGCCTTCTAGCAGAAGAGATAAAATACAGCACTTGAGAATTTTCATTCAATAAATAAATAATCATTGTTAAAGGAAAAATATCCTAACCACTATTCTCTCTTTCCTTCTCAAAGTCATGTGGATTTTGCAGAAATCGAATGTAGAGAGGGCAGTGACAGTAAGACTGGGTGCTAGCAGGTAACATAGTATGTCTACTTGGAAGCACACTACTGCGGGGCCAGTTTGCATTCGTATCTCAGGATGGGCTCTACTCTCATAATGTGAGTCTAAGATCACAAATCACACGATCGAGTGGGCTTACCCCCACAAGTCACAAAGGGCTGTGCGTTACCCTTGTAACTGAGTGGCATTCCTTTACTGATAAGGTATAGGAGAAGGGCAAGTTGTGGGCATACTTTTTGAATACCACATGGCCCATCATCTGCTGTACCTCCTATATGTTCTCTTCTCTATCCTTGGGGAAGGAGGAGCAAGCTGTAACATAGCAGGCAAGTCTCAATAGCAGCCTCTGGGTCCAGTAGTCTGAGTGTCGCACTGTAGAACTCTCAGCATACACGTTGACATTACCAACACTGGTATCAGCAAAGAATCTAAAACAATGTGAGAGCAGCAACAATGTCAGGAAGACGGGCCATGTCATCCCAGATCCAATAAAGAGTATAACCACATAGTGCAGGCGGGAGGGAGAGCCGAGTACTTCTAAGACCACAGGATTTGCTAGTGCAGCACCTGATCCCTCGGCAATGCTTCCATTATCCAACAGGAAAATCCAACTCCCAGGTTTCCAGGAAGGTGACTGTAGCAGTTTGATATTATTGATGAATTCCAGAAAGAAATAATGGATTATGTTTGTAAACTGGTCTTTTCCTCTGGGTGTATTAGAGTGTACTGGATTCAGAGGTTTTACTTTTACTTGATTAAATAATGATTAAGGCTTTAATTGGGCCACATCAGTAAGATGTTGAGTGATGGGTGGGGACTCACAGAGAAACTGCACCGAAGAGAAGGGAGGTTGGAGTTTTAATGCTGGAGCCCAGGGAAGTAAGCACACAGAGGAACAGAGCAGCTGAGCCTGGAAAGAATTAAGCCCAGGGGAGAGAGACAGAGCCAGTCGCCTGAGAGTCTACAGCTGGCCTTGTGGAGAGAGTAGGGCAGCTGAGCCTGGAGAGAAACAAGCCCTGGGAAGAGAGGAACCCAGGAAGCCTGAACTCTTGGCAGACATCAGCAGCCATCTTGCTCCAACACGTGGCAGCAGACTTGGGTGAGGGAAGTAACTTATGCTTTATGGCCTGGTACTATAATCTTCTACCCCAAATAAATATCCTTTATAAAAGTCAACAGATTTCTGGTATTTTGCATCAGCACCCCTTTGGCTGACTAATACAGTGACTGCTGTCTCTTCTTAAAGAGGTGCAAAGATTTGATCATGAAACACATACCCCCCCCCCAAAAAAAAAAAAAAAAAAAAAACAATCAAAGAAAGGCAAGTGGGAAATAATCATGGTGAAGATGTTATGATCAATAAACAAGCCCAAGATGCAGCTACACCTATTATAATGGTTGTGATGCCAATTAAAAGTCACTGCAGTTAGGTCAAGTGTCCCTTGGAGCCTTATGAGGAGGGCAGGGACAGTGGAATTAATTTGATGACTCAAAATGACCAGACTATTTTTAGAATGTCCCAACACTTGATTTGCTGGGCCCTACTAACACTTAAATTAAAGATGCAACTTCAGCTGGAGGCCTTTAGTTTGTCAGCTTTGCATACATTCCATTCATACTAACCTCTTTGCAATGAAAACTTCATTCAGGTGTTTTTATTCACTTTCACTCTCAAAAATCACTTTTTTTCCCCTTGGATTTTAGAAGTTTTCTATCCTTTCCTCTGGTATAGCTTCTTTGACCAAACACTCTTACAACTAAGCACAGACATGGCCTCAAACCCTTTGCAGCCTGGACCTTGAAAGGAATCCCTAAGATTTGCAAGGGAAACCTGCTCATATTCTAGGAGCTGGGCCTCCTCTCTCATGACGTCTCATTTATAGATGAAGAAAATTTACGTACCATCATTGTTTGCTGCTTGCTATGACAAATACTGCACAATGGGTAGGCGTAAACAGTTCCTTGGCTTGTATTTCTGTCTCCTGGAACATGGTGATGTCCTCTCCTTTCTCCGGCTTCTGTGACTTCTAGGTTCTTTTTTTAAGGTCTCCAGTAATCCAGATTAAGACACAACCTCATTCAATTGGGCCACACCTTAAGTAAATATAACATTTTCCAGAGGTCTTATTTACAATGGGTTCACACCCACAGGGCCACAGATTAATATTGAGAACATGTCTATGTTGGGGTGTGTAATTCAACCAATCATGTGGTCCTTTACAGAAAAAGTAAGTCGACCCTGAGGATGGAGTATGGATGTTATAATTTCAGCCTCTCTGGAATGTACAAAAAAGATTATTTCAAGCAAGAGGATACAAGTTTTGAAATACCCTGTGCAGAAATATCCAGCTTTTGTGCTCACCGTGCTCTGGTGGGCATTGGTCCTCCTTGTTTCCTTTCTTGGCCATACTGTCCTAGGAGGTTCGAGAATTAATGTTTGAGTCAGAAATGCAGACTAGGACCATATGTTAGGCAGGGTAATAGAGGGTAGAGCAGGTGAGCTGCGTACAACTTGATGACTTTATCATCATCATATCATGCCATCTGGGCTCTGGTGCTGTTTATCTCAAACATTTCCTTCAGGAATCCTCTTCTTTTTCTTAAAATTTCCTAATGTCTGACCCAGGTCAAATGGAGTGCTTCTTTTTTTCCTTTTTTTGGTTTCCTTACATTATTTCTCTCCTTTTAGATATTCTCATAGCTCCACATTTGAGATATATTTTATAATTTCAAATTCTGAATATGTATAAAAAATCCAATTTTTCTCTCTCCCCCAGTAAAGAAACTAAAGCGAATCTACAGCAGAGAAAGACTTTTAACTTATTTTCTTAATGCACTCATGTGTGCACTAGTGTGGGTGAGCGTGCGTATACATGCCATTTTATGACATTTTGTCACATTTATAGACCTTTGTAACCATCGCTACACTCAAGATACACAACTTGGAGCTTATGTTTTAACTGGCTTGTCAAATTATATCTACTTTGATAGAATATTTACTCTCTCTCCTAAGATCTTGGTGCTCAAAGTATGGTCCCTGAACCACCTAGGAGCTCTTTAGAAATGCAGAATTGCAGGGCTTATTCCAGCTATATTGAACCAGACACATTGAATCTCAGACCTATTGAATAATTGCATTTTTAGTATATGTGATTCATATGCGTGTTAAAATTTTCAAACACTGTTCTAAGAAATGTCATCATTTTATAGTAAATTGGCTTGAGATGAAGATGATTACTTGGATGGAGGGTGGAGCATATAAGAAACCCTGCAAAACTTTAAACAAAGGGAAGTAGAAACCAGGTATTGGTATTATTTTTTTAATGATTCCAGAGATGATTCTGATGTACACATACATGAGAAAGGTGTATGTTGCCAAGTGTCTCAGAATTCTTTCTAATTCTTTTCTTTTAACCTTCCTGGCATCACCTCAGGCAGGCAGGCCAACAAAGATTATGTACTGTGGTTGATCAGCTACTCATCAGCCTGTTCATCTCTTGTGGAGTTTGTCTCAAATGTGAGCAAAGCAAAGAATGTTTTTAGAGGTAAATAAATAATTGCATGTCCTCACAATTGATTAAAATACTTATTATAATGTGCCCTACATATGTGCAAACAGAAAAGCAAGTACAAATGCCGCAGGCTCATAGTTCTTATCTGATTAAAAAAAACATAACAAATTTACAAATAAAACGCAAACAATACAATTTAAATTAAGAACATTAATTTAATGCGGTAAATGGTATTTTCCCGAGAATACATTTCTGCTCACAACCTAAGTGTAGCACAAGTGCTGCAGTGTAGATTCTCTGGAGTTTGGCACCTCTGCACTGCTGTACGTCTTCCCATGGCTCAGTCCTCCCATGACTTTTCTTTTTTGACACAGTAACACAGGTCACTGATGTGGTTTTCTCTTCTAAAAAATACACCCCATATTTATCTATAGTCAGCCCACCTCTCTTCTATTTAGATGTCATCGATTAGAGTAGTAATTTGTATTGTCAGTGTGATTGCAAGCACAAACTCAAGGGTAGCATTGCATGACAGCTCTTGGTCAGAAATGGCATGGCAGCACGCGGTCAGAAGATAGTCTCCCAGAATATGCTTAATCATTTTTGTGAAGAAAACCGCAATTTAGAAAAATTATTGGTTACAACTTTGGACACCTAAGAGTATTTCCATCTCAGCAAGTAGTGGGAGGCAGTAGAGAATGGAGCTTACAAACATTGCCTGGGGGTGAGAAAAAGACCTAGAATCTGCTTCTAGAATTTCCACTTACCACTTAACTTCTATCTTGGTCTCCTTATATGTATAATGGAGAACATTACTACATACTCCCTAAAGTGAGGGATGGGTGTGATATGCAAGAATAGCTCTTTTAGTATAGATATGGATATTATGTGTGTATTAATAAGTCGGCCACACATTCCTTCCTTTTATTGTATTTGCTTCATTATATTCTTAAAACATTTTCTTTTCTCCACTGACCTCTTGCTTTAGGAACTTGATTTTAGCAGAGGTGAAAAGCAAGATTATTTGGCACCTGGCCCCAAAACCAGTGTTGTTTATATTGCTCCTGTTTCTACATTGTTACCATAGGTGTGTCCTTCACTGCTGCTGCTACCATTGCTTCTATAATTAATTTCTTTTTACTGAGAACTTACTATATGTCCATCACTTTACTGATTGCTTTTTTATCTTATACTCTTGAAATACTTTCAAACTTAAAACACAATTACAAAAAAAAAATACAAACCTCATACATAGAAATCCAACATACGGTCACCCCTCCCAGATACCCAGATCTACCAATTTAAGCATTTTGTCTTATTTCCTGCATCATTCTATCTGTCACCTATATATCATCTATCTAATCTGTCAACTTGTTTTCTGAACACTTGAACACTTAATACTGCCATTTTCATTTCCTAAGAATAAGGATATTCACTTATGTATCCACCTTAAGTAATCAAGTTCAAGAAATTTAACATTGATAAAACACTTACAGTCTATATTTCAATTTTTTCATATGTCCCAATAATGTCTCTTAGAGCCTTTTCTCTTCCCTTGCTAGATTCCATCCAGGATCATGAATTGTGTTTAATTAGCATTGTCTCTTTAGTTGTTCTTTATTTTTAAATTGTGGCAACATGTATATGATATAAACTACCATCTCAACCTTTACCAACATGCTGGTCAAAGGAATTAATCACATTCACAATATTGTGGTAACCTTACCACCTTCTATTATTAAAATTTTTGACTAACAGAAACCCTACACTCATTATGTATTAACTCCCCATTTCCCCTGTCCCCCACCCCTATACTCTAATTTTTGTCTCTGTGAGTTTGCAGATTTTGCCAATATTTTCTTTATAGTTACAATGGGGCTTAAATTTAACATCCTAAATATATAACAATCTTGTTTGTTTTGATACCAACTTAATTTCAATAATATACACAAACTTTATTCCTATACCCCTCCATCCTCCTACCTTTATTCAGTTCTTGCCACAGATTACATGTTTATTCATTATGAGTTCAAAACCATGGATTTATCATGACATTTTTTGCATTTACCTTTTAGATCCTGTAGGAAGTAAAATGTGGAGTTACAAACCAAACATACAATAGTACTGGCAGTTATGTTTACCCATGTTGCTACCCTAACAGGAGATCTTTATTTCTTCCTGTGACTTCAATCTATTGTCTAATGTCCTTTCCTTTCAACCTGTAGAACTCTCATTAAATCTCTTGTAGGGCTGGTCTTGTGGTGACAAACTCCCTTGGCTTATACTTATCTGAGAATGTCTTAATCTCTCTCTCATTTTTGAAAGATAGTTTTCCAGATATAGAATTCTTGGTTAGCAATTTATTGCTTTCAATTTCTTTTCTGTTCTTTAAATATGTCATTGTATTAGTCAGCCAAAGTGGTGCTGATGCAAAATACCAGAAATTGGTTGGCTTTTATAAAGGGTATTTATTTGGGGTAGAAGCCCACAGTTACCAGGTTGTAAAGCATAAGTTACTTCCCTCACCAAAGTTTATTGCCACATGTTGGAGCAAGATGGCTGCTGATGTTTGTCAGGGTTCAGGCTTCTTGGGTTCCTCTCTTCCAGGGGCTCCATTTCTCTCCAGGCTCAACTCCTCTGTTTCCTCCACAAGGTCAGCTGTAGACTATGACGCTCTCTAGGCTTCACCTCTCTCCACAAGGCCAGCTGTGAACTATCAGGCAAACAGCTCATCTCTTTTCCCAGGGCCTTCTCTCCTTCCTCATGACCAAGCGCCTCTGCATGCTTACTTCCCCAGGCTCCACCATTAAAACTCCGTATCAGAACTCCAACTCAAAACTCCAACTCTGTCCTTTGCCATGTCTTTTATCTCTGAGTCCTCACCCACCAAGGGGTGGGGCCTCAACAACTTGCTGATGTGGCCCAATCAAAGTCCTAATTATAATTTAATCACACCCAGAGAAACAGACCAATTTACAAACATAATCCATATCTATTTTTGGAATTCATAACTATATCAAACAGCCACAGTCATCCTGTTACATTCTTGCCTCCATAATTTCCGATGAGAAACTGGCACTTAATCGTATGGAGACTTCCTTGGACATAGCACATTGCTTCTCTCTTATGGTTTTTGCAATCTCTCTTTATCTTTGGCATTTGACAGTTTGATATTGATATGCTACAGTGTGGGTCTTTGGATTTATCCTATTTGGAGTTTCTTGAGCATCTTGGATATGTATCTTCATATCTTTCACTAGATTTGGGAGGTTTTTAGCCATTATTTATTTGAATATCCTCTCTGCTTCCTTTTCTCTTTTTTTTCCTTTTGGGATTCCCACAATGTGTATATAGGTATGTTTGATGGTGTCCCACAGGTGCTTCAGGCTCTGTTCATTTTTCTTCATTCTTTCTTCTTTAAAAAACAATTCTTTTTCCTGATATATCCCACGTCTGGTCCTTTTCATTGATGGTTTCTAATGCTTTAATCTTCTCCTTTGCTTGGTCCATCACTCCCTGTTTCTTTGTATGTTTTGTAATCTTTTGTTGAAATATGGATATTTTTATATTTTCATGTGTAATTGCTGGAATAGATGCTGAGGCTTTATTCATTAAGCTTGTGTCCAGCTCGTCTTACAGCAGAGCTTTTCATGCCAAGAATGCCAGGAGCTAACAAAAGAAGTAAGGGAGGAAGGAGGAGGAGGAGGAGGAGAGGGAAGAAGAGGAGGAGGGGAGGAGGAGAGCTCTCCTCAGGGCTTATCCATACAATAAGTTTAGAGAATATCTCTAGGCCAAAGCACAGGGGCCTCCCCAATCCTTTCTGTACCTGCTTCTTGTCTTGGGCAGTGCATGTGGCCCTAATAATTCTTCCATTTACACAAATACAAATGTCCCCTTTTTCTTAGAAAACAGTGTTCTCACAGTCCTGGGCATTCATTGCACCGCTATGTTCTGTAATACTTTGTCCCAGGCATTGAGTGCTCTTCCACAGTGTTAGGTAGAAGTGCTCTGTGAGCTGCCTTCTATAGGCAGGGCAAGTCCTGAGATGGCCAGTCCCTCAAGACACCAACAGACAAATTGGGCCAGACATCAAGCTCTCAGTATATGCAAAAGGGTTACCCTGCTCCCTCCAGTACTGGGGCCAGCTCTGTGCAGAGCCGGTGAGGGGTGGCAAGGGTGCAGTAGACATTTTCTTGATGAGGTACTCTCCCTGTTACTCCAGTCCTTTAACTATTTCATGGAGCTTTGGAAAAGAGGTTTCTGCTGGTTCTTGCTGGTTGTTCAAAGCTTCTGTGGGGGAACAAAGCCCTGAATCATCTCTGCCATCTTGATCAGGGCGGGGTCACCTAATGTCCTTATGATTTTCTCATTTTCTTTCTTATGAAATTGTCAAAATAGAGAGATAACTTAGTACAGAATATTCCAGAAGCTTTCCTACCATGCTTTCTAGTGACTGCTCAGAGAACTTCATTTATTTTCTCGTGGCTCTAGTCTAGTGAAGGAACCTCTCACATTGATATCTTGGGCCAGGACACTGACAAGGTAATGATGCTTTCATGAATTGCCCTTGTGCTTTCAATTTTAGCTAATGAAGCCTTTAACAAATTATTAGAAAATGAAAAAGATGGCTCAAAACATAGAGAAGTACAGTATCTTATTTTGCCATCATTATCATCCTATGTTTATGCAGCAGGAGTTGAAAAATTGAATTCTCCCACTTCCAGTTCTCTGAGATGATATGCCAGGCAGGGATTTTGATTAGAAGCATTGTTTTCTGCTTATTTCTAGTATCTGTCTGAGAAAAGACTTCATTAGCAGAAACAGGTTCAAGGCATCCATTAGAGGAACAAAGAATAAATGCAATAAAATAAAAAAATAATAAATAATAAAATAAAATAGAGAGGAAGGGGAGGGGGAAGGAAACCAAACAAAACAGGTAAACAGGCTTACAACTGCCCTACAAATAAGAGGGAAAAGGTATCTCACAAGCAAAACGAAGGTTAAAAAAATAATAGAAACCACCTTCCTTTGCTTTGCATTTGTACTTCCTTGACATATGTATGAAGCAAATGAAATAATACGTTGGGCAACAAGGCCAGTGTCCTGACTATTCACTGTCATTAAAGACAGTCTAGTGCTATTGTGCAGGAGAGGAGTGCTGACCTTAGTATCGTCACCTCATTATAAATAAGGCTGTTACTTTTATCGTTCTTGAGGTGCTTTCTGTAATTTTAGGTGAAATCCACAATAGTCGCCTCTGTGTTTGACCTGACAAGTTATCTCCATGTGTGAGGCAGCTGTTAAACAATAGCCAGAGGTGGTTTCATTTTAGTGAAGCGTTAAGTAGTATTGGGGGTCCAAACCGTGGGCAATAAATAATCATCCCCACTCATTGAAGGAAGAGTGTTCTTAGACAAGAGAGTGGAGCTGGAACTGACAGAAACATTAGCCTGGTAAAAAATCACATCAACTGAAATCTACCTCCTGAATGATTTAGGTGTCAGAGAAGCCTCTGCACAAACAACTGCCCTAGAGCATAGAGGCCAACAGGAATGACGGAACACAAATCAGCTCTTCAGAAAACAACAATCAGAAGCATGTGCTCTTAAGACGATAGGTCAATAGCCATCACTTAAGTGCCACCGTGGCAGTAGAAGCCAGATGCCAAGAGTACTCACAACTGTGCTGGCAAGTAGTAGCAAGTGCCGAGTAAGAGGGTACATAGTGCACTGCAGTAGATGAGGTATACACACAGGCAAAACCCAGGATCTGCACTGTGATCAGGTGCTGAGCTCTCATCCCCTGTCCTGTTTCACACTGCCTTCTGCACATGGTTCATGGGTATTCACTGTAAATAAAAAGGAGCTAGAAGCATAAGGCAATTCATAAGATTGTCACCAATGAAGTGAGTGCAGCAGGGACTTGATTATATAAGGTAGGATAGAGTAGGATTGTGGCTGTTGAGTCAAATGGACCCAGATTAAAATTTGACTCTACTATGAGGGTGAATTACTTTCCTTCTTGTGCCACCTAGCCATCTCTAAAGTAGATAAAAGAATAGATGGGGTTAATTTGTGTGGCTCAAATGAATATATTTGAGGTACCAGTCCAGTGCCAGACCCTGAGAAATGCCCATTAATACCTTGGAAGTAAGTCTCTAGTTGTGTTGCATGTCTTAGGTTTTTGCTACCTCTCCATTAGCGATTATCTTGAAGATATATAGTAAGGGTAAAGGGTGCAGTAGCTCAGAGGATAAATGACACACTTAAGACCCAAAAGAACCACAACAGGAAAGAAGAATGATCCTAAAATTAACTAGATAAATTTAGTAAAGCTATATAAAACTCTGCCCTTAGGCTAAAAAAACATACTGTGTAGAAGATAACTCATTTAAATACATGGTTATGTGTTAAAAAATGAAAAATCTTAGGGCTTTTTAAAATGATAACTTTCATAAGTGCAAAGAATGCGATGTGGCTTCTGGAAATAGGTGTGATTTGAAAGTGCATGGACATAAGTGTCTCTGGAACCAGCAGATAGCAATCCTTCTGTCCTATGCCCTTGTTAAACATCATCAGGAGTCCTGTGTGCCTTCTGCTGCCACATTTTAAAAGAACATTGACAAACTGAGGCAGGTCCAGTGTGGTGGCACAGTGTGCTGGCCTTTGCATCTCAGCTCTATTGACGTAAGTCCTTGGACAAGTCAGATAACTCAAGGATAAAGTAGGGATGGAAGTTCCCTCACTGGTTTGAGCTAAGGATGAAATCACATAATGCAAGTAGAGCTTAGCACCATGCCTGGCTCATAACTGAGAGCTGTTATTATTCAAAGGAAAGAATAATAAGAATGTTGATGGCCATAGGATGAGGAATCGAAGAAGCTTAAAATGTTCTGCTAATACAAGGCAAGCTTTAAAGAAGGATATGACATTGTCATCAACTATTTGAATGACCATTATGTGGAAAGTGTATTCTCATTGATCAGTCTTATTCTAGAATGGAGAACCAGGGCCAATGGATAGAAGTCATAGGAAAATGTATTTGAGCTTCATGAAAGGAATAGTTTTCAATTTGGGGGATATTCTAATCATTAGAATTAACTTTCTTAGGAGGCAATGCATTCTCTATCATTGGGCAGGGTAATGATAGTACTAATACTAACAGTAATAGGAGTAGTAACTGGGAAAAAAACGTAGCATTTAGGATGTTCCCGTTTTTGTTCTAAGAACTGAATGCTTATGTAATCATAATTGTCATGTGAGGCAGCTACAATTATTATCATCCCCATTTGTATAGTCAGCCAAAAGGGATGCTGATGTAAAATACCAGAAATTAGTTGGTTTTTATAAAGGGTATTTATTTGGGGGTGGAAGCTTACAGTTACCAGGCCATAAAGCATAAGTTTCTTCCCTCACCAAAGTCTGTTGCCATGTGTTGGAGCAATATGGCTGCCGATGTTTGTCAGAGTTCAGGCTTCTTGGGTTCCTCTCTTCCTGGGGCTCTGTTTCTCTCTGGGCTCAGCTCCTCACTTTCCTCCACAAGGTCAGCTGTAGACTATGAGGCTCTCTAGGCTTTGCCTCTCTCCACAAGGCCAGCTGTGAACTGTCAGGTGAATGACTTGTCTCTTTTCCCGGGACCTTCTCTTCTTCCTTGTGACCAAGCTCCTCAGCTCCAGCATTAAAACTCCACATCAGAACTCCAACATCAAAAACTACTCCAACTCTGTCCTTGGCCATGTCTTTTATTTTTGATTCCCCACCCACCAAGGGGCGGTGCTCAACACCCTACTGATGTGGCCCAATCAAATCCCTAATCATAACTTAATCATGCCCAGATGAACAGACCAGTTTACAAGCATAATCCAATATCTATTTTTTGAATTCATAACTATATCAAACTGCTAAACTGCTACACCATTTTACAGATGAGCAAACTAAAGTACAGAGAGATTAAGTAAATGTCCAAGACAAGTAAATGGAAAAGCTGGGATTAGAGTCCTAGATGTCTAACTCTTGAATCCATTCTCTTCACCACGGCAGGAAGGTAAATACATTGGAAAAGGGTCAGTGGCTGTATGTCATTAATATTAGAAGAGGAATTCATGCACAGATTTAGAGATTTGATTAATCTCTACAGTCCCTTGCATTAAGGGTTTGTGTAATTTTAAGAAAAAATGCACACAACAAAGACACAGTAGCAAAAGATGATACAAAATCTAGGTACAAAGTGTCATGTATTTTTACTCAATGCAAAAAACCTAAGGTGCTCACCTAGAACCTATTTCCTTACACTTTATACTCAGTAATAAAAGAATAGAAACCTCACTGTCTTGTTCATGGCAAAATAGAAGGAATGCATTTGAATTTGAGGGTGATGGAAGAACTAAGAGCAGCAAGCATAGACTAATGGACCTTTGTAGAAGACAAAGGAGATATCACTTCATTAAAAAAAATATTGACTGAGCACCTGTCCTGTGCTGGCATCAGAAATCTGTGCAAAACAAAAGAACTCAACCACCATCATTATAGTCCCAGAAAACAATGGCCTCAGAAGCCATTTTCAGAATTTTAGAATGCAATGATATTTTTTCAAGTTTCTAGGGAAATGATAAATTCTATCTAGTTTTGAAAAGGTGGTTTATATATTTTTTTTTTAAAAAAAGGTTTTATATGAACTAGATAATTTTACTGTCAGTTTGGGTGCTTGAAAGGTCCGCTTCAATTCATCTCTGGCCAGCACCCTCCCCAGTGATGACTGATGTAGGTTTTATTGCATTAAAGTATTTTAATAGGGAGCATATGTGGCTCAGGCAGTTGAGTGCTTGCCTCTCACATGGGAGGTCCTGGGTTTGGTTCCCAGAGCCTCCTAGAAAGAAACAAAAACAAAACAACAAGCAATCAAACGAAAAAACCAACTCAAGGGAGCAGATATGGCTCAGTGCTTGAGTGCTGGCCTCCCACATATGAGGTCCTGGGTTCAATCCCAGTCCTGGAACCTCAAAACATTTTTTTTTTTAAATATATACTTCAATAAAAAAAGCTCTGGTCTAGAACTTTGGGGTTCTGCTATGTATTAATTTACAACAGACTTCTTTTTGTGAATCTTAATTTTCATATCCATAAAGTGAGGGGGACTTGGCTAAACTATCTTTGTTTTCTCTAAGTTTCAACATTTCACTTTTATTTTTATAATTATGCTTATTTCCATCATGTAGATGCCAGTGGAAAAAGGCCCTGGCAGTGTGTGCAGGACCTGAATTGATTCTAGGAAAATGGGCCATGAGTGATTCCTAAGGTATAAGGAGCTGAAGTGAGCAGAGGCCTCTAGCTTATAGTTCTAATTCTGTTGGCTATAAAATGTAGACATGGTTACATTAGGAGACATCTCCTAGCTTTTAATATTAGATTTTAAAGTGGCATAGGAAACCCATTGAGGCTGTCTTGAGCTTAGCATGGTTTAATGTTATAAGGGTAAGGCAAGTGCAGTGTGGCATAAAAGGCTTAATTGCCCTGCTTCACTTTTAATTTCTCTTAATCTTTCAAAGCTTTAAAAAGAAAAAATGCTATCTCTTGGTCTATTGCTTATGAATATAGTTTTTTCTCTCTGTGGGTGTTTAGATTGCTTGCATGGATGAGAGGGCATCTATTGTATTCAGTAAACTATCTGGAAAAGACCTGCACTACTGTTTCCCAGGCGTTGCTGCTTTATTATCAGACTTCACCACGCAGACAGCACATCCCTCTCTGTTTTGGTCTTATTAAAATTATTTCAGAGTTACGTAGACAGGGAGTTGCAGGTTGCAGGCCGTAGGATGTTTTAATAACACCACCCCATCTGCTTCTCTCAAGATGATTAGTGAATGACATTTTGATGCTCATTGCTTTGATTTGCTTTTAGTTTTTTTCTGCCTTCTTGGAGAAAATTCCCTTAGCATTTACAAGGCTAAAGATACTTTAAAAGAGATTGAGAGAGATTTCACAATTCTATAGAATTAAATAAGGAGCTGGTCTAATAGTGGCAATATTTTCAGGAAATCTTAGAGTAGATTTTGGTCCTAAAGATCCAACTTTAAAAAAAAAAAAAAAAAAGAAAGCTATCCAGAGTGAGAACCCCGGAGGAATCACTTTCTAGCCTAAACAGGAAGTTTTAATACTTCTGTTATATATTCTTCTTCTTGAAGATTGTTTTAGCTTTTCTTTTTCAAGCAGAATGACATGGAAAAGGACCTTCACATGAGTTCCTTCTGTGAGTTAACTCAGACCGAATGAACAATTAAGATGTATTGGCTTTTCTAAAGACTTGTGCTGCAAATTCTTGGTCATAGCCATGGGTAAAATTTCCTTCATCCTTCTTAAAGCTCTGCCATGCGTAGCAAACATGGCAGCTTTCCTGGCCTGACACATGTGAGTGTGGGTGAAACAGTGATGTAAGGAATTTGCCATAGAATAGGAGGGGTTTTTTGTTTTTGTTTTTGTTTTTTTCCCCTTTTTGACTCGTGTCTCTTCTCTGATTATATACCTCTTTTTGTTTTCCTTTCCTATCTCCATCCTTATCCCAACCTAGTGGGAGCTCCTTTGAGCTTTGCATTGCTACCAAGATATGATTAGGACTAATTAAGAATCCCTTAATGAGAATGCATCTCCAGAAAAGGAAAATGCCAGATGACTGGAAGAAAACTACAATGGTCAGTCCTAGTAGTTAAGTTACTGGTTATAAATCCTAAATTTGCTTTGGATCTTTACTGTAGATTGCACTGGAAAGTTCCCTGCTACTTTTCCTCCTTGAGTGCTTGTCTAGTGAATAGCAGGGCAGGGACATCGTTTGTTCTCACTTTCTCACAATCTTACCAATTGAGTGTAACTGCTTTCCCAGTCGACTCTATCTTACAATAAATTGCATTCATGGAAGGTGGCTAGTGTGTGGTAAACATGGTTTGGGCAGGCCAGTACTAGAGATAGAGCATTTGCTCAGCGCAGACACAAACAAATTGCCTCTCTGCTGGCTCTGAAATATTCTCTTTTGGGATAGTTAAATGTGAAGTTAGAATGAAGCTAACTAAAGCTTTACCCAACAACCTCTTCATCGCTTAGCTTCTCATGGGAAGATTGTAGGTAGCAATTTGTTTTAATGATTGATTTCACTAATGTGGTGTCACAATTGGTTTCCTTTAGAAGTTGGTATAAGATTTCTATTCACAGAAAATGAATTCATTAGAGTCAAAGTGATTGTATAAGAAACTCAATGGGTATTATCTAGGTGTTAAAATATATGGCCTGTTTTCTTTTTGGGTAATTAGAATCAGTTAATAAACATATGGTTTAAAAAAATACACAGAGACTGCCATATGGGGTTATGAAAGATCACTAATTAATACAAAATAATACACTTGCTTATACAAATTAAAACAAATATTCATTAATACAAGTGGTAATTCCTCAAAGCTATGGCTAAAAGACTGTGAAAGTAGATATAGAATTGATAATTCCTAATAACTATAGTAATAGGCTCTAAGGAATAGAGAAAGAACAAAGGGAAATGGAAAGATGTATATAGACAATAATAATAATGCATAACATTTAATAAACATCTACTATGTGTCATGCACTGTGCTAAGCAAGTTTAGCATTTTTCATATATTAAGTCACTTAAAACTTACAGAAACTGCCTGAATTACATTCTATTCTTTTACCCCTTAGACTTATGTAACTTACATAAGGTCCAAAGCTATTGAAAGGAAAGTTGGGAATTGAACTCATGTTTCTCTAACTCCTGAGCCAAGATCTTAATTGCTAAGTTATCACCACCTTTCCAAGTCTTTTATTTAAGGTAAAACCACTGAGTTCAGAGTTTAGATTATTCCTGCAGCATTTTTTCTTTTTTTTCTCCAAAGAAGTGTATTAAAATACTAACCCTCTCAATTCCTCCAAAATCTTTTTGGAATTACTCAGGTGATAGTGTGCCTTCAGAGAGAGAGAAATATAGAAAATAGGCAGAAGCAGAGTTTCTGGCATTAGATTATTTTTCTTTTCCCATTTCTTCCTTAATGAGCATAATCACGTGAATAATTAAACCTCAAGAGCTGAATAACTGATTGGCAGCAACTGACTGTTGTTTATTTATAAGGATAGAGCTTTCATGGGCAAATTCAGGGTGGTTTTTAAAACATCAGAAGTCTCCAATGAGACTTTGTAAATATCCCTTAGAAAGTAAATGTAGCATTTCAAAGGAGTTACACTCAAAGGCATTTAAGTCACACAGTCTTGGGTTCAAGTCTTAGTTGCTGGCCTTTGGGGAATTTTCCCTTACCTAAAGTGGACCCAATAATAGTGCCTATTTTGAGTTGTTGAGGGCATTCAAAGGGTTAAGTTGTACAACGTGCTCAACCCAATGTCTACCAGGTAGTAAATATTCCGTAAATCTAGTTTGTAATGTTTTTTGAATAAAAGTAACAAAAACTTTTTTTTCTTAAATACCTTTTTAGCTATTAAGAGAGTTAGTTTGGATTCTAGAAGAATCTGCCTTTCCTGGGTCAGTCTTGCAAAGACTGCTCAGGAGGTATCTGTTGAAAATGTTAGCTATGTTTATTTTCTGATCAGCCATAGATTAGGAAGACCACTTGTTCTTTCTAAAGATCTTTAGTGCATTTACATTGCCTCCTTTAATTTTCCTAATAATCTTATGATTTAGAGGTTACTATAGCGATTTTTATAGATGAGGAAACCAGAGACCAGGAAAGTAAATAGTCACCCAGCTGCAACTCTCAACCAGGCTTTCTATTTCTAACACAACAGTTCTAACTTTAAAGAGGAAAGATTTTGACACCTATGGTCCACACCCCACCCCATTTTAATTGAGGCTCCATGATAGAATATTAAGACTCCATGATTTAAAAAAAAAATGATTTGTCCATGATCACCTAGCAAGTCAGAGGCGGATCTGTTACTAGACCTCTGGCCTCTATTCCAAGTCTAGAGCTCTTTCTTTGTTCCCAGGCAACTTGTTTCTTTTGCAGTAATTTGTACCCTTGCTAATGGAGAAATAAAAAGAGGGCACAAAAGTGATGGTATGGGGAAGAAGGAGAGAGAGAAAAAAAAGTGGGATTTTTTTTCTCAGTCTAGACTCACCTATGAAGGTTAGATCAAGAGCAGATATCAAGGGGTGGCTTGTATCATACACCTGGGTTTTCCACTCTTGGAACTAATCTCTAGTTTACAGGAGAGGCAGAAATAACCTGAAAGAGATTGCATCTGTGATAGACTTGTCCCCGCTCCCACTCCATCACCAACATGACAATAGCGATAGATAGCAATAGACACATCTGACAACAGCAGGTGACAACCCTTGTGCACAGCGCCCATGGGAACCATCATCTCTAGTGGCCCTCTGGCCCCTCCACTGGTCTGCAACGCTGGATATCGAAGCTTGGCAGATTTAACTTCTCAAGAGACTCTGCAGTGGAATTCACTCCCTTAGAGGCATTTTCTTGATGCTTTGACATTCACTTAGAGGAAGGCAAAAGACTGGCTGAGGGCCCAGTCATTGGGTCCATCGCAATCAAACCATATTTTCTGAGCAGCTGTCGATAGAGTGTGCATGAGATTATTATTGTTTGCCAACAGTCTATTGATCTTGGCTTTGTGACGCTCAAAGTCTGTTTACAGCCTCCTATAAAAATGAACGGCCACTTCTTTTACTGAAGGTTAATATGATGTGTTTATTTAATTGAATGGAAATGGCTTTGTGTTTTCTAAATGTCATTGTTAATAAAATTTCGAGGGAATCTTTGTGACTAGTGTGCAGGGACTGAGGATAGGAGTGGGGCTGATGGTGGTGGTGGGGGCTGATACGAGGATTTGGAGTTGCTGCAGGCAAGAGATAAAAGACAAAAGCATGGATAAGATATTGGAATAACTTACCTACCCTGAGAAGTGCCATATAAAGTCCTTACCTTATATTAGTGTTGTTTTTTAAACTTGTCAACTGATAGTAAGAATTCTCCCTCAGGTGTTTCTATTGTCTGTTTTTGTTTGTAGTTTTGAGTTTCCCACACAAGGTTTTTAAGGTGACACTGAGCATTTTAGCTCATAGTAAGCTTTGGAGTTTAATATTTTCCATTATCATTTTATCACATTTTTTTCCTTCTGTGGAAAGATTTGACAGATGACTGGAATTAGGAACCATGTCAGGCAGAGGCAGGCATCTGCGGTTGCATTGCCCTGGCTTTTAGGAGACTTTTTTCACCAAAGTGATTGGAAGAGCTGTAAACAAGCTCAGGAAACTGCAGACGAGTCTGGGTCTCCAGGATATTAAATGAAAAGTAGACACTCCAGCTAGCTTCTTGAATGGCTGGAAAAAGTTTCAACTCTACTCAAGAGGTTTGGTCTTTTATGCCAAGAAACATGGGCAATTTCCAGTTTTTAAGTTTCACTCTACTCATTCTGCCAAATTCTCATTAATTGAAATCAAAACCAAACAAAAAGAAGTACACACGTAATCGATGGTGTTTGAAAAATAGTTCTCTTTTTCAAAGCAGCAAGTCATATATTCAAGGAAATGCTGCACTTCTCTGTGGGGCCACCCACTGCTTTGGATGCTAAAGCCAGAAGGAAAACTAAAACAAGGTCCTACACTCAAGGATCCCATGATTCTGTGTGCATTGGTGGGATGAATATGTGTGCAAATGCTGAACAATTTAATAAGTGTTATGCTAGATGTACTGTCGGAAGGCATATTGGGAGTGTCTGACTTTGATTAGGTGGTGTTGCTTTAACTAATGGGGATATCGCCTTGTCTCTGCTTTCTCCTTCATCCCCCTATATTTAACTTTGATTGAGGTGTTATTTCAAATAATTAGCCCAATGTTTTAATATTTGATTATTTTCTTCCAGGAACCCAACAGAAAATGTTAAAATTGTCAAATGTTTTGGGGAACACTTCTTCTAAATGCTATTTGGGTATCTTGGATTTTACTTTCCTTTAAATATATCTGCATAATCACCTTGAGGTCAAAAGATGGAAATGTGCCCTTCCTTTCTTCTAACTGGTGCAAAATGTGGAAAATGAGTAGTAAGCAAAACTGAGGATTAAAATCATAAAATGGATTTCCTTAATATGAACTCAATACCTGAAAATCTTCTTAGTTCTGTTTTTGAAGCAGATCTATAAAATCCTGTATTAAAATAAATTCAGTAAGAATTAACAAGGATGGGGTAATGGGAGTGGGCAGATGTGTTCTTGAAGAGAACACTCTAAATGCAGAACATTATTCTTTGTCAATTAATTTACTTTTTTATAGTTGGTTAGACTATTTGAAAAATCTTATGAGAAAAGTTTTTAGTGATCTCTAGGAAGATGTTCATGATAATAAATTAAATTAGAAGTGTGCATTGTAGGGCCCCCACCAGATGTACTCCTTCTGGCAAGCATCTTTTAATTCCAAATGCAGCCTAGTTAGAGGTGACATGAAACACAGATTTTGATTCTTTTCCCTTCAATGTTAGGCAAATATAGATGAGCTCTATCGGTGTATCTAAGATGTCAGACACCATTTTTGAGATGGTGCAGGTCCAGGGAAATGGGTTTGATCTCCCTATAGATAATATGACCTAATTTTCTCACTCAACAATAGGACCTCATTGTTTATCACCCATTATATGACAAAGAGATGGTCTGAAGTCATAATTAAGCGTGCATCCTCTGGAGTGAGATTTTTCTGGGTTTGAAGCCTTTGCAGGGTAGTCTTGAGCAAATTACTTAATCTGTTTAAGCATTAGTTTCCTCATCTATAAAATATGAGCAATGATAGTTCTTCATAGGAACCATGTGAGAATAAAACATAGACCTCCCACCACAATAGGATTCCATAAATATTAACTATTATTATTAGACTGGATATTTTAATAGGCATTGCCCTGGAAATTCCAGGGCATGAGGTTGCCCTCACACAATGGCCACATTATAACAGCCACAGACTGACATCCAAAGCCCTTTGAAGAAGCATGCATGTCTTTACAAGAGCATTGGTGTACAGACTGATCAGCACAGATCCATCACTCTTTCCCAAAGAAATAACAGGAACCATTTGCCTTATTTATAGTGAATGAATTGTGTGTGCTTCCGTTAGAGGACAGGTAGTTCTTGATTCAAAGTACTTCAATGTGACATGAAAAAAATTGTCTCATGTACAATATTCTTGGAGAATCTTGATGTTAGAAATTAAGGCTATGAAGCATTTATGTTGCTTATAGATTCTTTGTCTCTGCATAACTATCTTCTTATCAGAAACAAAAGAGTAGTCAATATAAACTTTTTCCCACCCAGTGTTCAGACATTTTCTGTAGTATAAATTCCTTCATTTAACTGTAGATTTAGAATACCCATCAGTATGCACCATAGACTTATTTTCTAAATTCTTCAACACTTAGCTAAAAAGTAACCCCAAATCAGGTTCTCTGTGAAATTGGCCTTCATAGTATAAGTAGTACATGAGTCAAGAAGAAAAATTCCACAATCCTAAATCGGGGTTGACATTTAAGACTGTATTTGTGAAGCCTCCTTACATCTTGGAGATGGGTTGTGTCTTGCTGTTGAAAATTTTGCTATTTTGGAGTCTATGCTAAGACACATCAAATGTGATGGGTGGTAGAAGCAATATTTCTGTTGTGTCATGGTTGACTTCCTACTCCTTGCTGAGAGATTACACTTCCCTGAAAATTTAATACATTTATTTGTACAAAAATCTAGTTGCACACTGGATTATTGCTTCTGGGTTTCTCACACAATCAGCCTAGACCCAAGGTGAAATGTTGGACTTGCAGCTAGGGCAAACGAGAGAAATAATGAATCATGAAGGTCAAACATCTTGATTTTCCTTCTCTTTTCTTTACTTGTTCTGGTTGCTTAAAAAACATCCCTAATGACTATGTGTTCTAAGTACAGAAAACTTTCTTGGGCAATATTTGTGCTTGTTGCAATAGGAAGGTACTCCAGGTACAAAATTATTGTATCTTTTGAGGAGAGCTTGAAATATATTATGAGTCTTTTAAAAGTATTGCTCAAGAAAAGCTTGTTTAGAGAGGTATTTTTGCTTATTATTAATTAGCTTATCTCTCCCTTGCTGTTATTTTATTCATAATAATAATTTGCATGAAATAAGATCAGATCATTTTAGAAGTTCATAAGATCCTGCTGTTATTATTTTTGAGAATAATGTTAATCAGCAACCCATATGTTTTCTCCAAAAGATGATCAAATTGCTCTCCAACCCCTCCTCCATATATTTATGGGTAGACCATTACTGACTTCACTGTGGTACTCAGAATTATTATGGACCAGGTCCTGTAGCTCTCACCACCTTTTTCAGAAGCAAGAATGAATACATAGTCCTCTGCAACCTGTGAGCTATAAAAGAGGCATTTAAAAAAATTCTTCCTCTCTTGCAAAGGAAGAAAATGAGGTACCAGATAATAAATACCTACCTAGAAAGCATCAAGTACTTGCTCTAATCCTCTGCCATGAATTTGCAATATTGTGTAGGCTTTTATCAGAGAATGCTAAAGCAGTGGTTAGCCATTAAACTTGAACTCTTGAGACTTGGAAAGGCATTGCAGCTCCCACGGAGGTGAGGCAGGATAATGACCTCATAAGGAGTCAGGAAAACTGACATCTTGACACATTTCAACCCATTTACTAACCATATGATTTTGGGGCAAGTTGATAATAATTTTGGGGGCTTTGAATATTCTCTGAGCATCAAGCTCTTTGGATCCAAGACCTAGTTGCTTACAGCCAGTTGGTCAAGAACACTAACCCCCCTCTACTCCAGCCCACCAAAATCATTCCCAACACAGGGTTAATTGGTTTGCTTAATCCTTACAACATCCATTTGGGGTAGCTATTGGTATCTGTTTTACAGTTAATATCATCAAATCTTATAGAAGTTATAAACACTAGAAATCAGTTCTCCGGACTCCAAGACCAGAACTTGTTCAGTTATATCCAGTGGTAACACCTTTTTCAAACCACTTCTGTGATCAGAGTGGTTATGTTTATGTGTCAACTTTTATCAAGTAACTACTGGCCTAACTGTTAATGTGAGGATATTTTGTGGATTTAAGTCATTAGTCAGTTGCATCTATGGCTGATTACATCTACAGTCAACAAAGGAGATTACCTTCAGCAATAAGAGAAGTCTTAACCAATCAGTTGAAGACCTTAAAGGGAGATCTGATAATTTCAGCAGTCAGAAAGAAGAATTTCTATCTCTACTTTAACAGCCAAATTCTCCTAGAGAATTCAGAAAAACTTTTATCAGCATTCCCAACTTGCAGCCTGCCCAACAGAATTCAGACTTGCCAATCCCTAAGGTCGTGTGAGTCAATTCTTAGAGTAGGTCTCATAGTATTTATATATGTGTTATATATATATATATGTCTTATAGTTTCTGTGATTCTGGAGAACCCTAATACAACCTCTTCAAATGGTTATTTCTACAATTTAAAAATCTCACCTGTTATATGCAAAATCATTAATTTCACTTTTGAGTTCTGGCCCCATGTATACGGATTGTATGAAAGAGCTATTGGAGAGCAGTGTGGAATACCTTCGTTGGAGATATTTTAAAAAATGGAAATATTTCCTTAATCTGAGAATTGTTTAGGTATAGAACTACTCTTCAGCTGGGATTTGACCTATATGAATTTCCATAGGATTTTTATGATTCTACAATTGATGTTTGTTAAAATAAACATTTTAAAACATGGTGTATGCAGTTTGATCATTGTCTTCATGCTGACCTGGAAGGAAGCCTGTTAAAAGACTGTTTCTGTGTTAATATACTGTTCTACATTAATGAGTGACATAAAAATTTTATAAAAATTAAAAATTTCAAACAGAATTTTCAAATAACAGTAGATGATAGATCAAAGTTCAAAATGATTTTGATAGCCTGGACAGATATAAACCAACAAAAAAATCCTCTAAAAGAAATAAATGGAATATCCTATATGTGGGTTAAATAAATCAGTTTTTCAGGTACCAGATATAGGAGATCTGGTTTGGCAGGGCTGAATACCCAAAAAATCCATAAGTTTTAGTTGTCCATAAACTTAAAATGATCATGCTGTACAAAAAAAAAAAGGAAAAACTATACAGCTCTAGGTTCTATTATTAGACTTCTATGCTATTAATAAATTATGTTAGCCCTTCATCTGAAATCATATACCTTCACTTCATTTCTTTTTAATGAACTAGTCAAAGACTTCATCAACTTTTACTTGACATTAGCTTCTTAATGGTATCCATGCTTCTTTTTTCCCACACCAATCTGTTCTCTGCATGCAACCAATGTTACCTTTGATGAATTAGATCTGATCATATCATTCCCATGGAAATAAGCCACCAATAGTTCTCAGTAATTACAGAATTAATTATTGAATTTCAAAATTAATTATTCCCTGAGAAAGTGGTCTGTTAATTTAATATCTGATCTCTACCAACTTTTTTTTTTTCTTTCTTTGAAGATAGCTCCTGTCATTTCTAAAGATGTGCCTTTAACTCATCTTAACCATTTTTGGACTATGCTATTCTGAAATTGCCATGTATTTGCATATTTCCATACCTTTTCTCAAGATCTTCTTTTAAAAAGAATCTTTCCCACTCTGTATTTGACTAGCTACTCCTGCTAATCCAGGAGGTTCAAATGTCTTCTCTTCTCTACCCAATTCCAAGAGAAACCAACCTCTTCTAATATGCTGCCCCATAATCTATCACAGACTGTAAGATGCTATTATTCCCTCTTCAATTGATTAGGGGCTTCTGTGTTTGTTCCCATGTACTGTTGTCATTACTTTTAATTATATGGGTTTCATAAATTGCGTTAGAGTAGTAAACTTAAAAGGATCCTAATCTGAAAGGAGAATAATATAGAAGGATATTTTCCTCTCTTATCCCCTTCGACCGTCACACACATTATTTAATGTGTTAAACAATGTGTGTGACTGGACTAATATATTTAATATTTTAAAGTGTGTGGAAAGATTTGTTTATCTATTCTGGGAAGCAAGATTTTAGTGATAATGTTGAAGGTTCTCTATGGTGAGTTTTTGCCTCAAGGATAAAAATTTTAAAATCATGAGATCTTTCTGTCATGGTTTTGAATGTCAGTCTGCTTTATCTAAGGGGATTCTGAATCCTTTGTGTTTAGCACATTTTACTGAGATACAAATGCATGCAATCTTGGTGACTGGGTTTTCTAACTAAAATGTACCGAAAATGTGTGGACTGAAGCCAAGAGGACTGTCAGAAGGTGTGTGTCATTGTTGCCTGAATAATTCTCCTCTTGCCATTCACTTGCATTTTAGTTCAGAGTCATATATTTTATGTTACTTTTTGGATTCCCCCGGCACCTAATATTATAATCTACACAATACTATGCTACATTCCAAATTTTTAATGCAGCCTTATGAAACAGGTTGAACCTATATTCCCCTTCATAATTTAGAGTAAAGAAAGTCAACAGGAAGAAGCATTGGTAGTCTTTAGAATGCCAGTTCAATAATTGAAACATTTTGAGGAATTTCTAATTTTCCTTATAAGGAGAATTTAGGTTTTTGTTTCTTTGATGTTGGAGTTGGGGAATCCTAAAAGGAAAAAGACTGTTGGGATATCCAGGTTGTTTGGATCCTGGGCACCAACCATAAGGAAAACGACACTTATCTCAGTTCACAGCACTTGAATTGGAAGCATAGACTTTGCTGTGACAAGTTTAACCCTTCATCATTTCTCTGATCTGTCATTCTTTCTACTTAAATGTGTGGCTAAGTCTTTGTTATCTCTCCATGCTCACATTAGCTTTTTACGTAAATAGCAGTGGGACACAAATTCTCTTTTACTTATCTTCCAGATTAAAAAGATATATATCCTCACAACTTTGAAGTACCCACTTTATATATTCATGGTATCTCATATAAGTTAAATCATAGTACAATGAATTGAGGGAGGGATACGAAGGAGCAAGTGTAATAAGCTTTTTACCACATGGCAACATTTTGTACAGATGATACCGGTCCATCTTACCATTTTTCAGTCATTATGGCTGAGTGTTTGGGTCTAGCTGAATCTTCATTCACTGTCACAGCCCCTTCCTATATAGCAGCCTTCAAACTTAATTATACATCAAACTGGATGTATAATTATCACATTTGAGATGGTTCTTTTGTAGAAAGAGCACAGGACATAGGGTCCAGTTGTTCAAAATGCAGAGGTTGTACCTGTGTCACCAGCATCACCTGGAATGCTTGAGGAAATTTTGGATGTCTTGTCCTCACTTCAGACCTACTGAGACAAGATCAAGGATGAATGGCAAGCAGGAATCTGCATTTTACAAAGTCTCCAATGAATATCTATGCATACTAGAGTTTAAGTATCACTGTAGGCCCATTTATACTACATAGCACTAATCAAGCAAAGCAAACTGAATTCCTGGCCACACTTGCAGACAGTAATACTTAGAAGCAACAAAGTCTTCTGAAACAAAACAAGTGGCATATGATTTTTTGAGGTTTCTGGCACGGCCTATCCAATCCACATGTGCCCCTGTTAGCTCTAAATTAGAAAATAAAGAATGGAATTCAGCCCAGTGGCAGCCATGAGCACAGGTGCACAATTTGGAAAAATGAGACCAGTTCTATGAAAAATCAAGCTAAAGTCAAAGAAGTTTAATAAAAATGTAAATCTCCTTACAACTGGACCCATGTTTTTCTGTCTTTTAATGAGCACCTGTCATCCGGTGAGTAATGATTAGGCCACTGAGAGTGGGTTAGGCAAGGAAAAAGGACCATGACAGGAGACTCTGTAAGGCATTTAAAAATGAACAATCCATCTAACAAATATAAACTCGTGCCAGTGATGCAAGTATAATAGTGTAATCTCTTCACCAGAAACAAAATGCAAATGATTCACTAAGCAAGAAGAGGCAGAACTTTCTCCTGTTGCCTTGGGGGAGTTTTCTGGAAACAGACTCTGAGAGAAATGATATGTATACGATTTATCGGTAGTGCTCTTGGAAATTTCCTGAACATGAGCAAGGGAAGCAGGCTTAGACAGAGGGAGAAGATGGACAGCGGTGCAGTGGCAACTGAAACCTCAGTCGATTCCACAGTGAGCTCTGGAGTTTGGTTGGCCCTACCAAGATGTCCCAAATTGAGTAAAGGGAGCTGAATCTTTGTACCCCTCCATTCAATCCAACCATCCAAACATTGAGTGAGGTAACCCTCTTTGACTGAGGGCAGTTCTGGAGAGGGATTGAACTGTGAGCTGGTTTTGAACAGGGAATCCTGTGGCACACCCACTGCAATTGCTATGTCTGAGTCAAGGCCAGAAATTAAGGGACCCAGAGCTACAACAGACTTCTGAGCTTCTGCAGCCTGCTGAATGCCCTGACAGTCCACTGAAGTGATAATGTTAAGGAAGGAAATGATTAGAATTAATTTGCTGTGGGACCAGAGCTACATTTCGAGCTGTCAGCAAGTAATGAAGCAAGAATGTCAATCGACAGGTGAATCAAAGTCGGGGCAGAAGGAAGGGGGGAGGGAATTTGCTCCAAAAAAAAAAAAAAAAAAAGAAGTTACTTTAATTGAGGCTTGTGATGAGATAAGTAGAGAAAGTTTGCAGCAGCCAGAGATTGTTATGAAGGAAAACACATTTTTTTGTACTTGGTGGACTAGGATGTGAGTGGTGAATGGGACAGATTATCATTTGCAAAGTCAATGTAAGAGTCAAAGCTAATTCCAAATAAATTCTGGACTTTCAAATAAAGGATTTCCTGCATTTACATTGGTCCTGGTGATGCATACTTCTTTCTTTACTCTTAATTATTGATTGGCAATAGTGTAGGGCACTAAGAGATAAATATACTTAATTGTTTTATAAAAAAAGAGAGTGAGAGAGAGCTTTGATAGACTCATAGGCCATGGATTTTCTGCCCAGTGCCCTGTGCTCTGCTCAGAATGTCTCTGACCACTGCCTCTGTGTCTGAAGTAACCTATGGAATCAGCCATAGGGGTGCTACTTTTCCACTGAGGGCCACTGCTCCAGAGGGCACCTGCTACCAGGTCAAACCTTTGAAACTATAAGTGCAAATGGGAGTGAAAGGGCCTTTACAATAAAAGGCCATTTCTAAAACTGGATGAAAAGTATTTCTTTCTGTCTTTGGTGTCTTCTTTGATAGGGTTTTGTTTTGTTTTGTTTTTGTTTGTTTTGTATTTGTGAGAGACATTTTCCCTTTCCGGTTTTTGAATGCCTCCCAACCTCTTTTCAGGGGCCCACAGAGGCATATTGAAAGATGCAATAGAGTTATAGCATGACTGTGTGGAGGTCCGTGGATATATTTTCTAATTATAATCATTCCTGAGCTGTTTGTAACTATTTCAGATCGTTCACCCAGCTGCATGCCACTGGCTTGTTTCTATTTCTGGAACCATCCCTTCCTTCTCCTCCACCTCCTTCCCCTCTCTCTCCCAAACACCATGTCCTGAGAGCCTAAGATCTTTTCAAGCACAGTGTATGTGTAAAAATGATCTTGATCTCTTAGGAGAAAGCACACACCATTTTTCTTAATGGGCAAGCAGCATCCTAGAGAAAAAGGAGAATTGAAAGGCTGTTTCTATTAGAAAGTATGTTTTCCTACAACAGTGAGGACTATAGTTGCCACCATAGTGATTGCTATTAATTCCTTATTGGATCAAGTCCTCTCTATTCTATTCTATCAAATGAATGCCTTTAAATGTATTCTCTCCTCTCCATTCAACCTGAAACTGCCTTATTCTGGTCTGTTATCTATCTCCAGGCATTATTGCGATACCTTTTAACTGCTCTCCTGACCCTTCTCCTGGACCCCTCTTGTCTATCCTACATATACACACCTTTGTTTAGAAATTAAAACCCTGATTGTGTCTCCTCCTGTGTAAAATTCTTCAGTGTTTTTATCTCCATTAAAAAAAAGTCATCCAAATTGTTAAGTATAACATAAAATGTCCTTCCAAAGCTGTATCTGGCCTATTTACTTTAGTCTTAGCTCTTTGTCCTTCTACCCAGCCCCCACTCCATCTCCATTCCTTGCACTTCGAATTCTTGCTCCACGAATTCTGTGCTATCTGTATGTTCTTCTCGTTTACCATGCTGGTTTACACCTTAGTGCTTTAGTGCATGGGGTTCCCTCTGTTTGGAGCACTCTTCTGAATGGTTTGTGACACTTGAAGAAATACCTTTGTCCCAACGTCAGAAACTAAACTTTCATTCTGATCAATAACACAGATAGGTCCCACAGTAGTTCTCCAGGCTATTTTCCATGGACTGAGGATGCTAACACTCCCATGTTAATACTGAATTGTGCTTCCTAAAACAAATGTTGATCTGAGGACCCATTAAACCCCAGTCATTCTCAAAAATCACCTAAGGTATCTGTCTATCTATCATCTCTCTATCATCTAGCTGCCCTTTATTTGTTAATAAAGTTTAGTTTGTGAGAACGATTTGGTTAGAGTAAAAGGAGAGAGAATGTGTTTTGCCTACTGAATGGTGCTTGATAAAGTGCTCAATAAAGATGGCTTCAGAAGTGGTTCATTTAAAGAAATAACTACTAAACAGCCCTCTTTATTAATGTATGGATTTTCTGTCACTGATGTTTGTCTTCCTATGAATAGTCTTGACAAGATTGTTTCAAGTAAGCATTTTATACCATCTGTTACTGTTTCTAAGGGTGTCATAAGCAGCTAACTGGGTAGAGGAGAAATCAGGGAGTGCTGTATCTTTTCTGCCAGTCTCTTCTGTTTTTACCTCTAGCTATATATAGCTATATATACACACACACATATATATATATAATATCAAATCTCAATGGAATGTGAAATAAAAACTGGAATTTGAGCCAAGAGTACCTGAAATAGTATTTCTGGAAAAGGCTTTTCTAATGCCATCTGTGTAAGTGTAGAGAGAACCAAAATCTATAAGATAATGATGAAGATAGGTACAATTGTACATCTATTTGGACCCTGATGCTTTACTGTACTCATGCCCAGCTGATAACCCCAGAAGGGCAGTTTATTGCACTTTGATAACTGTTGTTGACCAGGCCTCATGCACACAGTTTCTACCCTGATGTTTGGCATGAGTCATATCTCAATACATTGAAACAAGGTTTGGAAATAAATAGGATGGCATTTCCCACTTGCTTTCATGCTGTTATTTTCTCTGCAAGATGCATTCTGGCTCTTTTTGTGAATCCACAGATTTGATTCTATGAGCTGCTGGGAAGTGCAGCAACTTTATGCCAACCACAAAAGAGACTTTTAATTCAGTCTGTTGTATATAGAAAGCATGTTTGTGCATGTATGTGTGCATGATGAAAGAGTTCAATTGCTGCTGTACTTGCAACACAAAGTACACTGCCAGTTATGTGGCAGCTCTGTTCAAAACTCATTAAATTATGAAGTTTAAATGGAAATTAAATATCTATACTTGCACACACACACACACACATACACAAGAACTTATTAAGCCTGGGTATTACAGATGGAAAACGGAGTCGTTCACTTGCAAGCAACCAAATGCTGTGTCCTGCAAAGATACATCTGGAGGCTTGGATAAAACAATATTGCCATAAGGCCAGAAATGAAACTTTTTTTTTTCTTTCAATTGAGCTAAGTATTATCTTTATAAAATGAAACTCAAAATCTATGTCTAGCTTCCTAGCTTTTAGTCTCCAGAGATCCTACCATCCAGGTATCATTTGTACATTTTATTTGAAGAAAAAACAAATATTTAGTAAAGAAGTTAAAAGTCTCCTTCTAACTCAACCTTATATCTCAGGGCAATATTTCTTCATTCTGTCCACTCAGGTCAAAATTTTAAAAATCAATTTATGGTCATTTCTGTGCTTTGCAAGTCCATTCAGTTCTTTGCAAGCCCTCTCTCTGGCCCAGGAATGATATATGCCATTTTTATAAAGTGAGAAAGAAGAGCAGTATAAATTGTACAAAGCAAGTATTGAACAGCAGAGAGTTTCACTGTTCCTTAGAGAATTGAATCGTGCATTTACTGCTGAAAACAAACCTTTCAAAAAATATTATTGGGGCACCAGCCTAGCAGAGGAGTAAGAGTCATCGGGAAAGAAGTGGGTGATTTTAGCCTTTGCCCTTTGTGAAGCTTACAGTCTGGACGGCAAGATCAAATTAACAAGAGCAAGCACTTTGGTGTAATGATTAGGATCCTGAGCTTTAGATTTGGGCAGAAAATGATTTGCATGCTAGTTTGTCCCCTCTTTTGCTGTTTGATTTTGTGAAAGCCAATTCCCTCTGTGCCTCAGTTTCCTCATCTTTTAAAATACCTCCCTAATAGTGCTATTGCTGTTGTTGTAAAGGTTGATGCAAAAATGTAGGAAAGGTATGCCTAGAAAATAATGGATGCTTACATTAATAATTTCTTTATTAATATTACTGATACAGGTGAAGTAGCTCTTCCTACCTCTGCACACTTACCATTTTATGTCTGTAATTTGCATGTTTACAATATCCTCCATGATGATTTGAATAGTCCCAAGTCTTTCTCAGAGCAGTGGCATCTAGATTTTATAAATCTCTGTAACTTCAGACCTTAACCCAGTGACCAACACATAAAATGTTTTTAATAAATATATATATTTATTATTTTACTAACAAAGAAAAATAGTCTCCAAAGGAAGGATTCTGATTTTAAAGAGAGGTTTCTTTCAGAGATTTTTTTTCCTTTAATTCTAGAAACCAACATCATTAGTAGTAGTAATAATTATGAGTATTTGCACTTCTATATTTATTGGATAAATTAGGCAGCATATGGTGTGCTGGCTTAGATGGATCTAGCACTGTATTAACAGGTATATGGAACTCTGGGGTAATGGTTTGTTGGGTCCTCATGCTATTTAGGACACACATTTAGTGTATGGTGACCTTCCTACTGGAGAAAGTACTGGAAGAAAATGAACTGAAGTGGAAGAAATGCTTAGGTTAGCCCAACAACTCCAATAATTGACCAATGTGTCAAGGACAGTTCTGTTCTAAAAATAATCAACAATGTGATCAGTACTAAATTAATGTTTTTATGGGTTAAAAGTTTCAAAATTTTTCCTATTAGTAAAATCATCTTTTAAGTAAACTCATAGGGTTAAAACAGCAAAGCTCTTTTATAGAAACTCCACACTTGAGAACCTAGCAACGAGAAATGGACCTCTCTGTAATAGGTTCTTGGCCTGGGCTTCCATTCCCAGTTTGGAAAATCCTGATAGAAATACATAGCTATCCAGTTGAAATGCTTTAAGGATATCTATAAACTAGTAAGAAATCTTCGAGGGTTATCAAAGCAAACAATTTTGATGGAGACTGTGAATATTGGAGATGGGGATACAGAAATCATCAGTCAAAGCAAAGCTTGAAATGACTTGTTAAACAGTACTTGAGTTGGATGGAATGTTTAAGGAAAAATGGCCACAGCCACTGCCGCCTCTTTTAGTTTTAAGCCTAGGATACACGTGGTACCAGCCCATGAACCGTTACTCTACGTGTTAATATAGTATTCCATTTTCTTTTCCATCTTTTCCTTATATTCTAGGGGAGTGTAATCAGTGTCAGAGCTCAGCCCATAGAAGGCTGGTCGTCGAGGGGATTTCAGTGAGGAAGACAAAGCATTCTAGGTACTCCATTAATTCTTTTTCCACCGATTTAAGGATTCCCAGTATAAGGACAAAAGACAAAGGCAAAGACAGCAACAGTAATACTGTTGCTAATAAGAATAACCAGTGCTTACAGAGCATTTATGTTGTGCTAAATGTTTACTTAGATGATCTCATCTAGTCCTCTCAATGATCCTGCAAGCTGGGTACTAGTAGCAGAGTCTTAGGGAAATGGAGTAAAGTTTGCTTTAATTTGGAGATGAAAAACTGAGCTAAGATTCTTTAAATAATGTCCATGAGGAGTTTATGGATATAATTTATCAGAAATACTGAAAGAAGAGGTGCTTCCATCCGGACTCATAATAATAAGGGCTTCATTGAACTGGAGACTGAATCTATATTACCAGGCTATTTTGGAGGATTTTCTTGCCACTAGGCCTATGGGGAAAAAATAGAGTTTCTCTCTAACCTTGATTATTCAGAGAAAATTGGGTTGCTGCTACACAGCAGGAACAGGACATAGTTGGCATCTGAGGAGGATGCTCAACACATGTAATCGAAGCCAGGATGAACATGCATAAACTCTGATTATGTTACATTTTATTCACAGAAAGCAGGCATTTGGGACTTTGTTCCCAACTTCAACCCAAAGAAAAAGACACTAATGTTGAGTCGACACACAAAGCCTGAGTTTCTAATTTTTCCTTTTAGTTTAGTCCAGTGATTTTCGGTCCTATAAACATAGGCTTACCTTTTTTCTTCATTTTACCTCCCAGTAGATCACTCTAGGTGAGCAGGGATATCCTAGACCCTCAGTTGTGTCATGTCATCAATGTGTGCCAGCTTGCACAGAAAGGTCTGAATTCCTGCCCTGCACTTCCCAATGAAGTTTAGCGTTTATGGCAACCCTCTCAGTGGGGAGACAGATGAGCAGGTGAGGCCCAAAGCAGCATCTGTGACTTACTAGGATCCACCGGCTTAATGTGCATAATTTCCACTTCAAAGAGTTCACAGACAGCTTGTTAATAGTTCATTGCAGCCCCGGCTTGCCAAGTAGTCAAAATTCTCTTTGGTACAACTACAGTAGATGATGGAAAATTGTTTATAATTTTATGACATTAGACAAGTAGAGACCCTCTGAACTCATGTACTTTGACTTCCTCGTTGTATAAATAGGAAATTACGAAATTCATTTGTTCAATTTCTTCATTCTACAATGTTCATTGAGCCCCTATTATATGCCATAAGAAGGCTAAAAAGACTCAAAATCATATACGGTTGGAGGGTTGGAAAGACTACCTTTTATTCATTAATTTATTCCTGTTTGTTCTAGCACCGAGATTATACCTGGCCCATAGTAGGTCTGAAGAAATAATCAGTGCTTAGTAAATGTTAGTCAAATGGCTGATTGAATGGAAGAAAAAGCTTCAGAAAGAAGGAGACCCTGTACTACATTGTGGGATGAGTAGGCGATGGCAAGGGAGAGGTGTCCAAGAGAGATCAAGGAAATTAACCAAAATTATGGTCTAACCAACAGCAAGAACAGATCTAAAGTATTGGCCTGGTCTAGAAGTAGTTCTGTTTGCACCAACAGGCTCACTTTCCAAAAGGAAATGTTCTGAAACATTTAAAATTGATTGATAAAGAAAAATGTCTTCATAGTGTTGTGAATGAGGAAGTTTCAGAACAAGAAAGATCCTGAACTATATTATTCCTGAGAAAGCCATAGCTATTTTCAATTCTTGACATCAACTACCTCCCATTATGAAGTAAACAATGGGATTAACTACCCTCTCTAGTTCATCCTCTTTACTGTCAGCTAAATTTTTCCTTAGTTTTTTTTTTTTTTTTTTTCCTCATTGGCCTTGGAGAAGTGAAAAAGATTAACATAAATGGAAATAGAATGTTCTATAAAATAGTCATCTTGTTAACCCCATGATCCAAATGCCACGATACTAGGTGCAGAACGAAAGGAGAAGGAGGAGGAGAAAAGGAGCTGTTTGCTCTGGGGGTTAAGAGTAGCTTCAGCTCCTTGAGATGAAGGGATGAAAATAAATCCTCTGTATTACTGAAGCATGTGAATGCTATGAAATAGTGGGGCCTGAATCAATATATTGCATTTACAGCAGAGAAAAAGAAAGAAAAGGATTTTCAGAGTTTATTTATCTAGCCCCTCTGAAAAATACTTATCTGAACTAGTGGGCTGAGAGTGTTGTTTCCATTGAATTTGACTCTTTCACTGCCACACTTTGGAGAGAGTGCTGCCCAAAGCAGTGACATTGCAAAAAACAATGCCACTCCTTGCCTTTTGAGTGACCCACTTTTGCACTCCACTGGTGGAGAAAATATTGATAGAAACTTCTGTTAGAGGATTCATGAACTTATAATAATAACAGTAGTAATAATAATACCACTGATTTGGATTTGGGGTGCCCCTCCCTTTGGGTAAGTTCAACATTTGGTTGTATGCATCAGTTAATTCTTTTAATAACATACAAAGTCGAGAGAAGTCAGTATCATTTTTCCCATTTTGAAAATAGATTAAATAAAGGCACACATAGGGTGGGAATTGTGAAAATAAGCATTGTTTTATGTGCTCCTGTTTTAATAGGAGTCAAAGTAGCACAAATGAATATATGGCAGTGTAGGCATTGAAGAAAGTGATAAAGAGATCTTGTGAGATCACAGGGCTTAGGTTCTTATTTTTAAGAACAGTTTCTCTTAATTATATATTCATTTGTCTGAAAATTTTTATGGAGTGTCTATTCTGTGCCAGGTATTGTTGAGTCACTGAGGTTATGGTAGTGAGAAAAACAGATTGATACCTGTCCTCATGGACTGGCATTCTAGTGGGAGCAGATAGAAAAAATGTGGTAAGCGCTATGGAGAAAACATTACTGGTTATAGGTAGAGAATAACTAGTGGGAACAGAGGAGGATGACCTCACAGGAGGTTACCTTTGACTTCATAAGAAGAAGCCAATCATGTAACAATCTGGTGGAAGAGAAAAGAGCACATGCAAAGCTTCCAGACAATGGTGGTTACCTGTTGGAAGAATAGAAGAAAGTCTGGTATCTGGAGTATACTTAACAAAGCTATCATGCCAGGTGAAGTAGCAGAGGTTGACGAGGGCCAGGTCATGGCGGGGCCGGGGGCATGTTCCACGCCTCTCTCCTAGCCTCGGGGCTTTCTGGCAATCCTTGGCATTACATGGCTTGTAGCTGCATCACTTCAATTTCTGCCCCCGTTGTCACATGAACCTCAGCTCTCAGTGTCTCTTCTGTGTCTCTGTGTCCAAATCACCTCCTCTTTTCTCTTATAAAAGACACCTATCATTGGATTTCGGACTCTCCCTAATTCAGTATGACCTCATTTTAATTGGAGTATATCTGCAAAGACCCAATTTCCAAATAGAGTTACCTTACAGGTCCTGGGGTTTAGGCTTCGGCATATCTCTTTGGGGGGTACTGTTCAGCACACTAAAGATGTCTTTGGGGTCATTTTAAGGAGTTAAATTTTATTGTAAATGCAATTGGAATCCATTTGAAGATTATAAGTAGGAGAGTGGTAGGGACTGATGGACAACATGTGATGGAAGGTCATCAGATCCAGGCCCCTATTTTTAGGGTCCAGCTTCCTTAAAGATCCATTTATTGACTCAACAATATTAAAATAAAATTTACTATGTGCCATGTAATGAACCGGTGTTTAGCAAAGATTGAGACAGAGTTTCTGCCATTATTGAACTTATATTCTGGTGAGGGCAGATAGACAAGAATGAATAAGGACCATTGTAGAAAATACAAGTCATTTTTAGGATGAAGAGTGAAGAGGATGTGGTATTGGAAATTGTGGAAACCTTTAGGGCTTCTTTAGTTACTAATTTCAGTTTTGTTTTTTGTTTTTACCCCTGATAGTCAAGACATTCTTCCTTGTTTGTATGCTTTCATTTCTATCTTTTGCTTTTTATTCTATTATCTCCATATGTAGTAAACAGCATTTTCCTGAAAGCTTTATCTCAAGAAAACAATTCATCTGCTCTAACACTAACTATTTTACTCTTTTGCTTTCTTTTCTAGAGACTCTGATTTCCTAAACTTTTTCACAGTTTTTCGGCTTGTCCATTCCTTTCATTATTTTTGTTGCTCTTCCGCAGCCACATGAAAGTATAGAAAGATCCCCCCCCCCCCTCCAATTTCTTAACTCGGGTATATTTTAGACAGTGTATAGAAGAGGCCTGATTGAATGGTTCTTGAAAGATACACACTAATCTCACCCTGCCCCTTCTCCCCTCCCTCTCTTCCTTCCTTATTTCAAAATCCTAGGTAAATATTTTCTCTCCTTTAAAATACTTTAAAGGAGGCTTTTTGATAATTAACTCTTGCGTGTAGCTCAGTATTTCCTTTCCTGTTAAGAAGCAGTGTGGCAATAAAAAGAAGACTCCTTTAAAGACCCTTTGAATACCCTTTTAAAGAAAGATTTCTTAAGCTATGGCTTCCTCTACCTGTGAACTGTGGCCCTCAGTGTTACTGCAGTCTTGGGATCAAGTTCCATTAAGAAAGAAAATTTTATAATAGTGAGGAAATAGTTTTGCTTGTCCACCAGGATTTGGAAGGATCCTTTTTAGCTTGCTGCCTTCCCACCACTTCTCCTGGGGTTTTCATTATAAGAAGAGAGGAGCTGTGGTTGGCTGCTATTTCAGTGATCAAAGATGTATTTTTAAATGGATGGTTTTATTAGTAGGATTTTCCTAAAAGATAGACTCTAAACCAAAATTATCCTTGAGAATTTAACCCTCAAGGGATTTCTAAGTGTGTTAAAGTATATGTAAAAAAAAAATATGGCTTTATAGAATTCCCATGTTTCCCAAAATAGCTACTGCTTTTCTTACCAAAGAGGTAGCAGCAATTTGCTAACAAGGTTTTTTAACCAAGAGGAATAAGATGATAAATTGAGGTAAATGTGTGTGATCCACCAGTGTTCACTATTTCTGTTTTCATATATTCTCCCTTTCTTAGAAAGGTTCTTTATGGAATCATCATCTAAGTATGTTCCTATCCTGGGCAGACATCACTGAACAGTCACATTTCAGTCTCTATTGGAATACATCTGGTGATAATTTTTGTTGTTGTTGTTGTTGTTGACATTTTTGATGTCCCATTCTGTTGTTGGAGAGCTCTAGAAAATACTTCCATTCATTTGGAGCCCTGGTCATGAGCTCAGTAATTTTCACCCATCATTCCTGGTTCTGCCTTGAGAAGGATCACAGTCTTTGTTCTATATGTATTTGAAGATGGCCACCGTGTCTGTCTCCTAAGGGCTTCTGGTTAAATATCCTTTGTTCATTCAGTGGTTCCTCCTAGGAGTTCAGGGTCTTTCGCCATCCTGGTTACCTTCCTCTCAAGTGTGATTTTCACTGTCCTATTTAAAATACTATCAGCAGATCTACTTAGGAAGATGTACAGTCATCTCAGGGTGGAGTCAGACCAGGCCGTCCCTCAGTTGAGCGCACTTCTGACTTTGATCCTTTGTCTTTGTTCACTGGGTCTAAAGCCTCTTCCCTGAGAAAGTCACATGACGGCCTCCCTCTCTGCACTCAGGTCACTGTTGCCCTCACCTCAAAGAGACCTGCACTGACCATCCATTTAAAGCAGTCCTCCCCATCATGACTATCCCCTTATTGGGCTTTATTAGCACTTAAAACTCCCATGCATTACATTATATATCTATTTGTTTATTGTCTGCCATCAGTTCTAGAATATCATCTCTATTAAGATTAGGATTTTATCTGTTATATTCACTTATGTTTTTCCTGCATCCAAAAAAAGTACTTTGTTTCCATAGTAGGAGATTAATAAATACTCCTGAATGTATCAATTAATTCACTATCCACCAGTATTATCTGTGGGCAGAGAGTACAGAATAAGATTTATATTGCATATTTAACAGTGTGTGTAGCCAGACACTAAAGAATTCTCTGACTCAAAGTGAATCCAAACAGCATTTGGACATTCAGACGTTAAAGAGCAATCTATATGTGTGCTGTGTGTGCATAAATGTATATGTATATATGTATATACACACATCTGTATTCATATACATGTATACATATGATATATATATGACCAAATATGTAGACATATGATTTGGAGAACTATGTCCAAGCCCTCAGGTTATAGAACTGGGAAATGAAAAACATGCACAAAGAGAAGGAAAGTGAGCAAGACTGCTCACTGTGCATGAATTTCCAAGGATACAGTTGCTCCTGAACCATTGCAGTCAGTACATCAAAATAAGCGCTTTATTGAGTAGGGTAAAAGGAGTTGCTGGAGAGACTGTAAATTCTTTCCCAGAACAAATGATAACTGAGCCCAGGAGCCCTTTTGTCCTGGGGGGAGGGGGCATAAATTTCCTGAAAGTATCTGTCGCAGGGAATTGCTCTGCATTCATCATGTCCGCCTCCTGCATCATTCATGAATGTCATAAGAGTCTAAAGAATTGGCACTTCATAGTGAAGATGATTAAATAGCCATTATACTTGTCGTTTCTGCTGCACAATACTTTCAAAGGGATTCCATTTGGATTGTAGCATAACCCTTCTAATCCTTTCTCATTTCTTGCCTCCTGAGGTCGCCAGCTTTGGAGGAAAGGAGTATTATGCGTCGTCAGCCGTGTGCTTATTGGGATTGAGCAGATCTAGGGGACCTGCCCTGCAGATTGCATAGTCCCCTATAATGGAAGCCTTAGGTTTTGACAAAAATGCCACAATACTCAAAGCAGATCCTTTTCCAGGAAACCAGGAAATTTTAGCTCCCACTAAGATTCTACAGTGATTGAGTTATAACTTTTTTCACATGTTTTCATTTCTCTGTGCTTTAACTTCCTTGTGGACTGAAGGTAATGAATCACAACAGGACTCCTTTGTATATTATTTGTTGTTTTATATATTCAAATATGAGGCTGCAGACCATTACACACCTGCTAAAGCCTATACGTGTAGAGTATCAGTGATGTCACAGAGTAAAAGATAGGTGATTTTGCTTTTTTGCTCTCCCCTGAATGCTTCTTGACACATATATACATATATATATATAGCCTCTTTCTCATGCTCATGTGTTCTTTCTCTCTCTCACACACACACATACACACACACACTAAAATTGCTACATAGTGAGTCTCACTACCCAAAGAGCAACTTTAAGTGATGGAGTATATATGGCTAAATTAAATTTAATCAATAAGCAAGTATTTTAAGCACCTACTTTGGAAGCAGCAGAAAGGGCACTGGAATGCAGGACAGAGGGGTTCTAATATGCCTCTGAGAAGGTCGACTATGGCCTTGGACAAGTTCCATAATCCCTCTGGGTCTCAGGATTCATGTCTATAAGTGAAGACATCAAATGGCTGCTTTAGATTCCCCTTCCAGCTCTTAAGCCAGATGATTCTGTATGCCCAGCATGGGACTCAGCCATCATGGGGAAATAAAGAAGACATGATACGACCCTTGCTGGCAAGGAACTCACAATCTAATCATGTTCATGCAAATCCCTAACCATTGCTGGGCAATAACGTCCAGTATAACATGTGTGCTGGGTCCATAGTGTCATCTTTGACTGTGAAAGATTGATAATTTTAAAAATAATGAAAAATAATGGTATGATCTATGACTGTGATTTCCATGTAGTAAACATGTAATATGTCTTTGTGCCCTTGTTACTTGTGGTCTCCTCCCAAAGATTCATCACTTTAGGGATAATGTTCTCTTTAAAGCAAAACTTTGGATAGATGTTAAGGGATCAAATGCGTAGATGTTGGCAATTGCAATTAGGAAGAGGACCCCTCCAGAGAAAACATGTTCCACCTTACTGAAGAAGTCAAATCATGCCAGCCACACCTCCAGGCCACTACTTGTTTCAATGCAGGAACACCCTTTGAGCTTTAATTAGTCTGCTGGAAGGACTCTCTTCACTGCTCATAATCCAGGCTTTCTCTGGAAGTGGGAGAACCAACTGAAATGCCAGCCTTGGCACTTTGCTTTCTGCTCCTCCAGCCATGTGAGTCTGATTTTTGCTTGCTGCTGGTTTAAGAAAGATTAAAAGGAACAAAGCTATTTTCCAAGTTTCTTGATCTGCACGGTGGCAGCCAGAGTCAGAGGAAATGGGGACAATGGAGAAGGGAATAAATCCTCGAGGGTGATGTGTATGTGATCTCTGGGAAGCTGACCCAGTGTTCATGTGGAGCCTTCAAATACTAGTTCATTGCTTTGGAGAACCTGCCAGCACCCAATAAAGCCTGCCACCTATATGACACAATGTGAGGCAAAAGCTGAGGCTGAGAGATAAGGAAAGACAGGATATATGGCTGAACAAAGACCTTTCAATTTCCTTTTCTTAGTAGATGGACAAGTATCACATCATTAAAAAAAATGCCCACATCAGAAACAGCTTCCAATCCAAGTGCACATAGGCTATGTCTAAATCTTTTCACATGATTGACTTAATCAGAAGGCCTAATCTAACAGGGAGAAGCACTGTATTAATTTAAATATGGCAGGTGCTATCTAAGTTTATTGCAAGAGCTAAAGGCCAATTATCTTGTATTTTTCCATAAAATTGCATTTTCTAAAAAGAGACTGGTGTGTCTGAATATATCCATCATAACAAATCTTCAAGCTTTGATGGAAGTGACTGCTGTTTATTTGCAGCATGCCATATCTGTACTTTTGAATCAATGCTAAAGTTATCATATTAGAACTAAGATGAGGGCCCGAGAAATAGGTTTTATAAAGGTGCAGTGCAGAGCATGGGTAAAAGCACAGGCCAGGACCAGATGTAAGAAATTACCTCCCTCCAGGATCTGATGGGCTGAAAGGCAATTTTTTAAAGGAGGGAATATGTGGCCACCAAAGCAGTGGCATTCAAACTTTTTAAACACTGAAATTGTTATTTAAAAGTTTTATGTGAATCATATTTAATAAATATAAGTTATGTGTTTCAGAATTTTTTCAAAGTATTTGGTGGAAAATAGGTCTTATTGGTGTAATACTTGAAGTATTTCTGTTACTTAAATACACTACAAGAAAAGCACTGGCTTGTCTATTAAGGCACAAATACCTCACTGTAACATTCATTACTCTGCATAGCTTGCCCTAGCTTATTTTCCAGAACTAATCTATGCTCTTCTCAACTTTTCAGTCGCCACTCCACCCACAAAGGCCATGCTGTGTTCCCCCAATACCTTGCGTTCTTTCACACTTTTGCTCATGGATTCCAAGTATGACATGCCAAGAATGTCATTCCTTGCTTTAAAATCTTACAAATATTCCTTCACCCTCCATGTCATTCTAGAGCTTAGTGACTTACTCCTCTTGGTTCCCATTATACTTTGAACATATTTCTACTCTATCACTTATCACATTGTATTACACACTCAGTGTACTTCTTAGTACAACAGAGGTCTTTAAAAAATGCTTATTACATTTACATATCATTGCATTTGATTTTTACTGATTTAGTGCTTTTAATTTTTCTTAAGAAAATGTTTGATTATAGTTACTTTTTAAAAAAATAAATTTTAATGTCTAGTTAGGTAAGTCTCCCTTTTCCCTTCTTCCTTTGAAAATGTCCTTGGTAAATCTTACACATTTATTTTTCTTTATGAATTTCAGAAAATCTTGAGATTCTATTTGGAAATGCCCTAATGACTTACATTAATTAAAGATAAATATTATGGGTATATTTCTATTTTCTCTGTCCAGTAACATTGTATGTTTCTCCATATACACTGGCATATTTTACATCCTTGAAAAAATTATAGTTCCAGCCAATATGATAGTTACCAGAAGTTCTTTCATATCTGGGACTCTTCTGGTTGTGACAAAAGCCAAATCTGAATCAGCTTAGACTAAATGAGTTAACTGCTGAAAATTATATATATCACTATAAGAAAGACAAAGGTGCAATTTCAACACATGGACCATTAAAACTAAATACTTGAAAATGATAGGATTTTCTCTCTGTGTGTAACCCTTGACTCAACACTTCACTCTTTGAGTCAAGATTTTCTTTCTCACAACTGACCCCAGCAGCTCTATGCCTCTTATGTCATAGCATTATCACCAGAGTGGGACTGACTTAGTGTTTTTCTTGTTCCAAGCTTTAAAAAAAAAGAAAAAAAAGTAGAGTGCTCTGATTGGTCCAACTTGGGTTAATTGCCCACACCTTAGCCAACCAACTGTATGTGAAGGGCAAAATCCGTTAAGGACTCAACAGCTTCCGTTCAAATCTCATGAGTGGTACAGGGAAAATAGTACTTTCTGTTTCTAGATAGGAGTAGAGATGTGCTGGACAGATAGAATAATGAATGCTCCCTACAGGTACAAGTGGTTGGGGAGTCCTTTCACTTTGAAGTGCTCACCATAAAATAGCAATGCTAAACTATTTCCAGAGCTCTGTATAGTGTGCATGTTAACTCTTTTGATCCTTACTACAACTCTTTGAGGTAAATAGGTAGGAGAGGTATTATGACCTTCTTAATCATGGAAACTGAGGCTCAGTGAAGTTGAATGATGGGTATAGAGTAGGACAGCAGACCATATAGCAGCTAAATTTTCTCCCTCATGGCTCACTCTGTTGTGTGTTCTCTGATTAAGAGATATGTTCCTGGACCTTTGACTGTACAAAGTCCACATAAATCAGGTGTTTAAATCAAAGCAATAGAAATAAGCAACTTCTCTGCATCTGTGTGTATGTGTTTTTCCCAGAGGACAGTCATTACTTAGAAATCCCTTGATTGCTCTTATTAGAGAAGGTATTTCAAAGCTGTGGAATAAAGGGAGGAAAAGAAGGCAGACGAATAAGCTCTGAACCTCCCCTTTCTTCTAACTATATCCCATGAGGTGTCATCAGGAGGAATGCGTTCAGGGAAAAAAAGCAGCAGAAAAGGCCGATGAGTATTTACAAAATAAACTTTTGTATTTTTCTCTTCATTCATTTATAATTTGCCTAAGGACAAATGTCTGTATGGTCTTAGCATTTGTTTAATGCTCTGTAAAATAGAATGATAACATTGCTGCTCTTAAATATGTTACATTGCTTTTCTACCCTATTTTCCTGTTAGTTTAAATTTGAGATGTATGTATGATTTTTTTTTTTTTTTTTTTTTTTTTACTAAATAACATTTACAATATGATTTAGGGACCAAGGAATAACATTGAACAATTTGACTAAATATGGGCAGGAATTTTTTATCTAAGCCTGCCACAAATTCACTGAAGATAAATCATTCAAATGTCTTTCTGGTTGGGTTTCTTTTATAAATTGGAAGCTGTGTTCTATTCCATCACAAGAGGTGCTGTGAACCCTACTTGATAATTATTTATAAAATATTTTCACAGTGAGATGAAATGACAAAAAGCTGAGATGGATTAATGGGCACTGTAGTTTCTACACCATGCTGGAATTATTGTGTGAATGTGTACAAGTATAGGTGAGCCAACTTTCATTGATTAATTCAACATTTATTTCTTGACCATTCACAGTCTTGGTGGAGAGATAAATTAAACAGTCCCTGTTCTCCAGCAGCTCATAGTATGAAATAGTTTTGGATTTCCATTTTTTTGAAATATTTATATTAATAATCTAATCAATTAATTAATATTTATTTAAAAAACCTGAATACTGTGCAATTTCCTAGGACTCATTTTGTTTTTGCTATATAAGAAACTACTTTGGCTAGAAAAGTTTAAATCATGTTGCCTGTGAGGTAACCTTCAAAATAAATCTCATTGTAGAGTCCACCCCTCAAAACTTGAGATTTTTTTTGTGAGTAGTCTCATTAATTAGAAGCAACTGATTTTCTGACCTTGCTTCATACACCTTAGGAGAAAACGATCTCATATGAAATCATTGTTATTTAAACAAGATAAAATGAACTGTCCTCATCCTTTCATTCCCATTGTCAGTGGATTGGGTTTCCATCTTGTTGCTGTGGGTATTTTTGTCATGTTAGAAAGTCATTTTCTATTTCTTTCCATTATTCCCATTCCCTCACCCTGATACTCAAGAAAAATTCATCACAGTGAAGGAAAAAGTGAGAGCATAAGGGATACAGTTTGGCATAATGAAAAGAATTGAGTTGCAGAGACAGACACATCACAATTAAATTCCTGGTCTCATCCTATATTAGGTAAAGAATCTTGGGCAAGTTATTTTATCTATAAGTCCTATCTCATAAGACTGAGATAGGAACAATATCTAAAGTGGAAGATAGAGGGGTGTATTAGCCAGCCAAAGGGGTGCTAATGTGAAATACCAAAAATGGGTTGGTCTTTATAAAGGGTATTTATTTGGGGTAGAAGTCCACAGATACCAGGCCATAAAGCGTTAAGTTTCTTCTCTCACCACAGTCCATTGCCACGTGTTAGAGCAAAACTGCTGCAGGCGTTTGCCAGGGTTCAGGCTTCTGGGGTTCCTCTCTTCCCGGGGCTGCGTTTCTCTCCGGGCTTAGCTCCTGTTTCCTCCACAGGGTCAGCTGTAGACGATCAGGCAAACGGCTTGCTTCTCTTCTCCTGGGGCCTTCTTTCCAACATCAAAACTGCTTCTCAAAAGACTGCTTCAACTGTCCTTTGTCTTGCCTTTTTTATTCAATTCCCCACCCACCAAGGGGTGGGGCTCAATGACCTAATCCTAACCTAACCATGCCCAGATTAATAGATCAGTTTACAAGCATGATTTAATTATATTTTTGGAATTCATAATTACATCAAACTGCCACAAGGGGTTTGAAATATCATACTGTATACTATAATATATATTAGATGGTTCTTGCATAATAGCTAGTATGTGTCTTAATATTAGCATTGATATTAGTATTAGAATTAGAATCAAAGAACGTGTGAAAGAAATGAGTGTCCCAAAGGAAAAACAATGAGTTTATGGAAATTCTTTTAAGCAAGACAAAATGTGAGTGATCTCCTGGAAGCTTTATTTTTAGACTGAATTCAATTGTGAAGACATTGCACATTCTACCACTAATCATCTTCTTTTTCCTTAGTGGAAGAATGCTGGAATCTGAAGAGTAAAAATAACTTTTGTGTTGCCCCTAAGTCATGCTGTGGTTGTCATTTCTTATGAATGGGTCCAGGAACTATGTGTGATTTTATTTTACTCAAACTTTGGGAGAATAAAAATTGTGTATAAGATATCATAGTGGTAAGGCATCTCAATAGCTGATTATAGTTCTAGATTTAGAAACAACATAATTATATGGTTCCTTTTCAGACTCTGGAAAATCCAAGATAATATTTCCATCAAGTGGTCCAACCAAGCATATTTGCAAGATCAGGGTTTATACATAACCTATTCTATCCCTGCAGAACGGTTCTCAAATTGTTTTTCTAAGGTATTTACCACCAGAATTAAATAGTCATGAATATTTTTTATTCATGGTAACAATTAGGTTGATGGGTAGAATTATTTTGGTTTTATATTTTTTTCCCACCAGCTCCTTAGGAGCCTTTGGTATTGGATATATCGTATAAAGTCTTCACTCTGTAGGATTTTGAATCTCAATGTTACCAGCACTGTTTTTACTAAATGGAACCAATATTGGTTCTGCTAGAAAGTCTTTGAGTTGAAACTTTTCTTCTGGAATATTGGGGATGTGCTCTGAAATGTTGCCTCTGTAGATCCTAGAAGGTAATGTTTACTGGCTTAATGCTCATTTAAAAAAAAAAACTATTTTTCAAGAAGCTTTAGATTACATAAATGTTACATCAAAAATATAGGGGATTCCCATGTACTCCATCCCTACCCCTCCCATACTTTTCCCCATTAACAACATCTTCCATTTGTGTGGTACATTTGTTACAACTGATGAACACATATTGAAGTATTACTACTAACCATGGTCTATAGAATACATTATGGTTTACATTTTGCACTACACAATTTCACAGCTTTGACAAAATGTATAATGGCCTGTATCTGTCATTAAAATGTCATGCAGAACAATTCCAATGTCCCCAAAATGCCCCATCTTATACCTCTTCTTCCCTCTCCCTCCCCTCAGAACCTCTGGTGACCACTGGCTTTACGTCAATGTTATAAGTTCCATTACTAGAATCATAATAAGTCTACTTTAGTCCATAATTGCATTCAGGATAGAGGAAGAGATTGCCCCACGTGCAGAGAACCTTCACTTTGCCTGAGCTTTGCTTAAGAAGTAATGGACTTTGATGCTCCCTGATGAAATACTTAACCCTTAGGCAATGTTGTCAGTTTCTCAGTTTGCTAAGCATTAAATCTGCTTATTTCTTTGCCAAAGAAGAAGGATGTTCTTAAGAATAGATGAAATTTCTCAATGTTCAGTCCCTTCAGTTTTGCTTTGTTTAAGACTAATTTGTCACTGGTTTTTGTGTTCATTTAAAAAAAATTTCAGAGAATTCAAAATAGGTCAGAATAAATCCATTCAATAAATATACCACAGGGCTGTTTGTAAAATCCGTATCAGTTATCTTGACTCCCTAGTGGTTCCCTGTATAATGTAGAGGTCTTGGTCCTTCACATTATCTCATCTATGATTCACTCTACTCTCCTTGTTGAGCTCTTGGTCTCCAGGAGTTCCTGTAGGGAGCAGGGTCAAATAGGGGAGGATCTGGTTTTTCTCCCCGCTCCACCACTTAACACTTGAGCAAGTTGTTAATCTCTTTGGGCCTCCATTTACTTCTTTTTATTAAAGCAGCAACAAAAATATTTGCTATTAACAGTTCAGTGAATATTAGGGGCGGGGAGAGATACCAAATGAGATAATCCCAAAGAAAACAATTTGAAAACTACTCAATGCTGTGGAAATATAAGGTCATACTTTTGTCAAAAAATGAATGTGATACACTTGGCGTGGACATGGAAAAATGGAACAAAGTAAAATAAATTAGAAAACTGAATTCTTTCCTCCATCAGTTTTTAACAGATGCTTGAGATCTCTGCCTCCATTTGCTTGAAGGGATATTTGTCAGTTTCAAAGCCACAAGTCTTTCCATTTTAGTTTTATTAGCTATACAGTAATTGAGATGAATAAAAGATGTTTTTAATTTAATAGCAATAACCACATCTACTGACAGAATATATTTTATGTCGTTGATAATCCATATCTTTTCTAGAAGGATTTGCCAATTTATAATAAAGCACATAAATGTGTATAAGGTTTATGAAAGAGTAAAAAAATAGAAAGAAGGATTAAGGATCCTGGAATAATAAAGGGAGGTGGACATATAACTTAGTGTTATAAAATTTATATTGAGTTTTCAGACAATATTCAAACAGCACTGGATTAGGAGTCTGGCATCTTGTTTCTTATCCTGGTTTACCTGCCATGTGATTTCTACATAGAATTATACTCATTTTATTACTTGATTTATTATTCTACCTTTTTCACTTGTCCACGAGTAAATTATGGAACTCTCTTTAAAATTGTTACTCTTGTTTCCCTTAGAAGAGGTTTCCAATACTTGTTTCATTTTACCATCATCAGAAAGTTATTTCATTGAAATCTTGCTTACATAATACTTGTATCACAACTTGCTTTTCTGTTTTCTTTTTTCAAATCTAATATACAACTGACAATATGTAAATGTTTCCTTGGGTACCTTTTTATCTATAATTATTTGAAGATAAATAATAAATGAATTCTAGGTAGTCCATTGTATTTTCTATCTAAACCCTCTTTATTTTCCATATGCACATGTATGTATGTATGTATGTGTTATTTTTATCTCTAAAGTGAATCTTAAACAGGATCATGATTCTATTTCTATCAGTGATTGCCCCAAAAAGTAATATGCTCTTTGGATATGGAAATGGAAATAGAGTGCCAGAAAGGCTGAGCCACGATGTTGATAAGTCAAACAAATAACAACAATAAAAACAGTAAACATTGTCAACGTGGCCCTAAATAAGGAAAGTTTCGTTGCCATCAACAATTAAATTATAGTAAAATAAGCGATAAAATGCAGCAAAGGTTTAAGAACAGTTTATTGAAGAAACATTTTATCCTTCATTCTCCTTGATAAATTATAGATCATCTACTTAATCAACTTATTGTGTAATTACATTAAACTGCTCCCCAGGACTCCTTCATGAGCATGTTGGAGCCTGTTCTACACATTTCTCCTGCCAAATTAACCCTCCCCCTCCCCTGACCCATACAGAGAACACTCATCCAATCACACATGTACACACCCTCATGCCCAACTTTGTCAATACCCATCACCAGCACCATCACAGTAATTAGTTAGTCCGTTGTGAAAAAAAACTAGCCAAACACATCACTGGGTGCTTTTGAGACAAAATGAATTGTGTGTTCAATAACATGTCTTCCTCAACTACTTGCGCATGAGATGTGTCCACTTTATCTTGGTTAGTGGTGACAATGTGGAAATGTCATTCCTAAAACACTGTACTTGCTGGAACTCAACAAAGCAACCTCAGCTGCTTGCAAACTTGCAAATCCTGCAATACATGATCAAAATGCCACCATAGCAATTTTTTCGTCTTAAACTGATGGCTTTTGGCTAGCAAGCAGGAAATTTACATGATTCTGATTATTAATAAATGTAGTATGATCTAAGCACCAGCATACTGAGCACAATGGGAAACCAGCAATCAAAAATAGGCTCAGGGGAGAGAGTATATGGTGTGGAAATGAAAAGCCTTAATGAATAAGGATGGTTCTTACAGTTCTTGGGACATTCCCAAAAAGTTAATTTATATTTTACATTTAAAAATAACAAAATTAAGCTTTTTTGAAAAAAAAAAAAAGAATTTTCCCTGGAATTCTAGGCATTTTATATTAAAATTCAACAGAAAACCTTTTTAAAAAAATTTCTTGGTTTACTTAAAAATTGAAGTCACCATGATCTCTTAACTACTTTATATAAGAAATTGTGTATATATCTGTACAAATGTTCTTCCCCTTTATATTGGAGCAATGAGAGTTACTGAACAGGGTAGGGAGTGAAATAGACAAGCAGAGTAGAAGGTTTGTGAAGTGATTTGTATGGTGAGAAGGCCAGACAGGCTTTGGAAAAATATGCCAGATTTTTGAGCTATGAATTTTCATTCTGGCTTAGGTCTTATGAGGGGATGTGAAAAGAACTACATATAGTCAACTATGCATCATCAGTATAGCTTTTTATTTTTTGGTATATCTTATTGTGTAATTACATTAAACTAAGATTGATACATGGTGAAAACAGGGTTTTGGAGGAGGAGGCTCAGTCTGGAGAAATTAAAGATGGTGCCACTTATTTAAGTCATTTGATGCTCTGTTTACAAATCCCTAAGATATTGCTAACAAGCGAGATATCCCATAGAATTGTTGTGAAGATCCAACCAAGGAATTTGAAAAGGCTTTGAAAACTATCAAGCACCATGCATATGGTGTTGCTGTTACTAGCTTTGACTTGTTCTTTTTTGTAGCAGAAACATTATTTTCTGAGAGTATGAAATAATCTATGTAGCAGGATCTGCTATATATTCAGGCTTAGAATAGGGTAAGAGTTTATGAATTGCCACAAAATGTCACAGTCTGATTTGCATTTTTGGTGATTCTATACATTAATCACTGAGTAACCTTCATTTTCCAAATAAATGGAATAGTGATATTTGTAATCATCTACGGGAAAGGAATTATTTAAATTCATCACAGATGGAGAGATAATGAGGGTAAATCATTACATCCGCCTTTCTAATTTTAAGAAGCTTTGAGGGTGTTTGTGGATAGTGAAGAGCAAACATTGTTTTGCAAAAAGAATTAATCATAAACTTTCCATACCACTATTACAAATTCTGTAGATGTATGTGAAGGCTACATTGGCTTTCCAGAGACCATTATCTAAGGATCGAGAAATTCATAAAAGGAAAATAATGTTGGTACAAGAAATACACAAACTGAGCATATTGGAGCAACTAGGATAGTGACCTTTCAAAGAAAATAAATTAGATTCTATATTTCAGAAGTGAACGTGCCTTAGTGCTTAAAACGGACGACACATACTCCTAATTCTAACCTCACAGCAGTTTACTTTATTGTTTTTAAACAAGCTGAGTAACTCATTTCTTCTTCAGCCAACTTAATTCCACCCCACATTCTCTGTAAACTAGCTCTGAGAATAAATATGGACCAATGCTTGAGATTTTTGGTAGATGCTAAAGATATATGAATGTTTTCTATAGTCTATTTTTGCTTTCAAATAGTTTCAAGGGTTTAAACATGTTAAGTGGGAAATTACAAGAAAATCTGGTACCAAATGTTCTTTGAATTTTGAGATGAATAACACACGGAATTAGTCACTATGAGTAACATATATAAAACTATAGAGGCTACAATAGCTTAGCCTATTCTGGCTACCAAATCTAAATGCTTTTCCCCCAAATTTAGATTTTAAAAGTTGCTTCTTCAAATAGGGTTTCTGTAATTAGTGTGATGCAAATATTTTCTTTATATTTTCTTCCCATTTGTTTTTTAAGAACTTTTAACTTATATCCTTAGGAACCCCTGGGTTTGTACTGATAATAGTAAAAGCATAAGTGACTGATATACCCAATAGGCATAATTGAAAATACTGCTAGTCCCACTCAAAACACATTATAGTGTGTGTTTTGTTGTTATTGTTGTTCTTTATCTCCTATATTTTCTTTTTGGAATTTTGTTTGGTAAAGGAGATGAAAACTGTTATTTAAAACCAGGTAAATACCATCATAAGGGGAAAAAACATAAAATTCACTTTTAAAAGACATGGAAATAATTTTTGACGCTTCTGTTAGAAGACCATAATTGTGAAACAGGCAAATGCTTTCAGCCATATAATGTGGTTTTCCCAGGCTATAGCTTTCTCTTCTGTCAGGTGGCAGAAGATGTAGGCATGAAAGGCATGGTCTCCCACCGTATGTTCAGTGAGGAGAGGCATTCTAGAACCGACCCCGCTCCTCTGAATGGACATGCTGACAGCTAAGAGCCTGGGGGACGAGTTCCTACCTCGTGCCTGCCCTGCTGTTGAGGAAGGCCGCAAATGCACACAAGATCTCAGGCACAGCATGTTATCCGCCCTTGGCCGTTATGCAGCAGGAGCTGAAGATGTTAGGACTGTCTCTCCCTAACATCTGCTTTGTTATTGATCCATTTTGCCCGCATCTTTAATTTAGGGTGACAGCCACCTTCTGAGGCTCTGGGCACCATCGTTCTCAGTAAACAAACACTGCCACGTGGGGAACGGTTCCTCTCTGCAGCTGCTCCGTGCAGGCGCAGCAGTTTACCTACAGCTGGCAGTTCACAAGGCCCTGATCAACTGCCCTGACGTCTCCTTCTCCCCTTGCCTTCCACAGCTGGCGCGACGTACATCTTTGGCAAAAGCGGAGGCCTCATCCTCTACACCTGGCCGGCCAACGACAGGCCCAGCACGCGCTCCGACCGCCTGGCCGTGGGCTTCAGCACCACTGTGAAGGACGGCATCTTGGTGCGCATTGACAGCGCCCCAGGCCTTGGTGACTTCCTGCAGCTCCACATCGTGAGTACCAGGCCTCGGCCTGCGTTCTCTTCTCTTCCTGGCAGCCTGAGTTGTGGAGCCAGATCAGTGTAGTAAAACATTGCAGATAACACGTAAAGCTGCACATGCTTGTGGAAATTGCCCAGGCGTGTTGGTGCCACAGCCTGGGGGTGGTCTCTGTATGTTAAGCCTGATTCTCCTCTTTGGATGTGAACCGGGTTGCCCAAAGGACGCCTAAGGAGGAAAAAATAAAAACTCCTCTGTGCCCCGTGTATATAGATAGGAAAAGGGATTCTTCTCTCCCAGACTCCTTTTCCAACTGTAGCTTGGCCTCTGGTGAAACATTGAGCAGACTGCTTGGGTATAAATAAGAGACTTACCGGGTGTGGGTCTCCTCAGCTGGTGCAAGCAGCAAAGGCACCTTCAACGTGGATCATTTCCTAGGCAAATGTTTACTCTAATGGGTCAAATAATAAAGACTTTGGGCTTTGCGGGTCGGACGGTCTCTGTTGCCACTGCCCACCTCTAGCCTTGTGACATGAGCACAGCCGTGGAGAAGATATTCACAAAATATCGATGGCCACATGCCACAAAAACTTTATTTTAAAAAACAGGCTGTAAGTCCTACTTCCTGTTTTCTATCCTGTGTTACACACTTCACTGCGCAAATATAAAGGTCATGTGATGAAATGTGTGGCAAGGTTGAGTGGGGCAAAAAAAAACAACAACACACACTAAAACGAAAAAGAGAGCACAGTGACCAAGAATTATAATATTCTTTTACATTGTGCAATCATGTATCCAACATTTTACTTGAGGACTTGCACATATAAACCCAATAGTACTTTACCTTTAGTTACTGAGGCACTGCAGATCATAAGAACACAGTGCAATTCTAGGAAATTAAGATGATTTGGAGGAAAAACTTACTTTGTTTTGAGGCTAGAAAATATTTTTATAGCAACAATTAACCCATTTTATCACCTGTGCATTCTGCAGGAAAGGAAGTAGGCTAAAGAAGGAAATGATTCTCATCCATAAGTACCCAAAGTGCAGCCACCCAGAGCAAAGAGAGGAATTGTTCTCATTAGTTAGCAATGACAAGGATAGAAAGAATGGATTTAATTTGGAGCAATAAGAATTCAGTTTAAATAGCAGGGGGGAAAGCAGTTAAGAGAAAAGATCAACCGGGGATTGCCACCAACCTCCCAAAAGGAGGAAAAGGGACATTTGCTGGGAGTCTTTGAATCAGAGCTTTGCTAATGTGCAGGCCTTCTGGGGGAAACAGAGGGAAAGATTGCTTTGCCTGGTCTCCAGAGTTGGGGATGGCTGGCTGGAACCACAAGCAGCAAGCCGCCCCCCTGGCAGTGCTCGTCTCCAGCACCTGCTCTTCAACATGCCTTGGTGAAGATTGCAGCTTGAAATACAGGGTTTCAGCTGGAAGCTGTCTGGTTTCAATGTGAGCCAGAAGAAGGCGAGACTGCTTAGATGCCCAGGAAAGGACTGGTTGAAATGATCACTTTCAAAATGGGGAAGCATGGTTTTGAATACAGTTGTGTGAATGTTTAATTTTTTCTCAGATGCTGTAGGAACCATATGGTACTACCAACCTGAACTTAAGCTTTTTAAAGCCTCTGCTAAGGAGCAAAGAGAAAGGCAGCCATGGTTAGTTCAGTTTATCTTTATTTGGCCTCTATGAACCACCATAATTTACAAAACTGAGATTTATGCTGCATATAATTTAATGACTATTTCATGGCAGCTATAACTAGGCTATTATTACCAGCTCACTTTCATTTTCATGGTGATTTATCTTTGTTGTTTGTTGTTGTTGTTCAGTGTGACTTACTAAGAAAAATATGATTTGGGGCAGCTGTGAGCATCTTTCTGAGTCAAATAAAGTGCTACCAGTTTAACCGTTTCTACCTAGCTGCGCTATGTAGAACATCACCACTTTTAAGAGAGAGGTATTCTTCTTTTCTGAAAGATTACTTAACATTAATAGCATTTTAATAGAATTGATATGAAGATTCTGGGAACTTCTGGGAGGACCAGGAACATTCTTGTATATTGTATTATGTCATTATGAAGTGCTGCCATTTCTTGATATCTTTGTAAAGTGAACACATCTAAACATATTTTGAGGTTCAAACGTTATTTATTTGTATCCCTTAGTGTGTGTGTGCTGTATAAACATGCATGTTAGATTTGGACATAATATAAAGTTACTTTCTTTTTCAAAGCAAAAATACCAGAAATTTTATATCAAAATGTGTCTGAGATCCTTTGAGATACTGTGCACTTATTACAGTGCTGCTGCCATTGCTTGACCATTCTGGGAACTCTCAACAGATTATCTTTCAGAGTAAAGAAATGATACCATCTGAACTTCCTAGAGGAAAGATAAATAGACCCTAAGCCGTGGAGAAACCACACCCACCTAGAGTGAACTTGGCATGTCTATGGCCGCTTGAGCATGGGAACACTTCATTGGTTTGTAATTTGAAACCATTTTTTCTTTCCTTAATGGATTATCTCTGATGCCTACACTGAGAGGAGGGTAGAGAAAGGCAGGTTCCTTTCCACACTCAAAAACAAAAGGATCCAAGCAAGAAGACTGAAAGTCTTGATTATGAAACCAACCTCTGTATTTTCAAACAATTTCAGTAGATGAATAAGGAAAATGAAGCCATGAATACTTACTAAAGTACTTTTCTAAAACGTAAATCTGTAAAACTGTTTGTTGAATGCACTGTTTCCTTATACTAACAAAAATTTCTCCAAAAAGGAATGTAGGAGCCATTAAGTGGAAGGGATTAGGCAGAAGGCAAAAGATTTCATTCTACCTTGCAGTTCACCTAGTAGAGAAACCTACTGGGGGGGGGGGGAAGAAAGCAAGAAAAAGTGATGGCAGACATGGAGAGGAGATGAAAGCAGACTAAATCCCAGATGGGGAAGAAAGGAAGATGGCAGAGATTTCCCTGCAGGTGTGCTTCACCGAGGGCCACAGGTCTGCGGAGCTTCGTTCGTTGAGTATGGGTGTTAATTTTGGAAACCACCAAACTACTTTGGCATTACTTTTGATTGGTCACACTGGTGAAGTTGGTCAAAAACAAAGTATGAACTCTCAAATTATCCTGTGTGTGTGTGTGTGTGTGTGAGAGAGAGGGAGGGACGGAGAGAGAGAGAGAGTTTGTGTTTTATAAACTGGTGCTGCAGTCGATTCCTAATAATTCCTGAAGTATTTTGAGCAGCCTTTCGCCCCAAGATAACTTCTCTGAAGGAGGAGAAAGTCTTCTTCTAAGAGCACCAGGAGTCAGGTCCTGAGGTGAGCACCCACAAGCTCTAGAATAGACCTGCCTGCCATAAAGTACCCAGAGCAGGAAAGGCAAACTGGCTTCATCGTGCCTGTCAACGCTCACTGCCTGGTAGCATCTGCTTCGAGCTTTATGCTGGGAAGGTTAATGAGGGCAGCAAGCAAACCCAGCAGGGAAGCGCTCTGGCTTCTGCTGGTCAGGTCTGCCACGTGTGTAGAAGCAGGGCTTTGTGGATGTGTGCTGCACATTTATCACCTCTGCTCCAGGCTACACATGCCCCTCCCTCAAATGCCGGGACTTTACCACTTCTCATCCTTTTTCATCCTGAAATTTCCACACATAAAAACTTTTTTTTAAAAAAGGAAAATAGGTATCTTAAACTCCTCTTCCACTGGGAGCCCTTGGATCATAAACTAATTCGTTTACTCAGTCTTATTGTGATCCTCCTCACCCCAGGCTAAAGTCAGTAGCTCTGACTGAATTTGAGTTTCGATTGGAGGGTAAGGGAGAAAGGAGGAGACATGGGCATGGCTAATTTGGGGATATGCTACATTTGGGGGGTTGCAGAGGTGGGCAGAGAGGATTGTGCAGAATGCAGGCACTGATGCCCTGGGTGAAGAACTGGCAAAAAAAAAGGGACACCAAAACAGAGTTGGGTAGGTGCTACAGACAAAATTTTTCCTATTTCACTATTTGCTTAATTTACCTGTTGTCCTGGCCAAGGGAAGAGAGGCTCTTCTTTCTCTTCATAGTCCCTTCTAAACCTAATGCCTTCCCGCTCGTCCTGGGCCTCGTGGGGCTTAAGTAGGTTTTGACAGTAAGACTTGAACATGATAAGAATTTGTCCTTTAAAAAAATCAGAGAAGGCCAAGAGATCAAACCAATTTAGGTATAGCTTGCTTTAAATTAGTTAACTTTAAATATTCATAGTTCCATGATACGGTGTTTTCTGTATCAATTATGCATCATGATATTAAAAAATACAGATAAAATGTGTTTGTTGGGAAAAGGCAGAAAAATCTTCAACAAAGTATGTGTGCATGATGTGAAATTACTTTGGAGGGAGGGTGTCTTAGAGCAGAACGATTTTTTAAAATTATTATTTTAAATACAAGTTTCCCTCTGTTGAAATCTATTGTTGAGAAGTTAATCTGCTCAATATTTGCATAGAAGCTGCTGTTACTTGTGAGTGACATCTGCCTATTGACCCCAAACCTAAACTCCATGGAGCTGTGTCATGTTACACTCACCTTCATTTATACAATAGGGAAAAGATTGAATAGGACCAGTGAGCGGATTACCCTGAAGTGCTTGCTATTGCTATCATGAAACTCTTGACAACTTCCTTTCACCCCCTGCAAAATAGAAGGTCGGGGAGAAGTATGCAACAATTCGCTTCTCTTTATGCAGTTAATGCTTGGTGTGAAAAAAAAAAAAAAGCATCCTATTAATTTCTTTCTCCCTGAACATAATTTACAGTAAATCCTCTTGGATTCATTTTTTAATTATGAGTCTTTCAGGAACAGTGGGAATTTATGTGTCAGGGCATCTGTTTTGTTTGACAAGACTATACCCTCCCCCAACTCTTTCCCTCCTGACTTGTAATGCAGTTTTCCACCTAAAAAAGATTGGCAAAGATAAAGGGCTGTTGTCCAGACTGACCCACTTATCAGAATGGCAATGTGCTCTCCTTCTAAAATCTCCAAAATGGCAATGTATTCCACTCTCTAAAAAAAGACTGGAAATGTTCTCTCAGTATCATGTTTGGAGAAATCAGTTATTTTTAAATTTTGGTTTGTATAGTATTGTTTTTCTGTGATTTAACATTCTAAGAGATTCCTGGAGAATAAATAGGAGCACAGCTGAATTATGATAAACAGTGTGTTCCTCCCATCTATTGCATCTATAAATTGCTGGCCTGGATGCTTCATTTTGGCTATCTCTGCAAGGTGTATTTACAGTAAACCAACAACATCTGCTGGATTAGTCCTCAGCGGTGTTAGGTTGCTGCTAATTTAGATTTGGCCAGTGGCAGAACTGGATTTGTATTAGGGGAATCTCCAGAGAAGTACAGAGGGGTGTGGGCAATTCTGTGTCTGGTGATGGAAGTAAAGAAGGCAAGAACAAGAAAACAACAAAGGTGTCCAACAGACGCAATTCTATTTCCCACAGAATGTTGTGCACTGCAGGCTGGCACTGTGATTAAATGGAAAAGGGAAGTGAGAAATGCCTAGACTGGGAAGGTTTTGATTTCAATAACAGCAACAAAACAGGAGACATATAAGAAAATGGGGTTTTTGGAATAAACTAAGGGTTGTACTTTGGTGATGCAAAGCATAAGGTATCCAAGAGAGAGTCTGTGGAGATTTCCAATTGGAATTGTGTGAGGAACTCAGACGAGAGATGTGGGCTACAGGTAGGACTTGAGAATTCTAGACCTGTGATGATCAAGTGGAAGAGTTAAGGGCTGCTAAGACCCCCTTATGAGAATGTTGGGAAATAAGGGAGATAAATGAGTAGGAACTTGGGAAACAAATTTTCAAGATAAAGGAGGAAAGGGAAGGAAGCAAAAAAAAAAAAAAAGAAAGAAAGAAAATGCTAGATGGGTCATGAGAATCCTAGGTAGTGAAATTCCACAGAAATCAAAAGGAGTGAGAGAGGTTTTCAAACACAAGCAGTACTGGAGTTATCTTTCCATACCTTTTAGTCATGGCTTCAGTCATCTGAAATCAGTTTGTGGGGCTCTCGTCTTTGTCTTTAGTGACATTTATTACCACATATAACCTCTATCATTCCAGTCAGCCCACCAGCCATTCTAGGTTTCTCCCTTTGGTAGTTGTCATGGGCATTAGTAATTCAGAACCAGAAGTCTTAGGCTCTAGTCCTAACTCTACCACCAACTAGCAGATATCCCATGTTGTAGATACCATCCTGGCAATATCGTAGTATTGTGGGGAAGATCAAATGGGAGAGTGCATGTGAATGTACCTTGTTACCACTGAAGGTCTACGAAGAATGATTGTTTTTCATGATATTGTTATGCCTACTGCTTTGAGAAGCTTTTGGTGCCTAGGAGACTATGGCTGGAAACCTGGCAATGAGGACTACGAGATGCTAACATGGCCATAGGTTTCAAGGGGTAGCAGCCAGGCAACTGGCAGATCAGAGCCCAAATGTGATGGCCCAGCTGCCAAACCCCATATATTACCTTTGGTCCTCAGATGATGTCCTTTGGGGACATCCCCAGACTTTGCATCTCACCCCTTGGAGCTTCACTTTGGGTAGGGCGATTGTGAATTTAAGGTCATATTGCAGTTCCCTGGAAAACAAATCCCCTTCCCGCAGCTGATGATCTTGTGGAGATGCCCAAAGATAAGCAGCCTTCTCTGCTTTTTCCCAGTGAGCACGGTGTGTGCTGAGGCAGGGAATCTGATTACCCTTATCATTATCTTAATGTTACTAATGGTCAAAACATTATCCAGCCCTTTCTTCAGTGCAAACTGCAGCACTTATATTACTAAGCCCTTTCAGGAATGAACTACACAAGTTGAGGTTCATGACCACAAGCCCGTATTCTGACCTGATGATATGAATACTTTTGTAACCCCTTCCTCATTTGCTGTTTCACTTATTGTCCAGACAATGTGCTAGATACTTTGTATATCTTGTGAACTTGTTTCCACTACCTCCATTTTAGAGATTAAGAAATTAAGACCCTGGGCTATAGTTAATATTACAAAAGTGTTACTAATAGGGTGGTATATGGGAATTTGGTATTTTATGCATGATTTTTCTATAAACCTATAATTTCTCTAATTAAAAAAAAGAAGCCTAAAAACAAAGAAAAAAAATAAGGCTCAGAGGATAAAGGTACCATTTGTTCAAGGTGTTAAAGGAATGAAAGGGGACTAAAATATTGGTGTGCTTGATATATCACTTCTTTGGACATTAAACATTAAACATTAAAGTTTATTCAACATTAAAGTTGGATATGGTAAATTTAGCAGGTCCTGTGATTTTTTTTTTTTTTTTAATTTACACTGTTACTGGTAAACAGAAATAGAAGGATGAGCCACAGTATTTTGGCAGTTTGAAAAACTGGGCTTGAGAATTAATCTGAGGTTTTGAATGTAGTGTGTAGACAGAGAGATTCAGAGTAACTTTGTTTCCCAAAGTCACCAAAAATCCTTCCAAATTCAGTGTTCCTGAGCAGAGAGTATTGGATAAATGCATTCTCATATTTCAGATTATGATAAATGTCATATTAAAAGTCCTCAAATATACTTGCTTGAAAATCCTAAATGATCTCAAATAATACAGAAACACAGCTAGACTTTAATTTTCTGTATATCTAATTTAAAACCAGAAAACAGCATCTTCAAACTGTCATTCCTTGCTCTATTAGCTTCTAATGTCTACTGGCAGAGTATAGTAAAAACTCAAAAGTAGACATTCACACTGGAAATCACACTTACTGAAGTGGGATCAGAATCTGTTTAATTTGCTCCTGACTTGATGCCTAATTCTTAAGGTTAGCTGGCTTTTGTGTTTGCTACTTACATCAGCAATCCTGGAGCTGGTTTTGTTGCATGGCTCAACCTCAAACCCTAAATTCGATACTGAAGCCTGAAAGATGAAAATGGTGTGGTGTGCAAATGATGCAATTTTCCAGAACACTGTGAATGTACAATTAGTGTGGGTCACTTTGACTATTCACAAAGAATGGCTACTTTTTCAAAGAAGACAAAAAAGGCATAGTTAGGAATAGGAACAGGAGCCTATAGCAGGATGGGTAACTTGATGAATGCTGCTTTAGGGAAGTAAGAGGTGGAAGGAAGATAATCCCCAATTTAAAATGAGCTAGGCTAGCAGATATTAGTAACCTACATTAGTGTAAAGTAATTTATTCATTTATTTATTCAACCAGTTCCTACTATGCATCAGGTAGAGTGTAAACATTGGGGATGCTAGCGTGAAGACAGATGAACTCCCCTCAAGTTGCTTACATTGAGGGAGGAGGGTGTTCCTTCATGGGTACAAGCAGGCAGGACCTGAGATCTGCAGAACTTTACAAAAAGGTGATGCCATAGATATTAAATTAATCAAACAATTAACCGGCCGAGAGTATCCCCACCAAACTCCCCCCCCCCTTTTTTTTCTTTTTACTTTTCACTAGTTGCCAGATTTCAACACGAACTTCTCTTACTCTAATCATCGTAAAACAGCCAAGGGAGCAAAGGGCCCTCGCACTAGCAGTTTGTACTGCTCATACGGTAATGATAACTCTGGTTCCCTCCACCCCCAAACATCGACATAAAACAGAAATAACAACATCTTCACCCTCAATATTTTGTTCCTTTTGCTTTGAAATGACTCCTGATATTTCTATTGTTTCTTTTTGAAATTGTTCAGAGTTCCTTCTGAGCATCCATCTCGATTTCATAGACAGCAAATTGCTGTAGGCTTCCAAAGGGCACTAACTGAAGAAAAAACACAAAAGCCAAAATCAACCAAATGAAAACCCAACTCTCCCTGGGGAATGGACCACACCATTTCCAGTGTACTTTCCAAGTCTGCCTAGCCTGCCTTATCAATATATTGACCTAGTGCTTTCTTCCCCCAGCCATTTATTTACCAGATCATCCCCTGCAGTGACAGTATCAGTACAAATTCAGTTTTCCCTTTACTTAACTGAATGCTACAAGAAACAGAATGGGACCACATGCTTCCCTTTGATTCACACCCAAGCACTGCAAAACACAGAGCATGTGCTTCCTCCTCCAAGCTGGGTGTGTGCATTAAACACATGCAAACATTGGACTGAAACACAGACACAGTAAGTCTGTGGTAGGTGGAAACCATCAAAGTCTTTTTCTTTCATTTCTATAAATCTCCAGTTTTTATTTGAGCTACATCTTTGCAGATATTCAAAGAATAATATTTTACAATGGTTCTCTGAAGAGCAGTTAGATGTGTTATCCAAAATTGAGTGTCAACTCTATAGTAACAGACCCGTTTCTGGAACTGGGAACTTCACATTTGCTCTCTCCTTAAAAAGTACTATCAATTTTTGATAAAGAGGGAAAAAAACTCTTACTTTATATAATGGATATGAGAGAATAGAGGAGCATGATGGAGATGTTCCTGTTTCCACAAATTGCTTCTTTGTTAAAAGTAAGTCTTTAATACATTTGGTATTAACAAATAACCAATATTAATAAAGAATTCTCCTATGGTATAAACCTCTACCCTACCAGGAAGACCAAACTTCTCTTCGAGGCATGCATACTGAACTCTTCTCTCTCTCTCCAAGATCACAACTGATATTGCAAAACAGTGACGCTCGACTCCAAATACTGTGCCTGTGGTTGTTCATGACACGAGCTGCTCATAAGGCTTTGTGTGCACTGTGACCTCTCCTTGCTGCAGAGCCAAGACCCCAGGATTCACACAAAATAGTCCATTGCACACAGTAGGAATATCTTTTTAGATGCTAAACAGAACAACACTTTGTTCTGTGAAGTCAAACTATTGCTAACCACCAAGAGCCCCTTAGTAAATTTGGAAAGAGAATTTGCTAGAGTTTAAAAGCCTACCTGCTGCTTTTCATACACCACCTTCTAGAAACAAATGCTACTAAGTTACTGTGTGTGTCCATAGGAAGTCACAGTTTCTAATCCAGTTCCACTTGCTTGTCTTTAGGGTAGTTCAAAACTTGATTCCCTCTTAGAGGCCCTTTCTGTAGGGCCTGATGACTGCCTGCAAGGCCAAGACCGGCTGTGCCCTCCCAGCAGGCCGTCAACCTGTTTAGCAAATTTTGATTCCTGAGCTTGTGCAGGGCAGGTGCCCGGGGTTATCTAAAATTGAACTATTCCATTTGCTCTAGCACATCCTTCCTTCTTAGATTAATTGGACCAAAAAGAGCAAAAATGAAGTCTTTTCTTCCTTTTATCTCCTGGGTGTTTGTCTGATACTGCCAGTTTGCCCAGTTCTTCCACTTAGTTCTGATCATGCCATTCCTGGTTTATACCATTCTTGGTGTCTCGTCTTTCATCTTATCAATGCAAGGGGTTTAGAGGACACTATTATTCAGCTAATATCCCTTGGGCCTCATCCAACACATAATTGTTTTAAAATTCATATATTTCACATAAAAATTGAGATTTCCAGCTTCTCTTTTTAAAAATTGGAAGATTTGACAACACTGAGCCAGCTTTCCTGTGTGGCATCGGTCAGGTGAAGACAAAGAGTAGATGCCATTTTTCTGGGCACATATTTTCCAGTGACCCCAATCTCCACCACTCCCTTTTACATCATGCGGATTCTTCATACATCTTCTCCTTGCCTGATGTCTGCAGGCAATTGATTTTGTGACTTCACTCATAAAAAAGGTCATGTTAACATTTTTAGATTATCCTTTTCCATATTATATGCAACCAGTGTTTTCAAATGTTTTCATAGACATAGTTCTTAGCTTAGAAGAGTTTAGAAGTAGACTTTTACCTTATTCTACTAAGGGTACATATGTGCCTCCTCAGAAATATTTGGGGCTCACATATTCAAATATTTCATATATAGAATTGGTTATGTAGCATAACATTTAATGATTTTAAATCAGAGGTTAAACTTTTTTGTGCTCTATTAAGGAACTTCATATTGAATACAGAGTATTTAATGGTGAAATTTGTAGATGAACACTTTATTTTTTTCTGGAAATCGCTGGTATCATTCCTAAAATATGACATTAATACGATATGTATAAAAACATGTTTTTACTTTATTTTTAATTCATAACTTTACAATATTGGTGTGTCGAGGTTTCTTTTGACCATTGCCCTCTAGTTGGGAAGGCTAACACCAACCTCTGATTATTCAGAGTTTCTCAGAGAAGCCAGCTAAGAGTTCTGAATTCTGACAAGAGTAAAAGGTGATACGTTATTGAGGAACACAATTATTAATCCCTGTTTCTTACTCAAGAGCTTTGGGCTGTCTCTATACAAAGTGCTTCAAATGCTTCCTCTGGGAGTTGCTTTGCCTGTTTCGTTCCTCAGATAGTAAAGAATTTCTTTCCACCCCCACCCCTGACAATTTTACCTAACTGTCTTCTTCCATCGCTTCAGGCCATTGCTTCAAGTCATATCATCTTCTGAGACTATGAATAATTCTCTCCCTTCAATTATATTGTTACCTTGAAGGTATTTATAGGCTGTGATCAAGTACCCTGGAGTCATTGCTTTGCCAGACTTTATAAATTTAGCTCTCACCCTCCCTCCTCATATGTTTTATCTTTTATCCTTTGTAGCACTCCTTTTTTGTGCCTATCTTTGTAGCTTCTCTGATATTTCAATATCCTTCCTAAACTAGAGAGGTCAGAATAGCACATCATAAACCAGGTATTACTCTCAGTATCTGATTTTAGAAAGGGAAATCAAGGGGAAGATTACCTCAAAATTGAACTTTATCTATTTTGTGACTCAAGAAAAATAGACAAAATGGCAGAGAAAGCTAACAGGACACTGACAACATGTTTCCATATATTTTAGCATACTGTTAGACTAATCTTGGAAGTTTAAGGGAAGACAATATTTTCCAAGAGAGAACTTTCTCTTCCATTATATGCTTGAACATGGTCTTTAGAGTAAGATTTTCTATAAAAAGGTGGGCTTCAAATAAGGTCATGGAATAAGATGAATTTTGTTCATAGTACACAAACTTTCAAACCAATATTGTTGTAGTTATTATTATTATTCCTGTCTTTGTGATTTAAGGTTAAGAGGCTGCATTAAACATTTAATTTTAGGAAGGAAAAATCAAACTGGCCTGTGGAACACCTTGGTGCTAACTGTAGGTTCCAGTCCACATGTGTCAATGTGACATTTTGGGTATAGCCTCTGGGGGGCGCTGCAAAGAGCAAAAGCTCGTGTTGGCCCTTTGCTGCCATGGTCCTCAAGCACTTTATTATTCATGCATACTAAAAAACATAATTAACATGCACCATTTATAAATATATATGTAATATATACCTATACATGATAAAACATACAAAAAAAGTTAAGTTGAAAAAGGGCAAGATGAATAGAAGTTTCAATATTTTTCCCCATGACTCCAGTGTCTCTACTTTGGCAGCCCCTGGGGTGCCCAACCCACTGGGTCTGCTAGGATCACCATGGTGACAGCAGGAGCCCCTATTCTCAGCAGTTCCCAGTGGGAATCCCAGAATGAACATTTAAATGCTGGAGGGCAGCTAAAAGAATAATTTGAAGACACCATGTTGAGTAAAATAAGCCAGACATAAAAGGACAAATATTGTATAATCTCACTAATATGAAATAATTAGAATAAGCAAACTCATAGAGCTAGAATCTAGAATATAGGTTACCAGCGGATGGAGTAGGGGAAGAGAATGTGGAGCTAATGTTTAAATTGTACAGAGTTTCTATTTGGGTTGAGTGTAAAGTTTTGGTAATGGATGGTGTTGATAATATCACAACATTGTGAACAAAGTTAATAGCACTGAATTATATATTTGGATGTGATTAAAAGGGGACATTTCAATTTGTATATATGTGACTAGAATAAAAATTAAAACAAACAAACATAGGACTGTACAACACTGACAGTGAATCCTATTGTAAATGATAGGCTATATTAATAATACAATAATAAAAATATTCTTTCATGAATTGTAACAAATGTACACACTGATGCAAGGTATAAACAGTAGGGTGGTATATGGGAATTCTGTATTTTATGCATTATTTTTCTGTGAAGCTACTTTTCTAATAAAACATAAAATAAAAGAATATGCATACAAAAACACACACTCATTTTAGAGAAGGAGCTATGGAGGCCCAGAGACTTACCTCCTAAGGTCACAGAGTCTGTAAATGAGAAAGCTGGGGTGTCAAACACAAGCCTCCTCCTGAGTAGTTTCTAAGAGACTTAGAAGAGACCACGTATTCTTTTCTAGCTGAAGTGTGAGCAAAGTGGGGTCTGAGCTCTTGGATGATGGAGAAGTGAGGCTGAAATGATACGTTGTCTTAAAGGTGAACCATTGTTTGCCTAAGTAATCTCTCTCATGCTCCCTCCCATTAAGTTCTCTTTACAGCTACTGGCCCTTCCTCCCTCCTTTCCTCCTTCCTTCCTTCCCTCCTCTATCCCTCTCCCCTACCTCCTCCAATTTTAAATACAAAGCTTCTGATTGAACAGCAGACCTCTCTAATGAGAGCATCTGCTCTCCAGCCAGATTTCTCAGGTTCAAATCCTGGCTCTGACAGTGAACAACTCTGTAACTCTAGGCAAGTTCCTTAGTGCTTGTATGCCTCAGTTTCCTCATCTGTGAAACTGAGGGTAACAAACTTCCCATATGGGTTGATGTGACAATTGAAAGAGATGATACCTGTAAAGCCCTCTGCACACTGCCAGACCTGTTGTAAGTCCCCTTTAAATATTAACTGTTATTATTGGTATTGTTTAATTATATTTCCTCCTTAGAGATTAAAGTACTTCTCCCATATGATCGCATTTCATTTTGTCACATGCTCTTTACATGTGTATTAGTCGGCCAAAAGGGGTGCTGATGCAAAGTACCAGAAATCTGTTGGCTTTTATAAAGGGTATTTATTTGGGGTGGAAGCATACAGTCACAAGGCCGCAAAGAGTCCAGCCCAAAGTAATTTCCTCACCAAACTCTGTTACCAGGTGTTGAAGCAAGATGGCCAGCAATGTCTGCGAGGGTCCAGACTTCCTCTTCTTCTTAAAGCTCCATGGGCCTAGCTTCCTCTGATCTCAGCTGTAGGCTGGAGGGCTCGTTCCTTCCTGGGCTCCGCTGCTCTGGTCTCTTCCTGAGGTCAGCCGTAGACCTCGGGCTCATCTCTCTTCCTGGGGCCTCGGCGGTGTCTATGGAGTGGTCTCTCTTCCAGTGTTTTTCTCTGTGTCTTTACGTCTGTGTTCTTGATTGAGCGTCCATTCATATGGCCCCCCAGGAGGCCAGGGACTCAACTCTGAGTCACCCCTTATGACGCGGTCGAGTCAAAGCCCTAATCTTGATAAAGTAAAAGTGAAACCTCTGAATTTAATACAATCAAAGCGGTATCACGCCCAGAGGAACAGACCAGTTTACAAACATAATCAATATGTTTTTTGGAACTCATAAATAACCTCTAACTGCCACAACATGTGACCTTTTCCTTCCCATTTACAACCAATCACATATGCTGAGGCCCACATATGTTTATGACAAAATCTATCCTGAATCCCAAGACAGCCACCAAACCCAGGGTCCCATATCAAGCTGCATTTCAAGATGAAAACAAGGACTCAAAGGCCTGGTTAGCTGAGCAGGAACACAGACTCCATATTTTTCTTTTCCTTTTCATTCCGCCAGAGCTCCTTTCTGTGCACAGGGGCTGTGCCCAGCCTGAGCCTAAAGGCAATAGAATTAAAGGCCTATCTGTTCATCTGTCTGAACTCTCAGCACTGGGAGAGCCTGCTACCACCTTAAAAGCTTCTTGCACATAACTAGCTTTCCCCACCCCCTTTGAGTGTTTCTATTTTCTCCAGCTTTCAGTATCAGGGAGTGTTATTAAATGATAAGGGGGTTGCTTTCTGGTGTATATTGTGAGAGGCTGAGAAACAATGAGTGTTGTGATACATTAGACAGCCTGTTAGTGCTGATTACGGGAACTCCATATTAGAGAACGGATCCTGTGACAAGAAGGCTTCTGGGACGCTGCCTCCCTTCCCCGGAGGGTTATTAATGGGCCTTCATACCTGGGCGGGTGGCTTATGAAGTCTTGGCGCTTATCATAAGCAAGGCCTTGGACCTGGGGCTGGCAGCACTGTTACATGCATGAGGCAGGCTCCATGCTCCAGGGAAAAAAGAAAAGGGAACTTGTTGTGGTGACCTTACCTGAAGGAGGTCATCTCAAATTGTCACCCTTAGGCATTGATTGGCAATTGGTATTCAATGGTGAAGGAGAGCTTGGATGTAGAAGAGCTCACTTTTGTTCCTAGCTCTGCCATCATATAGTTATAGGACCTTGCATAATAGTCACTTAACTCATGACAGTAAGTTTTTTTTTAATGTAGAGCACAGAGTCTCCCATTTTAACCACATTCAAGTATGCAATGCAGTATTATTATACTGAAAATATTTTGCTGCCATCATCTACATCTATTACCCCTCCTTTTTTACCACCTTAAACAGAAACTACTCACCTATTAAGCTATAACTCACTCTTCCCACCCCACCCCACCCTGCCCCTAGTAACCTATAAACCACCATTTGTCTCTATGAAGTTTGCTTTTTCTAAGTATTTCATATATGCGAGATCATACAAAATTTGTCTTTTGTGTCTGGCTTATTTTACACAACTTGATGTCTTCAAGGTTCATTCATGTTGTAGCATGCATCAGAACCTCATTCCTTTTAAAGGTGTAATAACATTCCACCCATCTTTTGGATATTGTGAATAGTGCTGCTATAAACATTGGTGTACAAATATCTGTTTGAGTCCCCACTTTCAATTCTTTTGGGTGTATACCAGGAAGTGAGGTTACTAGGTCATATGGTAATTCTAGTTTCAATTTTCTGAGGAACTGCCAAACTGATTTCCACAGTGGTTGCAATAAGATTTCCTATTTCTTGGCATCCTTGCCAAACTTACTATTTTCCTTTCCTTTTTTTTTTTTTTTTTTTTAAGGAGGTACTAGGGATTGAACGCACAACCTTGACCTTGTACATGGGAAGCAGGTACTCAACCACTGAGCTACATCCACTCCCGAATGAGGGTTGGTTTTTTGTTTGTGTGTTTTTAGGAAGTACCAGGGATTGAACCCAGGACCTCATTCATGGGAAGCAGGCGTTCACTTACTTGAGCTACATCCGCTCCCCACTTTTTTTTTTTTTTTTTTTTTCTTTTTCCTTTTAGTAATGGCTATCCTAGTGGGTGTGAACAGATATCTTGTTATGGTTTTGATTTGCATTTCCCTGATAACCAACAATGTGGAGAATCTTTTCATGGCTCTTATTGCCTATTTATATATATCTTCTTTAAAGAAATGTCTATTCAGGTCCTCTGCCCATTTTTTAATTGAGTTTGGTTTTGAGCTGTAGCCTTTCTTTATATATTCTAGATATTAAACCCTTGTCAATTTGTGGTTTGCAATTACTTTTTCCCATTCTATAGGTTGTCTTTCACTTTCTTGTTAGGTGACAATCAGTTTTTTTGACAAAAGAAAATGAGATCTGTACGTGCCCTACTTATCTCAAGGGGTTGCAACTCAAATACCACCTCTTTCAAAGTATTAGGCTGGAGACAAAGGTGTTTATGTGTTTTGTGTATATAGGAGGTATAAAGATGTTTTTAGGTAGAAGGGATCAATACAAAGGCAAAGACTGGCAATGCATGGGAGAGGAGATGAACAAAAATAACTGAGCTGGAGTTGGAGAAGGCAATGAGGAAAGAGAGAGAAAATTTAATCTTTCCTATGTCATCCTTCCTATGGAGCAAGGAAAAGAGGAGGAAAGCCAAGAAAGCAAGCATCTAATATCCTTGAATTTCTCCGTAAAGAAAGCTTTAAGGTCATCTGCTACAAGCAATGAGAACAAAGGTGGATTTAGGGACTCCTTTGGAGTATAAGAAAGTGTAAATCCTTTGGAATGACGTCTTCGGGGGATTCTAAAGAAAGTCAACAATTTCAACAATGCCTTGATCTCAAAGTCAGAACAATTTGGGTTTTGAGCCCAGATCTATCAATTCTTCCTGGGGTAGCCCTAAGCAGTTGCCCATCACTTCCACCATCTATAGAATATGGTTATAGTCTCTACCTTCCAGGCTTGTTATAAAAATTAAATGTGATTGCATATGTAATGTGCACAACACTAGGCCTGGCTCATAATGGTTTTTCATTATTTTGGAAAAGTAGACATGATGGGAAAGGATGCATGAACCATCCAGAGTAGCTTAATATGAGTGTCCAAAGGAGAAGTGGAGTTGTGTTGGCTATCTGTACCAGGATGAAATAATAGTCTTCATATTTATTCCCACACTGTCCTTTCAGAAATTTGTCTCAGCTCCAGTGCTGTTCATGCCTCATATCTCTCTTCTCTTGCTTTCCAACCTTCTCTTGACCTTATGTTATGGATTGGATAGAGAAAGTAATTCTCTGAGTACTGTTATGTGTTTTATATGCTTCTGAATTGGGGTCAGTGGCACATTGATTCAATCTTGGAAGCTTCAAGCCACACCTCCCTTCAGGCTGAGAAAGGAAGTCATTAATGGACTTCTCACAGCTAGGCCAGGTTATTTAGCATCTGCGTTGCTATTGAACCACCTCCCGTGGATGTGTGGCTCATTTCACTCAGTGGGTAACCCAAAAATAATTGTGAGGGACTTCCTTTTAGAGTACACTTTTTCTAAAGCTATTCTTGGATTTCCCCTTTTTCATATTTTACATGATTACTGTAGATAATCACAAATATGAACATTTATGCAAGCCAGTTGGAATGTAGGTGGTAGTTAACCAGGAAGTCCCTTTGCAAGGAGCAATTAGACACTTATTAAAATAGCTAATAGTTTCCCTTTCATGAGAAATCCTCAAATGAAGTACAAACGCAATACTTCATGAGAAAAAAAAATGCTTGAAAGGGAGTGACTATCTTCTTAATAAAAAAATGCATATTATTAATTAAGCATCTACTGAGTGTCAGTGGCCTACATGTGTGTGCATGCCCATTTTTATATCTTCTGTAATACTCTTAATGATCTGAAAGCTAGAAACATTTTCCTCATCCCCAGATGATTATCCTGAATTTCCCAGAGGTAAAGGGATTTACCAAGTTTCCTTCCTTCTGCAAACAGCTGAGACAAGATATAAATCCAGGTGTGCCTAGGGCCAAAGCCCAGGTTCATTCTCCTTTCTGGGATTTTCTTATGCCTGTACAGTCTGCTCCTTGATCACTCAGCCTCCATGTTCTTCTGTTCTGTGGCACACTTACCAAATACTCACCAGAAGAGTGGAATGTGATAAGGTAAAATCAAAAGATTGCTTTATCAGCTTTTCAACTCATGCGCCTGAAAGCTTCCAACCTTTAAGAAGAGAGAAAGCCTTGGGAATATCTTGAGGCATGCGCTGCTAGCAGGACCCTCAAGATTTTCCCAAGGAGGCATTAATATGGTCTATAAAGATATAGCTTTTCTCACCTTGAAAAAGGTGGGGGTGGGGAATGGGGTGGGTGGGTATGTCCAGGTGCCAATTAGTGGGAAAAACAAGTGGCAAAGTTTTTCATAGAATAAGTAATTTGGGGCAGGGAATCTTTTCTCTCCTAAGAAAATAGGAAATTCAGTTAGAGAGTATATGAGAGCACTAAGAAGAATCTAATTCTGTTTAGCGTCTGCCAAAATATGACCACTTTTATATCATTTTAAGGGTAAAGATGTCTCTATTTCAGGAGACAATCAATTGCCTGGCAGACATAATCAAGTGGCATCTACATTTTGCAATAACTGTGAACCAGACTAATAAGAAGTGAGCATCTTCCACCTTCTCATAGATGCATTCTTAGAACTTGTGAGTACACTACTGAACTAGGCAACCCATATTAGGAATGTACCTCTTTTTGTTATTACTGTTAAATTAGCTTGGCCAACTCAGAAAGCATATCCAGGACCCCTAGCCTGTGTGCCCAATTTCCAAAAGAATCAATTAAGAATGAAGTTTGGATGTTAGTATTGAGGAAAACACTTGGCCAGATAGAAAATCATCCTAAACATAATTCTCTGCACAAGTAAGTGAAGTAGAAAAAAAAACATTTGAATCTGTCAATAGGTCCCTTTTCTGCAATGCTTTTTTACTTTTCAAAGTGATTTTGCAAGATATTCATTTTAACGCTGATGTATCTCTTTCTAGAATATATTTACTATTGAACTTTCAAAGAATCTTTTTGGTATGAGGAAGTGTGTCAGGTCTCAGAAGATTATGTCTGGCTTTCTATGGCCAGAGTTTCCTGACTCATTTTTATCAATCATACATGGGAAGTACTGTGACACTGGAAACTCAGCCAGGCTTCACTGAATCTCCTCATGTGTTTCCTCCCAAAGAGCATGCTTTCAATTTTGGAGATTTGCTGGCTAATGAATGCTTAAGGTCTTAAATGGTGCTGAATGAAGAAATGCCAAAAACATGGCCAACATGAAGACCAAAGCATTTTCTTTCATGAGTAAAATGCCAGTGTGAAGCAGTTCAATGTGATAGTGAACTTGATCAATAGAGGGTTGCCAGCAGATGAGGAATGGACATTAATTCAGGTGGTGACACGGAGGCTGGCATTGTGAGGATTTTTAAATTCCGGGACTAAATGGATGATCCACTGGGAGGCAATGTCCAGACAAATCAATACTGCACAAAAAGATAATTGCTTTTCTTAGTGAATCCTAAGACAGGGTCTGGCTTTAGGGAAATGGAGAAAATTTTTCTTTCTTTCTTTTTTTCTTTATTTTCTCCACAAAAAGGTAATTAATGAATACAACAGTCAATTCAAGGCAAGAGAATAGATCTGCAAGCTTGAAAGCCATACATTCAGAATGGATTTAGAGATTTACAGGGCTTTAGCGACAGTGGTGACAATGTCTCCTTGAGAGATACATGCTGACATCTATTCGGCGAGCATCCAAAAACATTTGTGCAAATGAGCTATGCCTTCAACATAACTATGCAGATAGAAAAAAGTCAAATATGTAGGAAAAAAAACAGGGATTGAAGTTGTCCTCAAGCTAGTTTGCAAATGAAGCCTGAAATACACTCCACCACGGGATGAATGAGTGTGGGTTTTATTCTCTGATACACTGCGCTTTCTTGGATTATAGAACACGGCCACTTCATCCATGAAAAATCTATCCAAAGACGGTGTAGCACGTAAACTCAGAGCCTCTTCATTCCTTGAAATTTCCAGTGGAATTTGATTAGAGTAGAGATTACTAAGCCTGAAATTATAAGATGAGTATTAGCATTGTGCTTGGACAAAAATTTTCATAAGGTCTGTGTTAATGTGATAAAAGATTTCTGCTCTATACTGAATGGCAAATACTCATCATACTAGAGACAGTATCTGGTTGTCATAATTTCCTTTCTTAATCAGATCTCTGTCAGACTATAAACCCCTTAAAGACAGGGTCCTGATCCTGTCCATCCTTGTACACATGGCAGGAGCTCAATAAACATTTCTTTAATGAATACATCCCATGAAATCCAATTGAAAACTTATCATGTATATATTCATATATACTAAGTGCCCAGCACCCATTCTCTTACCAGTTTTGTAAAATTTGATATTTGAGACTGTAATGGTTTGCCTACATATATAGATCATTTAAAAACAACAACAGAAAAAACAACAACAATAAAAACATTCCTTACAACAAGAAATATGTGTCTTCACACACAAAAAAGGGAATAATCACCATCTTCCCTAACAGATTCCACCATCTTCCTTACCCTTGTCTTTCATCTGAGAAATGACTGTTTGGTGATCAGGAACTCTAGGGAGCCTATTTCTATTCTGTCAAAATTTCAAATAGTCTCTCACAAACTTGAAAACTGGTTATATACAGAGAGCAACAGAAGTAAGTAGCAGTTTCATTAACCATGAACTTCTTCCAAAGCCATCTTTCTTAGAGGCCCTGCATGAAGGAAGATAAGAACATCATTAGCATAGATCTTTTTTGCAGGGGACAACAAAGGGTAATATTTGAAAGATGAGCTCATCATCCTTCAAATAATTTTTTAAACTTTGAATTTTAGAATAATTTTAGATTTACAGAAGAGTTGCAGATATAGTACAGAGAGTTCCTACATACCCTTTACCCAACTTCCCCTAATGTTAATAGAGTACACAACCACAGCACATTTTCTGAAAGTCAGACATTAACATTGGTACATTGCTATTAATTAAACTGTAGACTTTATTCAGATTTTCCTAGTTTTTCCACTAATGTCCTTTTTCTTTCCAAGATATAACCAGGATCCCTATTACATTTACTTTTCATGTCGCCTTAGTCCTCTCTAATCGATGACAGACACACACAGTTTTTTAAATGAAAGAAGTATGTAAAAATGTCTTTGTTAGCTCAATACCATCCTTCCTACCTTTCCCTTCTCCACTGAACTTGGACAGCAGTCACTTTCTTGGATATTAATTTTAATTTGTGTATTGAATCTTTTACCATTGCACGTGATTATAGGTATATTAATGTGGTCACATGTTGGAGCTGTGTATCACACTCAAATCCATAGACTATACCAAAGCATTCTTCTAGCTTCACCAAACTACCGTCTTGCTAATCCTAAAGAGAGTGTAGAGAATGGTGATTGAGACTACAGTTTCTGGAGCCCAGCTGCCTGGCTTTGAATCCTAACTCTAGCTTTGGGACATTAGGTGAGTCACTTATTTTCTCTGTACTTCCGTGTCTGCATTTGGAAAATGGGATCTAGGGAAGACTAAAATAAATGCACGTGTTAATAACACTTAGAATAGTAATTGGCACATGGTGAGTGCTATAGGTAAACTCTTATGATTACTATTGATCCTAAAACAAATGAGTGAAGGAAGTTAGTGTAGGTGGTAGCAAGTTTCCTCAATTTTGCACCAGAACACCTGAATTTAACATATTGTCTCCATACATGCTAATTGGGTGAGTTCTTCATATTCTATTAACATAGAGATAATAATACCTGCTCTACAATTTTTCAGAGACTGAATCTGAGGTTAAGATGAGATGACGCATGCCAAAGGGCTTTATAAAATGTAAAATGCAAACCTGAATGATGATGATGTGATACAAGGTGAGGATAGAGCAGGAGGGACCTGGGGGACTCACCGTTCAAGCCTAATCACGAGATGGCAGGGTATATGTAGATGAATGCAAGTTGCTTCTGTTGGTCATAGATGTTGAATGGTACATGTATATGTCTCTCTGCTCAACCAAATAATATGACTACCTGAGAAAAAGAGTAATGCAGGTGCTACCTCCTTACAACTTCGCTGGAGAATGTTTCGGGCATTGTTGATGATACTGATAGGAGTTAAGGATAAGGGCACAGGGAGGGCTTGGGAACTTGGTGAGTTCCTCATTTCCATGATGGCATTGTTTATTTCATTCCTTACCACCAAAGAACTTTTAGAAGAGGCTGTGCTTTGCTTTCCCTCTACGTGGCATCCCACCATCTTGGGCCCACTGTTTTGAGATCTGCAAGCTGACACAGTAGCCAAGGAGCATTCCTGAGGTCTGAGGTGAGGAGTGTTCTTGGGTTGCCATGGCCACGTTTGCCATTGATTTACTAAGCAAACTGAGTTTTCTCCTACTAGAGAAAAAGACACAATGCCTCCACTTCAGAGATAAATGTGTTGAAAAAGAACAGAATGGGCATTTAACTTCCTTTACCCCTTATGAACAAGGATGCACTTGAATTCAGGTTCTCAAGGTAGTAGCAGGCAGATGGGGCAGCTGTAGCTGGGGCCTTTTTTTTTTTTTTTTAAAGAAAATGCCACATCTCGCAAACTATATATAATAAATACAGACTGCCGAAAAATAACCCAGTCCACCTATTAAAGTATGTAAATTGAGGGGCAAATTATGTGAACAATTACTAACATTTATTTTACTTATTTTATTTTTGTAAAGTAAAATTTATTTCAACTTCAAAAAAGAAAATAACAGACAAAAGGCAGCCTAACAAATTATAGAAGCATTACTTTAAAAAATTCTGTCCAGGCACATTTATCTTATTTAATACTAAAAACAAACTCAATTGTTTCTCCAGGGTTCAGAAAGAAAAATGAGCCCAGAATGGTTAAATGACATGACCAAGGTCTCCTTGTTAATGAAGAAAAGGAAGAAAAATATGCTTGATCATATTCATATCTCATAAAACCAAATCCCATATTATATTTTGGCATTTAGCATTGATATAGTACCCTCTTCACCTTTGCTACAAAAATATTACACTATTACTGTTAACTATAGTCTCTAAGTTACTTGAGTTGTATTTTTCCCACTTATCTCCATATTCTTAGCACCTTGTAATAGAGGAACATTCTTGTATTTATATTATTAACTACAATCCTCATCTACCTCCAAAATCACTGTTATACAGTCCCTAGATTTTCCTCTAGCTGTCTTTCAATGAACATTAACCTCCTCCCTAGACTACTTCTTTGATCCACAATTACATTTATAAATCAGCAGTGTTAGTTATACTCATTATAATGTGCTACCATGAACTCTATCCATTTCCACATTTTTACAAGCGACTTTATTAAACATTCTGCATACAGTCAGTATCAGCTCCCCCTTCTCAACCCACATTCTGTCTCCTACCAACTTATATTCTGTAGATTAACTCCATAAGTTTACTCATCATATTTAATTTGAATCAGTGAGACCATATAATATTTGTCCTTTTGTGTCTGGCTTATTTCACTCAACATAATATACTCAAGGTTCATCCATGTTGCCATGTGCTTCACCAGTTCATTTCTTCTTAGCTGAACAGTATTCCACGGTATGCATATACCCCATTTTGTTTGTCTGTTCATCGGTTGACGGGCACTTAGGTTGTTTCCATCTTTTAGCAATTGTGGAAAATGCCAATATGAACATCAGTGTGCAAATATCTGTTTGCGTCCTTGCTTTCAGTTCTTCTGAATATATTCCTAGTAGTGGGATTGTCAGATCATATGGCAGTTCTCTCTTTAGCTTCCCGAGGAACCACCAAACTCTCTTCCACAGAGCCTACACCATTTTATATCCCCAGCTAACATTTATTGAGTGCTTATTATGTGGCAGACACAGTTCTAAGCCCTTTACATTTAATCCTTACAAACCTGTAAAGTAGTTCTGGTTATTAAGATCATTTCACAGTTGAGAACTGGAGCACATAGTGGATGTGAAAATTATCCAGAGTTACACAGCTGGTAATTCACATTATACTCTTCCAAAACAGTACTACTTAGAAAACAGTACTTTTTTATAATTAAGCTCATTTATAAAGACATTTACAAGGATAGTATTTAGTCCATTCCTGCATCAAATTAGATTAATATGTGCAAAAGTCATAAAATCATGGTCAGGGTTGATAATACTCATTTTATCTTTAAAATATGTCATCTCTATCAATCTGTCAAAAACTGAAATGCAAGAAAATAATTATAAACTTAAATTTAAAAGGCTTGAGGGAAAGCATTAAACAATGCCTGTGTTTTTGTAACCTCCCGCTAATTTGGGGTTTAGGAGGTAAAAGAAACAGCATCCATAACCCAGAGTGTGTTTTTGTTAGAATAACAAAAAAAATAATAATAATTTACAGAGTTTTCTACTGGCAAAAAAGGAAAATAAAAACTGAGATAATTATTCCCCTTAAAGATCAGGTTATGACCTTATTATGTATCTCACACACACCCTCAGGTGAACATGGGTGAACTATGAATACTTGATTGTCCAGGATTCTTGATTGTCCAGGATTCTAGCACAGAAAACACAACTATTTGATCTGATCAGAGGGTGGGGTACTCTAAAAATCTGATATCTGGTGAGAAGAATCCCCATGGATAACTTCCGGGGATTATATCTTTTCAAAGATCAAGAATACAGTGAAGTGTCCTCAAGTAGATACAACACAGTGTAATCGTTCTTGGCTATTGGGAAGGATTTTGCACTGCCTCTGGGCTATCATTATGGACATCAGTAAGCATTGTGGGAATTTGGGAAAATGCTAGTGAATAGGAAGCCCCAATTAACAGAACACTGGATAAAACATCCTCTGCTGTAATTATACTGTATTTAGATTGATGGGCCTAATCAACAGTGTTCCTTCATCCAAATGTTGATTTTGGAGTGAGTTAAAATGAGGAGTAAAACTGTGTTAGTAAATTTGTTTACTGGATTGACTGCATGGCTCCGTGTAGAATTCAGATTACTGCAGCTAATGTTCCTTAAGCATCAGACCATTGTCAGGCCCAAGAGTGTGTGTCTAGGTCCAAGAGTGTGGGAAACCCTGAGAGGAAGTTTTTATAATGATGGTGATGGCAATAATCACAGCAACTAATATTCATGGAGCTCTTGCTAGGTGCCAGGCACCGTTCTAAACACGCTGCCTGTGTTGATTCATTTACCTACTCACAACATCTCCTTGAATTAGGACTATGTTAGAGGTGAGAAAACAGGCACAGAAATGTAAAGTAATTTATCCACAGTGATATATGTGACATTTGTCAGAGTAGCCTTAAACCCAGGTAGTAGGATTACAGAACTCAGTCCTTAACTCTCACTTTAGTACCCCAGAGATGGTTCAGTATAAATATGGCTAATTTAGAATAGAGGGCTCTAGGGCAAGAAAACATGCACTTGATTTGTTTGGCTATGTGCTACCTCCTTTGCTCATTCTTCTCTCACCACGTTCGTTTCTTTGCTATTCCTTAACAAGTCAGTCTTGCTCCTACCTCAGGGCTTTTGCACTGGCTGGTCCCTCAATCTGGATATTACCTTCCCAGATATCCTTTTAAGACTCTCTCACTCAGTACTTTCCCACCTCTGCTCAAATGTCATCTTTTAAATAAGATATCCCTAAGCCATCCAATGTTCTCAGCCTTTCCCCCATTCCATCTCCTTGTAATCTCTACCTCCTTACACTGCTTTATTTCTCTCCATAGATATTAAGTACTGACATACTATATATCTACTTGTTTTTGTTTGTTTGTTACCTACCACCCCACACTAGAACATAGGTTTAAAGAGGCTGATAGCTTTGTTTATATTGTTTATTGCTGAATTCCCAATGCCTAGAATAGTGCCTGATACATAGAAGTTCAATACATATTTTTGACTGAGTATCTTTCAAAGACAGGAGAGAAATATGCCAAAATGTTTTTTAAAAAATGGTTATATCTGAGTGCTGTAATTATTATTTTTTAGAAATTATGCCTGTACCAAGTTTTCTATAATGAATATGTTACTTTTCTAATTAATAAAAGGCTAAACATAAAGTGAAAAATAGAATCATTAACTCATCTCAGAAACCTATTTATTTTGTGCAATTATTTTACAGTAAGGTTATTATACATAGTAAGATGCTATGATTGGGAATCCCCAGGAAAAGGTTTCTCTATAAAGTGAACTTCTCTTTCCTGATTATTCCAGATTTAGCTAGCCCTGACCACTATCCTGAATGGGACATTCACATATTGATTAAACTGCTCATTGAACAGCTTGCTCTTGAATACCCAGTAGTCAGCTCAAAAGCAAGCAAGTCCAAGCTGGAACTCTTGCCTCTTATACAGTGATTCCCCTAACCACGTAATTGTCCAAGCTGGACATTTAGGATTCATACCTCCCTTCCTTATGCCCACATCTAGTCCATCAGAAATCCCATTGGCTTTACCTTCAAAGCATATCCCAAATCAGACCGCTTCTCACTGCTGCTCCCCACTCCTTTAATCTAAGCACACTATAGCCACCTAAGCCATCTCTCACCTGAATCCTTGCAGACATTTTCTAACTGGTGTCTTTGCTTCCATTCTTGCCTGTTATCCCTACTCTCTACCAATTGATTCCCATCAAAACAGTCAGAATGACATTTTAAACACTATCAGCCTAAGTCACTATCCCACCCCTTCCCTGGCTAAAATCCTCACATGGCTTCATATTGTACTACTACTAATACCCAATGTCATACCAAGGCCTTGAAGACCCAACATGATCTGGTCCCACTAAAACCTCATCCTCTACCATGTTCCTCACCTACAATACTCTGGACTGTTTATCAAGCATGCTTGGCTTGCTCCAGCTTTGGGCTTTCCTTTGTCTGTAAGACCCCTCTTCCCCCACCACCATAGCTTGTCCCTCCTTATCATTTAGATCTCAACTCAGATGTCAACTCCTCAAACTGACCTTTTCGATCACCCTAACTTAGAAATCTTCCCCCTCCCTCCTCAACAATAACTCCATCTGTTCTTTCCAATAATAGCCTTTAATTATCTAGTTCACTCCTTTACATGTTGGCTATTTGCCTCATCCTTGAATGAAAGTACTATGAGGACAAATGAATGTGGCTGTCTAAATCAATACTCTAATCTCTCAGCACCCAGAAAAGTGCCAGGCTCATAGTAGATGCTCAATAAATATTCGCTGAATGAAGGAAAGAATGATTGAAAGAATGAATGCTTTTTTTTTGACATGTGGATAGAGATTAGGAAGATAGCTGGTGCAATTCTGATTGTGTCTCCCATTACATCAGTCTCTCTAATTTAGGGGGAAAACAACAAAAGAAAACCTTGCACCTAACAATAAAGTAAAACCATGCCATTGACTGACTGACTGACTGACTGATTCATTCATTCATTCATTCATTCATTCATTCATTCATTCAGTATTTTCACTCATCATACATTTATTAAAGACTTTCTCTATGCCAGGTCTTATGTTTGCTATTCTGGAAATGATCTCAGCAAAGTGTGTGTGTGTATGTGTGTGTGCGCACCTGCGTGTGGGCTTAGGGGTAGGGTAAGTGAACAACTAATATAATGCAAAAGTGTTTTTTAGTAGCAATTATGTATCTAGAATTATGTGCACATTATTCTGAGAGCACAAAGAAAGGTATTCCTATTTTTGCTTACTGGAAAGTTGGTTTACAGGCACTTATCTTCAAGTTAACATAAATGAATTTTTCTCATGGTCTGTTTGCCTAAATCTGAGTTTTAACAGTTTTAAGATCCAGAGAAAAAGCAGGAAAATAACTCGCAGGAATCAATACAGAGACTAATGACCATTGACCCAAATAAAACAGATACCATTCAAAATTAGACATGGGCCTCTAGTACACTACAGTCTTGCCCTTCATCTTGGTTGGAGGATGTTGAAGCAGACTGTTCTAGCTACTCTTTAATGGGAGAGGGGGAGGGATTAATACTTTTCACTTGCCCAAGGGATAAAAAGCAAAATTAATTTCCTCTCTAAAAAAATTTTTTTAAAGGCAAGTTAAAATTCTTGACTTCATGCCTCACTTGGCAATTATAGGAAGCATTACTGCAACCTCTCTGTAGATGATTAGAATAATTGCTGTCCCTTCATCCTTCTCATCTATCAACACTCTCCCAGTGCCTCCTACTTCCCTTCGTGTCTTAGCATGCTGCATGTATTTTCTTTGCTAAAAGAATATCAGGGCTCAGCATAATTGGACCATTTCCTTGTCACATTGGTTTGCTTCTAAATCTTCCTCCTCTGTGGGTTACAGGGAGGGCAATCATATGCAGTCAAATGGAGGAGCAGATATTAAAAATACGATATCCTAGAACTAAATATATACCATCTGTGAGCTTCACATACAACGGGAGACTTCTCTTAAAATAGCCTTAGATAAAGCCATTGGCAGTTTTCCTGTACCTGGTGGCAATCACTACACCTTTGATCAGCAGCATGACTGATACATGTTTTATAAGGTCTTTTTTTCTTCCACAAGTAGTAATAGATAGAAAGGCTTTCTATTAACACAGTGTTTCCCATACTCACGTAATCATCAGAATCAACTGTGAAACTTGATGAAAACATACCCCAGACCTACAGAATTAGAGGCTTCAACTGGACTAAGGATTTATATATTTAAAAAGAATTCTGTGTGGTCCTGATCATCAGGCAAGTCTGGAAATCCTAATGCTAATAATATTCAATGGGTTGTTTATATGTCTTTCTGCTTCTTTCTTGATTGGGATAATGCCTGATTTTCTTTCTCTGATTAAACTTTGATTGACATGCTCAACATATCTCCTGCACTGAATATTCCCAATGCCCATTGCCTGTAGTATGAGAGAGCAAGATCCAGGTGGGGCAATCTTGTGAAAATCTTTCTGTTTTTACTATTAAGCTGAATGAATGAGGCCACCCACCCTCCCCTTTGTAGAGGGTTTTATTATATTGTTTTATTTCAATATATATTGACCTCGTAACATAAGTCAACAAAGCTGCCTCACCAGTTAAACTCAGCCAATCTTATTCTGAAGCACTTGAATGTTGACTTTTGTGAAGTCCACTTCTACAGTAGCTAAGGGCTAGAAAAAGGAATAGACTTCTAAAATATTACAGATGGAAGGGCCATTGAAGGTCATCCATGATATCCAAGAGCTATAAAAATTAAAGAACAGAGGCTCTTGAGGGACTTGTCAAAGTCAAACAGTTAGTTAGAGGGAAAGTTTGGACTAAATCTCCTGATTCCAAGCCTAATATTTTCTCTGTGACACCATTCACTGAATCTTACCATTTATCAGCCTCCACTCTCAGCCTCTTTCCTCTTTAGGAAAAAAAATAATAATCAGATTAGACTAGGGGTGTGACTTTAAAACTGTTCTCTGAGATTCTGGGTTCAGCAGAAGTACCTGGGAGGCCATGGGAGATGGGATGGGGTGGAGGTGGGAGAGGGAGGACATATCAAGTAGGTGGGGCTCAAACCTCTAGCTCCGCTTGTATCTGGTTGGTTATTGAAATTTCATTAATAATTTCGTTGTAAAAGCCAATTCAGGTACTTTTTAAAAAGTTGTAAAGGCACAGGACTAGATGGTGATTTTGGAATTATTTAACATTTGATGATTCTGAGAAAGGAGGTCTGGGAAGACAAGGATTTGTCTTTCTTTGTCATTCTTCATAACTCCTGATTCTTATGTACTTAAAGAATGAGATTCACTGACCAGCTCCAAGGGTGGCTTAGTCAACTCAAGGAACTGACACTTGGAAAGAAAGAAGCCTGTTGAAGCCCTTTAAATTCTCTTTAAAAGCAAAACTATTTACTAATTTCTCCTAAAATGGAAAGGTGACTTGGCTACTTAGGCAGGAACAGCAACTATGCTGTCCTCTGCTTTCCTAACAAGTGCAGAGAGCAGAACCTCAGAGTGAAATATCCTTTGTCTTAATTGAGCAAATATACACAAAGGGAGATTTTATCACTCCTCTTTAGAATTTGAGGATTCGTATAGCTCTAAGAACAATAGCCTTTGTCCTTAAGAAAACCCAAGAGAGGCTGAGAGCAGTTGTCCATATCTTTATTTGGAAACCACCAGCATCTCACGTTGGTTAACCTAGGCTTTTTCTATATTCTATGCAGTTGGCCTTCGCTCTATCCTATTTTCATCAAGCCTTAAGTGGAAGAGACCTGAACCTACAACTGCCTCCTTTCTTCAAATTTGTTCTCCACCTGAGGAGGAACTGAACCTTTCTTTCCCTATCACTTAGGAAAACATCTAGTTCTCAAATTTTCTATGCACACTGCCATCATCCTTCTACCGTCATTGCTCAGCAACCTTCACAGCAAACTCTCACATGCTCCTTCCTCATTTGCAACCAGCTATCTGACTGAAAGCATAATTGAATAAATCAGGCAGGAGCAGCCAAGTAAGCTGAGGGGAGCCACTTCCTTCCTCTTTGTCCATCAGCAATGATGGAAAAGCCCACCCAGCTCAGTGAAATGACAGTCGAAGGCTCTGAGGTTCGACTGTTTGTTCAAGGTTTCTTATTTGCCACCTCAACTCTCTAGAGCTTACGTAATTTGGTTATCACTCAACAGTGCATACATTTCTTTTGTAATATTTGGTGGTTAGCTCTCAGTGATTTTTCCTCTGTGTTTATTATATCCAGTTTAATTTTCCCCTTAGTTGCCTTTGTTTTGTGTATTTTGTTTCTGAATGGGAGAATGAGATAAATTTCCAAAGGTAATAGATCCCAGTTTGTCTATAAATACATTGATATAACCATTTGGAAACAAAACCCATTGAAACAAATAAGTAGAATTTACAGGGCTCTGATCTCTGAATTCTCCCTTTATCTCTGGATTTTTCCTTATTCTTCTTTCTCAACTTGTCTTCTTTCTTCCCTTTCCCTTCTCACCCCACCTTTCCAATATTTCTGAGAATCTCTCAAGGCTCAGACGTGCTTTTCCTCAGGCTACTCACTGAAAGAGCAACAAGTGCTGCTAATGACTTAATGAGAATGATAAACCCAACTCTTCTCTCTCCTTCCAGATAACCTATAACTTATACGTGTGGGCATTAATCTTTTTCAGTTAGGCACAGTTGTTGAGCACCTGTCTAACGTGGGCCTGGCATCATGCTAGTAGAAGTTTTCTTTCCTTAGGGTAATGTATCTTTCTAGAAGGAGCTCCAAAATACATTGTACTGTGGAAAAATAAAGTGCAGAGTAGCAGATACAATATTCTACTATTTTATGTAAAGAGAAAGAAAAGGAAACATATTCTTAAATCTTGAATAGGTACAGAATTTCTATGGAACAATATAAGCAGATAACAGTGGTTACTTCTGGGAAGGAGAGCTGGGTAGCTGGAGGACAGTGGTAGGCTGGGAAATTTTTCACCTAAATGCCCTTTTGTACTTTTTGAATTCTTCTCATATATATGTTATGGTTTGAAGCTGTATGTCCCCCAGGAAAGTATGTGCTTAAAGTTAATCCATTCCTTGTGTGTGGACCCATTTTAAGCAGTATCTTTTGGCAAGTAAGCTCTTAACTTAAGATGTTTTCCACTTCACTCAGGGTGGGTCTTAATCCTCTTATTGGAGTCCTTTATAAGAGAATGAAATAGAGAAAAAGAGAAAGAAAGTCATGAAAGCAAAAAGTTGTAAGCAATGAAACCGGAAGAGAAGGGAGAGTCCAGCAGATGCTGTCATGTGCCTTGCCATATAGCAGAGGAATCCAGGATTTCCAGCCGCCTGTCTTCAAAGAATTCCCCGTCCGTTGGAGGAAACAAACAAGAAAACAGTTCTACAGAGTGATAAATGTCACTGTCAGGGTCAAAAACTCAGATAGCTCTCGAATCTAGCCACTATCTGACCACCCCCATGCCCACTGCCACTGCCCATGAAGAGTTCCTCATTGCCTTTTGCTCATTATTCAGCATCAGCATTTGTTGGGGACTGAATCATGTCCCCCACAAAAGATAAGTTCAGGTCCCAACCTCTGGTCCGATGGGTGTAAATACATTTGTAAATATGACCTTTGAATTGTTATTAGCTAAGGTGTGTCCAAACTGAATGAGGGCGGACCTTAATCCAATGCGGCTGAAGCCCTAATAAGCAAAGGAAATTGGATACAAAAAAAAAACAGGAGCCACAGGAAGAATACAGGAGCTGAAAGTCAATGGAACCTGAAAAAGAAAGGAGAAGATGCCACCATGTACATTACCATGTGACAGAAAAGCCAACAACCAAGGATTGCCAGCAGCCAGCACAGAATACTACTGTCTTTGGGAAGAAAGCATTGCCTTGCTGACACCTCAGTGTTGGATTTTTCCTAGCCTCAAAACCACGATCCAATAAATTCTCATTGTTTAAGACAATCCACTGTATGGTATTTGTTTTAGCTGGGAAGCTAAAACAGTTTCCTTTTTCTTTTTCCAATTCTAGATTCTAGTCCTTCTTCCTTCAATATCATCTAACAAGTCTGCATTCTAAGTTTTCTAAAAGCCAGAACCCTGATTTAGTATCTCTGTTAGCCTATCATAAAAAATAATAATAATAATAGTAAAATCAAGTCTGCACTTCTTAACTTTGCATGCAAGACCTTTCATTTTAGGCAAATCCAACAACTTTCTATCTTCTTCTTGCCGTTCTCCCCGCAGCCGCCATCCTAATCTTCACATGCAGTGATCTCATTACCAAGTAACAGACTGAACACTTTCACACCTTTCTACCTTTGTGTTCCTTGGTCAGAAATGCCCTTCCCTTCTCCCTCAACCCGGCAAATTTAGGCCCTTTAATACCTAATGGAAATATCATCAGTTCTGATATGCCTTCCCAGATTCCATGGGCAGAGTCAGATGTTCTGCTTTGTTTTCTCCCATGGCATTTTACTGATATCCTTGTGACAGCTTCCTGCAACTCTAGCCCACTCAAGTGAGAAATCTTCAAGGGGGGCAAACAAAGTTTTATTCCTCATTGAATTCCCAGTGTCGAACAGACTGCCAGGAACATAGGACACACTCCGGCAATGTGACTGAATAAAGTAATGAATCAATCAATCCCCTTACTCCCTAGCTCCTCCAACTACTCAAGAGGTCTATGCTATCCTCTACTCCCAATTTGTCTACTTTTCATGCAGTCCAATAAAAATGATATATTTTTTTCTCCTGGGCTGTCTTCTTGACTGGAATGTTTTTTTTTTAATTTCCATTCATTTTATGAATTTGAAGTTCCTATTTCCATAGCTACCACTTTAATCTGGCAGTTGTTTAGCCTCTGGGTTGCTCCATTTCCTATGTATTACTATTATAGTGTGTCCTCCCACCAGGTGTCTCATAAATAATTTAAAACCACATTTTTATTACATTACTCTTCTGGAAAGATTCTGAATTGGCTTTCCTGTCAGATGAAGACCAACCTTCTACTCCAAATATTTAAGGTAACTGGTCCTATCTACCACATTGTTCCTTACTCCTCAATTCATCCACTTCAACCATCCAAGTCAGAATGTTTGTTAATCTTTGAATGACCCAATGCTCTTTCCTTCACAATCCAAAAGTTGGCCTCAGTTTACTTAAACTAGGTTCACATCATTTCATCTATTCCATACCAGCTTATAAACTTACTTCTCCCAAGAGCTCTACCAAGATTACCCCAACCCAAGAATTATCACTTTATTACTGCACATTATTGCAGGTAGGGTTCCGGATTCTTGAATTTTTCAGTCTTAGCTTTATCCTTTTCTTAGTGTCTACAGATCACTTAACCCTTTGTAGCAATGGAGTTTATTTTTTTTTTATTTTTTTTATTTTTTTTAAAGATTTATTTTATTTATTTATTCATTTATCCCCCCCTTGTGCTTGTGCTCGCTGGGTCAGCTAACCATGCCGTGCGGGCAGGCTTGCCTTCACCAGGAGGCCCTGGGAACCGAACCCGGGGCCTCCCATATGGTAAACAGGAGCCCTACTGATTGAGCCACAGCCGCTTCCCTAGCAATGGGGTTTAAAAAAGACTGTTACACATCTAGAAAGTTCTATGATGAAATAAATATAAAGTTTTTCAAATAGTAAATGATTGTTTATTTAGTTTATAAATCAGGGATTATCAAGAGGCTACATAACCCACTTGTCCTCCCACCTCCATTGTAGGGTGGATCTGTATCTTTGGAGTTTGAAAAGCATAAAGTAAAATTATCATCATTTTGATTTGATTATGTCATAACATTTAATTCATTTTGAGATATCAAATCACATGGAAAAGGAAGATGTTAAAAATAGGTAGGAAAGACTAGTTCTTCCATTACAAATATATTCCAAAATGTTGATTGCTCACAAGTAAAAGCTGCTTGTTTCACTTATATATATAGTTCAAGATGGTTCCATTTAATGAGGAGTAGGGCCTCTGCTCCACACAGTCATTTTGGGACCCTGTTCAATGGTGGTTCTGTCATTCTCAGCACATCTTCCACATCTAACTGTTGGAAAGAAAAAAGCATGACTGGCATCATATGAAAGGATTTTATGGGCCAGGACTGCCATCACATTCCACTAGATAAACTTAGCCACATGGCCATATCTAACTTCATCAGAAGCTGGTAAATGTAGTCCTGGATGTTCCCAGGGAAATGAGGAAATGTTTATACTAAGTTAGCTAACTTTTACACATTGCCTTACATAGTTCTTTAAGTCATTTCTAGTTTGTACTTTGTCTTTCCTAGTGAGTTGTAAATGTTCTTTAGTGCCTTAAAGTGACACATGTTCATTATCTCATAGTTTCTGTGGGCTACAACTGAAAAATTCAAGAATCCAGAATCCTACCTGCAATAGTGTGGAGCAATAAAGTGATGGTGCAGGGGTTGGGGTAATCTTGGTAGAGCTCTTGGCAGAAATAAGTTTATAAGCTGGCATGGAATAGATGAAATGATGTGGTCCTAGTATGAGTAAACTGAGTCTGGGTGTGGCATGTCTGGGTCCTCTGCAAGGCTGTGATCAAGGTGTCCATCAGGGCTGGGTCCTCATCTAGAGACTTCACTAGAGAAGAGTCTGCTTCCAAGCTCATTTAGGTTGCTGGCAGAGTTCATTTCCTTGTTGCAGTAGGACCCATGGAAGTTTGCTTTTCCAAAGCCAGCAACGGAGAGATTCTAGAGGGAGTCATCGAGCAAGACAGTCCTATATAATGTAACATAACCACATGACCATTACCTCATCCTCTTTGCAGTAATCTATTGCTAGAAGCAGGTTACAGGTCTTGCCCGAACTCAAGGGGAAGTGATTATACAAGGGTGTGAATACCAGAAGGTGAGATCATTGGAGTCCCTCCACCATGATTACAGGCTGAAAAAAATAGAGGTCACCCACAGCCAGTGAATCACCACTTTAACTGAGCTTACCTCTTGACTCAAAACTGTAGAGACTTATTAAAGATCTCAAGAGAAAATTGACCCTTAGTGGCCAAAAGCTAGCGATACTGCTGGCAAACCAAGTGTTCAGTAACTATATTTGCTAAGCCTCCCAAATATCAACTTTAATTCACATGATCCTCTTTAGAACTGGATCTAGAATAAGGTGAGTCCATTCTGAACCTGATGCAATCAAGTCTCATTCCCATAATGTCTTAAGGTCCTCATTATATGGCAGTTTTGAAACCTTGCTGTCATTTTGAATTTTTGTCTTTTTTGGCTCCCTTTTTCTCTATTCTTCCATCTAACTTAGATAGTATTGAATTTTATTTTCTCTTTCCAATCTTCCAGTTTGGCATTTTCCGTTTTAGTTCCAGTTATCATTTAAGACAACCCCATAGCATTTCTTCTGGGGAAAAGTCTGAAAAAAGCTCTAGTATGAAACTTTAGTCTACATGTTTTATTTGCTTTGGAGGGAGCATCAGTCATTGCCACTTCCAAGTTGCTTCTCCTACCAGAGAGATCTCCTGAGAAGAGAGAAAATGTGAGAAAATCTGGGTTGCTTATTTATATGTCAGTTATGAAAAGACTTGCTTGCCTATCTCTACCTCTGTCTTTGAAACCCCAGTAGTGTCTTTCTGTGGTTAATTCTTTCAGGATATCTATGATACAGTCCCACATATATAAAGTTCAGGACATCAAACTGAAAGATATAACGGCTCTAATAGAGAGTCACATTTTTTGAAGAAAAAGGAAAACCAAATTCTGAAGATATTTTCTGGCTCTGTGAACAGCTAAAAATACAAGGCTAATCATTTCTACAGTACTGGACTTTTAAAACTGAATCTAACCTGGAAGGAAAAATTACACGAGCTATAGGAAAAGAAGAATAGACCATACTTCAGTGGAACCCATCTGTTTTCTTTTTGAGGCATTCATTCCTGGACAAGACCATTTATCTTTAAGTTTCATGTAATTCTTTTATATTTGGCATGAGTTAAAAATTAGTGAATTGGTAAAAGTTACATAGGAACTCTATAATATTTTTGCAACTTCTGTGTTCCTAACATTATTTTTAAATAAAAGGTACAATAAACAAAAAATAACTAGTGAGTTGGGAAGTAATATCCTTTGTGAAAGTCGAGCAAATGGATTAAACTGTTTCTCTGAATACATGTACCATTCTGCATTTAATAAAATACCAGGAAGAGGGAGAAAGGAAGGAAAGAAAGAAAAAGAAAGAAAGAAAGGGAGGGAGGGAGGGAGGAAGGAAGGAAGGAAGGAAGGAAGGAAGGAAGGAAGGAAGGAAGGAAGGAAGGAAGGAAGGAAGGAAGGAAGGAAGG